>OY757946.1:21740987-21798487 GCA_963585895.1 Sepioteuthis lessoniana
TTATAAAAAATTAACTTCTGACCTTTAATGTTCATATATATATATATATATATATATATATATATATATATATATATATATATATATATCTTCATGAGTTTGAAAAATAAAAATAAACCCTAAATATCGAATATTGAGAGTCATGCGTAACTTTTACTGTATTATGTTTTTTTACATCGTATATATATATATATATATATATATATATATATATATATATATATATATATATTGTTCTTAACAACGCTGTAGAATATTTTATTTTTATTGTAACGGTTTCTCTTATGCATTATTAGAAGAGAAAAATATAAAGCTTTGTCTTTTGTAGGATTCGAATCAACAAAACCTCATTCATCACGTCGGTGTATGTATGAAATTGTATTTTGATTCTAGTAGGTTTCTTAGAGATGTAGAATGTGGGTATGGGGTGTGTCAGTATGGGTAAGGGTGGGGGTGAAAGAAAGAAAGAAAGAAAGAAAGAAAGAAAGGTACTATTAAAGAAATGTAATGCCAGAAGAAAGAAAGAAAGAAAGAAAGAAAGAAAGAAAGGTACTAATAAAAGAAATGTAATACCAGAAGAAAGAAAGAAAGAAAGAAAGAAAGAAAGAAAGAAAAAAAGAAAGAAAGAAAGGTACTATTAAATAAATGTAATGCCAAAAGAAAGAAAGAAAGAAAGAAAGAAAGGCACTAATAAAAGAAATGTAATGCCATAAGAAAGAAAGAAAGAAAGAAAGAAAGAAAGAAAGAAAGAAAGAAAGAAAGGCACTAATTAAAGAAATGTAATGCCATAAGAAAGAAAGAAAGAAAGAAAGAAAGGTACTTATAAAAGAAATGTAATGCCAAAAGAAAGAAAGAAAGAAAGAAAGAAAGAAAGAAAGGTACAAATAAAAGAAATAGAAAGAAAGAAAGAAAGAAAGAAAGAAAGAAATATCAAGATAATGAGTGGAAGAAAGAAAGCTTTGGGAAAGCCAAAAGCGAAGGACTGTGTGTTTGTAAGAATGAGAGCAATTGATCTAAGAAACGAAGTGATATTGTCTGTGGTTTGTAGTGTCTTAGATGTTTTTTCCGTGATAATAATCTAGAAAAAAAAGAAAAAAACACGTCTCTACTATAAATAGATCCCTTCCAGATCACATTCAACTATGTGATTTGCATTTTTAAATGCTAAAGCAGGGATAATGACCATGAACAGTTGCCTAAACAAAAATAATGTTAAAATAGACATTGTACTAAAACGCTTGTAATTCTTTTTTTTCTTCTTCTTCTCGTCTTCTTCTTCTTCTTCTTCTTCTTCTTCTTCTTCTTCTTTCACTACTTTTTTCTTCTCTTTCTTCCTCCTCTTTTCTTCATTCAAACACAATGTTTACTTTGACTTTCTCTGTGTTTAGCAACAACTTCCTCTGCTTCGTGCTCCCCTTATAAAGACCTGAGACGTACCCTATCGAACATCACAATTATGTAAGTACGCGGAGTGAGAGAGTGCGTCTGGGTGTGTCCAGCGTTTGAGACTAAGAAAAAGAGGATAGTGAGTTGTATGCGTGTGTTGGTACACTACTGGATGGATGTACGCATGGCCAAGCGAATTAGTTGAGTAGTTCCTACAGTGCTGAACAGTGTGGGCCGACGTCGTCAAAAAAAAAAGAGACGGATAGATTGAAGAGAGGTGATGGATAGCATCAGTTTAAAATTAAAAAGAACCCTTTAAAGAAATAAACAAGAACGGTCTGATCAATTGATGTGAAAAGTTATGATAGAAATAGATGCGAGCAAATTGGTTTGGAGTGACATATAAACGGCGAAAAATATGAACAGAATGAGATAGATAGATAGATAGATAGATAGATAGATAGATAGATAGATAGATCTGAGAAACATAGATAAACATTATTATGCGATAGATATATAATTATTGATCTGAGAAAGATAGATAAACATTATTATGTGATAGATAGATAGATAGATAGATAGATAGATAGATAGATTTATGCTGGGACAAAAATTACTTCTATGTTTATTATTTTTTCCTCCGCTAACGACGTCATCCATTAATGTTTACTTTCTTTCCCCAGTCATTAACCAGCTAAAACTTGGAGAGAAAACCTTGCGACTCACAAAATCACCTCATCCATCTACATCTTATTTGCACGTACAAACATTTCATAAAAGTGTTCAGCTATATGAAATAACTAGTTTACAAGTCTCCATTAACGTATTTACATCGACTCTTATGAAAGATCATCTGCTGCGTCCCTTACTCTCCTTGTTTGCCTGATCGTTTTCCAATGCGTCCCAGTTTATTTTGTCCCAATGGTATGTTACGCTGGCTCTATAGCAGATCGATTGCCATTGATTGTTATTTATATGACTT
Source organism: Sepioteuthis lessoniana (assembly GCA_963585895.1). Taxonomy (NCBI): domain Eukaryota; kingdom Metazoa; phylum Mollusca; class Cephalopoda; order Myopsida; family Loliginidae; genus Sepioteuthis; species Sepioteuthis lessoniana. Next base: position 21,743,356 of record OY757946.1, read on the forward strand.
GCGCGTTTTCGAGATTCCATTGGCTTTACACATTTCTGGTCTTCTGTTGGCCATCAACTGTTTGTTTTTATTTGGCTTCCTCTTGCAAAGTTGTTAGGTCTTAGCAGAGTCATGACCGGAGAAAATAAACACACACACACACACACACAGAATCACGCTCAAAAACACACACTTGCACACACACATAGATACGTACACACATACACATAGATAGATAAATAGATAATCATCAATCTATAATAGATTGAGAGATAGATTTGAACAGAATCAGACAGATAGATAGATAAATAGATTGATAGATGCATACATACATACATACCTCCATTCATGAATAAATAACTTGAACTGGCTTTTCAAAATCCTGATACATGCTGCTAGAAATATAACAAAATGCTAAGACCGCTTAAAATGATTTCAGTTTGAAGAAAAACTTCCAAGACCCACGTTTTGTTCAGTGATAACGAAATCTTAAAAGCTTTTACTCAGGTCTTTATTTTTCTGCTTAAGCAAACAGTCAATTTTAACGTATCTTTCACTGTTTTTAAGAAAAATTTACGTACTAGGAAAATGTTTTCCTTGAGTGCTTTTCACTGTCTCTGGTCATTTTCAAGGATATGATGGAAATGTGATTTTTCCTCTTTAAAATCCAGTGAAACTTTTGTTTATGATATCTGAACTGCTTACCTATCAAAGTGGCGTAATGGTTAAAGTATTAGTCTGTGCCGTCGAAGTAAGCGAGGTCGAACTATCACGTTTACTTTCAGACTAATACCTTCAGAAAGGTAAAGACCCCTTTATCACCCTAGCTAAGAGTTAAATACTATCAGTGTAGTTCTTCACCAGTACAGCTTCGGTATTAAATAGTTCGCGAATGCCATTAAACAAAGAAACGAAACCAAACCTTTTCTATCTAAAATAGATTTTGTATAGCTATTGTCTTTCTGTACTGTTTAGATCGTCCTGTGTCCCTATATATATATATATATATATATATATATATATATATATATATATATATATATATATTACTCCCAGGTCCACTATGACCCAAAGTGGTCGTAACTGTTAAGGTTCCATGTATGGGCCAAATAGTCCTGTTGAAAAATTATTCGTATTCCACTGTGCAAAAAAATCTTAAGAAACAACACAAAAATTATGTACATAGATGTACAATGCAGGCTTAAAGCAAACCTATATAGATCGAAATATCATTAAAATCAATCAGTCTATTTGGAGAGTAATTACAATAGTTTTACAGAAAACCGTAAACCTTATAAAATTGTAAATGCTGTGAAGAAAATTTTTTTGCAAAGCCTAATATTTTCTGCAGTTTTCATATCTCTTGATTTTTCTTCTGAATTCATTTTGCTTTTACGACACTTAGATAGGTCGGCAATAATACATTTTTGAACAATGATAGAAAAATCTTAGAACTGTCATTTAAGTCTGTTTAGCTCTTTATTGCTTAGGCAATCAACTCTAATTCATACAAGTCAACCATTATACACTTGCTTTTCTCTTTTTGATCAATGTGATCACTTGTTAACAAGACAGTCACTGGTGAAACAAAATAGACTTATTAAAGCTATGGCTAAAATATATGTCGCGAGAACTAGAAAAACCTTCAGCGTCTAAACATAAGGAAAATCTTCTCTAATTCATATTACGAATCGAATAGACTTATTAAAAATCATGATCAAAATATATGCAGCAAGAATTAGGTGAGCAATTAGCATCTAACCATAGGGGAAAATCTCTATAATTCATAATACGAATCGAAAAAACTTCTCTATAATTCATAATACAAACTGCAGGAACCTTAACAAGATGTTTATCTTGACCGCTCGTTTGAATGACTATTATAGTTTACTTATATCATACATCTTCATTGATGTACCGAGATGGGTCATCAGTGATGTTTCCTTTGGGTTCAAGGGGGGTTTCGGGTCTTGCAACATCAGACCCCTTCACCCAAATGACCCAGTTGGTATTGATCTTACTCCAACTCCCATCCCGACAGCTAACCTGCGCATCCACACAAGACAAATGACCTGGCTCTATCCCTGGGTATCACTTTTAATTTTGCAACAGCTAATCAGAGCTAAGCTCCTCTGATGACTTCTGAGTCTTTCCTTTAAAAATCAGGTGGCCACTTTGTTCTTGCTTTCCGGCCGCGATGACGTCATTATTCGACTATTTGTTCAATCTGGTATGTAGTTTTTTTTTTCTTTTTTTTTCTTTTTTCTTTTTTGAAACTTACAAAAAAATAAAAAAAAAAATTCTGTACATATATACTTTACTGGGAGCCATCTGCTGATAATTTTGCTGCATTACAATAAATTTCCCTGATTTACTAATGTGACGTAACAGCGTCTAAGTGTTGAACATTGTATTGAATAGTAATTCTAAAGCCAGTTTCATATCTAAAATAGGAACAAACCTAACAATATATTATTGCAACAGAAGTACACATTATATATATATATATATATATATATATATATATATATATATATATATATATATATACACGAGAGTCGTTCAAGAAGTTCTAAGCCTCATCGAGAAATATGAGCCATAGCTAAACTAGGAAAAATTCAGATTTCTGTTTTAATTTCTGGGTAAGGCTCATACGAAGGGTTTTCGGACTATTGTCCTCATCTTTATTATTATTGCCACTAATAACAATAAAGATGAAGACAATAGTCCGAAAACCCTTAATGATAGAAATCAAACACTTAACTCAAATTTAGATGTGTGATATTTTGTTAGGCTTTATTTCCTCTTTACGAAGCTACATTGATCGTCATCAATTATCTTATTGAAAAATTTTATGTCAGCTGTCTCTTGTTCACTACACACACACATATATATATATATATATATATATATATATATATATATATATATATATATATATGGCTGTAGAATACACCAATTCCATCTACGCTGAGTGGTAAAACCCCCTACAGCGAGTGTCCTGGTATGACATTAAGCTATCTGATGGTGAGGCTCCAGCCTTGTTGATATGGTGGGTTACCCTTCATTGCCATTGCTCCCAGGTCTACTCTGACCCGGAGTGATAGTACCTAATAGGGTCCTATCTATGGGTCATATAGAACATTGACAATTTAAACTCTGTGCAAACAAATGAATTTCTTATTTCTATTGAATTGTTAGACCATTTGAATTGTTGACCATTTAACTGTGTGGAAACAAATGACTATCAAATTGAATTATTAGTGATACATAGCAATACTTGAAACCATTTAATTGCGTACAAAGGTTTGGTTTGGTTTGGTTTATTTGTTAAATGGCATATCAACCTTTGTAGGTTATTTAATACCAAAGCCATTCTCCTAGAAGAACAGTAGTGTTACTACTTAACCCATAGCTGGGAGGATAAGGGGGTTCATGCCTTTCCCAAGGGTATTAGTCTGAAAGTGATTGTGACATATTAAGGTTTGGTTTGGTTTCTTTGTTTAATGGCATATCAACCTTTGTAGGTTATTTAATACCAAAGCCATTATAGTAGAAGAACAATAGTGGTACTATTTAGCCCATAGCTGGGAGGATAAGGGGGTTCATACCTATCCCAAGGGTATTTGCCCGAAAGTGAACCTAAATGTACAAAGGAAGGGATATTATTGAATAGAATAATCAGTATCAAATAGCAATAAATGTAACGACTTCATTGTGTACAAACTAATGATTAATATCAAATAGATTTATTTGTGTGAGAATACAATAATTGAAACCATTTAATTTAGTAGAAACAATAGCAATACAAGTGAGCAGCAAATTAGTTCGAACACTTTTAGGAATGAAATTGCTTACAAACTACTCATTTACAAATCATATGAATATCCATTTAAATGGATGCATTTAAAAATCATTTATTTTATAAGTATAAGAAGATTTGGCATTAAATAATCTACAAGCGTTGGTATGCCATAAAACCCAGACAAACCAAACCAAACTATCGGACATTGGTCAAATGGTTAGAGTGTTCGCCAATGGCCCGGGAGACCTGGGTTCAATTCCAGGTCGAGTCATACCAAAGACTAAAAAATGGGTACTTGATGTTACCTTGCTTAACACTCAGCATTATAAGGTAAGAATCAAGGTAAAGTGGAGCAATCCAGAGAAAGGAGCAGCACCCTCCCCTACACCTCGGGGTAGTAGCTATCGAAAAGGGACACCTTTGGGTCACCCTCAATTAAGGTTAGTTTATATATATATATATATATGCACCACTTACAGTTTTTCTAAAAAGTTAATTTTCTTCTAAACTAAAAGAAAACAGGATTTTATTATTTCTAGTTATATATTATATCATCACAATACATATTATTGGATATTATTTATTACTAAACTCAACACTATTGAAATTATATTGTTAAAAGTATGTACACTTCCCATCAATATCTATGAGATTCCATTTTTGGTTGTTGAGTTTCAATGCCGTACATTTTGGAAATAAGTAATACCTAATAACATTCATTTTGGTTGTATAATATTCCATGTAATGTTCTAGAGTCCAGGTATTTTTTGATTGAGGAGAAAATTATTTTTTATGTAAAAAAAAGTTAATAGGAATGTAGTTATTTATCGGTGATATCAGATAGATAGATAGATAGATAGATATAACACACATATATATATACCTTCCGCCTCCCATACAGTACGACCCATAAATATGTATAATTTTTACAAGGTTTTTTAATAAAGATTTATTTTTCTTCCTAACCAAGGATACTAGGATTTTGCTATTTTAAAATTGCAAGATCTTACTATTTCTAGTAAACCATAATACAATGAAAATGGATATTATCAGTTCTTCCACATGTGGTGTATATATAAGAATTGTCACCGTCCGACACTCTATTGTTTCATTCTGCGAAAGGTTCCTTGATTTGACATCGGTACCAATGAATTAAAAATATAGAAAAAGTACTCGTGTTATTTGGAGTTAGAAGAATCGGTAATATCAGATAGATAGATAGATAGATTTTAATTAGATATCGTAAATCACAACTACTTATCAGTTGAAACCTTTTCAGCTTCACACACACACGCACGAGCACGCATGTATATATATATATATATATATATATATATATATATATATATATATATATATAATAGCATAGTCTCACAGTAAGTATCACAGTAAGTATTAATTGTTTGTTCAGCGACAAACTATGAATTACATATTAATTCTTTGTTTTTAACTATTGACTTAACATTCGATATGTTATTTTCTTCTTAATATAAATAACATGAATTTTTATGATAATTTTGATAATTAGAATTTGATTATTATTTCCTGATACCACGAATTGTTTTCTTTTATTATTAATAAAACATTATAGTCTCAATAAAAGTAGAATGCAAATTTTATCAATAGATTTAGATAAGTCACATACCACTATTAATTTTTTTCCGGGATTAGGTTTTTTTAAATTTTCAGTGGTATCTAAATTAAGGGTAATGGGGTTTTTGTTTGGATTGTTTGGTTGGTTTCTTTGTTTAATGGCATATCAACTCTTTTTAGGTTATTTAATGCCAAAACCATTCTCCCAGAAGAGCAGTAGTGGTACTATTTAACCCATAGCTGGGAGGATAAAGGGGTTCATCCCTTTCCCAAGGGTATTTGGCCGAAAGTGAACGTAATAGCGTGACTGAAGTACGAACTCACGTACTACGATTCTGCAGTCCATCGCTTTAACCATTACACCACGAGGACACCCTTTTGAAGGGATTATATAAACATTGTATTAATGAAAAATAATAATAGATATAATATCTTCACCGCTTAAATTTTTTTCTTGATTAAAAAATATGATAGAGTATATTTAAAAATTATTCTAATTAAAAGATTATTCTCGCCGGAAGCAATATGAGTATAGCCAAATAAAAATGTTTGATTATACATCTGATGAAGATTTTAACGTGAAATAAATTTATAATGACACCAAGGAAATGAATTTATATATACATATATATATATATTACAATAGGTAGGTCAGCAAATAAATTCAAAAAATAAAAATCTCTTCTTATATATACACATATAAGAAAAAGCAGCAAAGCTTTGCCCAGTCAGCTGGAGCTGTAGAATACACCGACTGCTTCTCTGCAGAGGGGTAAGACCCCACCCCTAACGAGTGTCCTGGATATGACACTAAACAATCTGATGGTGAGGTTCCAGCAGTGCTGGAGCTTTGGGGAATGCGGAGTGCCCCTTCATTGCCATCGCTCCCAGGTCCACTCTGGCCCAGAGTGGTAGCACCTGATAGTGCCCTATCTATGGGTTAAATATAACTAACAGCATACTTAGGCTAAACTGAATTGTTTGAGTAAACTGAATGGCTTAAATAGAAATGTTTTTGACAATTAAACCGTACTTACATTTAAACTGCGTGCTCATGCTTAACTGAATTATTTGAAATAGAACTGTTTTTCGACATTAAAACTGTATTTACACTTAACTGAATTATTACATATAACTGCTTGAATAGTTTGAAATAAAATGTTTTTGACAATTAAACTGTGTACTTATGCTAAACTGAATTATTTTCAATAGAACAGATTATTTACATAAAAATGGATTTGGCGTTAAATAACCTACAAAGGTTGATATGCCATAAAACTCGACAAAACAGACAAACAAACAAACAAGCAGCAAAGCTAAAATCAACGCCTTCGTTAGATGATAACTCTGAGGTTAAATATGCTTTACGATAAAAAAACATTATTACCACGAATCCAGTGGACCCCACTAGTTCCTTACAATACCACCATATTTTGTTAGTTTCCTCTTTCACATTGTAGGCGTTCCAAATGAAAATGCCGCCTCGTTGTGAAATCCTTTGATGTATTCACAACTTTACAGCCAATGCAAATGAGCCAAGCAATGAAGCGTTAAGTCAGTGATATAAGTTACGATTTAATTTTCGAGATGATAACATCAAGACACAAGAAATTGAAACTGAAATTCACTTGCCAGTCCCCAACGGTGGTTGATTAATTCAATAATGTTAGATTTTTGGGACTTACATTTTAAGCTGATACGGGTGGATAGCATCTTACACAAGATACAAACATGATGAGTGTAAAAGTAAAAAAAAAAAAAAAGTTCCTGATTGTACAGGATGATACTCAATAAAACTGAACACCACCAACCGGGATCGCTACCAATAAACCATAACTCTATCAGTCCAATCACGTCGTATTTATCGTCGACGTGCAGCTCCGTTCAGACCCCGTTCGAACTCTCAGATATAAATTTGATCCCGAAGTAGTATGAAATCTAAATCTCTATACATCTCTGATGAAGTGATTATAATTCGAAACTATCCGAATGACACAGTTTCAGTCATGGATCGTCCATCTTGATATTTCTTTAAGTGTTGTAATTCTTTTAACTGCTGTTTCTCCAACTAATAAGCCGTGGTAATCTTCTTTGGTGACAAATCACCTGAACACGATAAGTCGGCTTCTTTTCCGGAAGAACAATATTCCACCAGTTGATTGAATATAAACAGTTTAATAGTAATATAGTAAGGGAAATACAATCAACTATCGTATGGCATCTACAGTTATAAAAACAATACAGCGTCTGGACTGGTTATATGTGTGTCTGTCTTAAGTTAGCTTTTGCACCGTAGTGAAATGCTTGAGTCATTTACCAATAGATGCGTAAAGTACGTGAGATGGCTGGCCGACTATTGTATGCCTATACGGAATTATATTTCGGCCGACTGCGATCAAATTGCGAGTGTGTTCTGTGTCTCGCCCCTTATATATATACGAGTCAATCTGTTCTCTTCGCAGTTTAATCACCAACTCACCTCTGACGTCAAAATCCAGTCATTATATGCATGTCTCATCATAATCCAAAACTATTCCCATGCTAAAAATACATCTTTAAACGGTTTTTTGATTTGCTAGCAATTCTATTCCACGCTTGTGTCACACTTACTAACCAAAAACACTATTTCTAATATTGTCAAACCAAATTTGGCTATCCTTTCCAGCCAGCTTTGAAATCAACAGCATAAGTTGACCTCTAGTTATATGGGGTCTCGGCTGTGTCTTCTCAATTATCAACTTGTTCTCTGGGGAAATTATAAAAATCTGATTTTTCCCATTAAAACCTACCCAGACAGTTGTGAAGAAACTTATAAGTACGATATTCGTTACATTAAACCAGTTAAATTCATTACACCTCGAGTATAGACGGCAATTTATAAAATTTATTTTTCAAAATTATTTAAAATACTGACACTCACTGTAAAAATTATTACTTAATTAGTCAGTTGACTAATTAAGTAATAATTTTTACAGCGAAAATTAAACACTCCTGAAAATTAAACACTCCTGAAAATTAAACACTCCTTAAACCCATTTTCATCATCGCAATGCTCTGGCGTTTCAATATACAAACCAGGGCATGTGTTTTTTTTAATTCTAGTCCCTAACTTTCTATAACATTTTTCACTCTGCAGTGAAATTTATAACTTTTAACCTGCCCTCCTTGCAGATTTCTGTGGACGACATTAGCACAAGCACGATCCAGTTGTTTTTCGAATGCCGATAGCCTCTTAGGATTTTTAATTTTATCCAAACCTGTTTTTCTCATTTCTTGTACCAATTGTAGATAGATTGTCTTATCAATAGTAATTTTCTAATCTATGTTCTAAGATACACTTGCCCGACAGTAACAAACTTTACTTTGTCTAATACCAGCACATAAAATACCTTCTCAACAGCTATAGTTTTTAGCTCTCTGACTGACTATGGAATATCCTATAAGATTTTCCAAGCAGATTTTAAACAAGTTATAATAGTTAGTTAGGTATTTATGCATATGAAATATTTCCCTTCATTTTTGCACATTGTAGGTCACATTTGGGCAACGTACATTACTTATAATTCATTCTCACATATGAATTAGGAGGTGCCTGTGGTGTAATGGTTATCGTCGCAGGAATTGGACGCGGCGACACGAGTTCAAATCCTAGAGGAAACTGATTACATTTCACATAGCACTAATACCCTTGGGAAAGGTATGAATCCAACAATTCTCCCTCCAGCTATGGGTAAATAGTAGGGCAGACTAGGTTCTTCAGCCTTGGTAAGGCAACTAATCTAGGAGAAGGAAAACTCTGAATTCAAACCTGTTAAACTCCGCTTAAAAAATTGACCTTGTGTCATATCCTGCTCGAGTGGAGGGGTTGGGTAAATATGATAATTCATTCTCACATATGGTAAATGTTTTCAGCAATTTAAAATCCAATCCATCTATATTTTGGAGAAGAGGTATATTTCAGTCTATTGATCCAATTCAACTTATTTACTGTGGATTGAATTAACAGCTGAGTTCGAAATTCTTTGAACGTTATTGACTACAACAAAAGACACCTGAAGTTGGTTGGATCGAAATGAATGTGTAACGACATGTATGAGGAGGGTAGACCATATCATCTAGATGATAATGAATTCTAGTCCACTAGCGAGTCCTCGTGGCCAAATGGCTAAAGTGCTGGACATGCGGCTTCAAATAAGTGAATTCGAACTCCAGTGCTGCCATTACGTTCACTTTCGGTCTCATACCATTGGGAAAGGTATAGAACCCGGTTTAATACTATCACTTCTCTTCTTCAATAAGGATAGCTTTGGCATTAAATTGCCCACGAAGGTTGATATACCAAGAAACCACTCTAGTCTTATATTCTGTAGATACTCCTAAATTTCAAGAGTTTATCAATAAAACTTTGTATCGTGAGTACCAATATCTCGCATATACTCTCAATACAGTATCGCCTTTAAATAATTAATATTTCTTTTTTTTTAAATTAATTTACTTCACAATTACTGGAAACTTTTTTATTTTATAGTTTCTTATGAATCCCCATACAATCAAAACGAACTTAATTTGGTGTTATTTATTAACGAGCAATGAAACTGTGAAACTGTGTTTCCAAAATATGAATATGCAGCAGTCTAAAAATATATGCACTCCTACGCCAAAAGATTTTTTTTTAATTCTTATAGTTGGTATATTTCCAAACCAAACTTGATTTATTCCAGAATTGTTGAGTTTAGAACTATCAATAACAACTAATAATATCCGTTTTGACTTCAAATTATCCTACTCGATTTGATAAAATCCTAATATTTTTGTTTAGAAGAAAATTAACTTTATACAAAGAAAAAATTGATAAAGGTGTACTTCTGAGTGATACAATATATATAGATATATATATGTACATACATATACCGATCCATTAGCATAATGGCTGGAGTGTTCGCCAATGGCTTGTGAGACTGGGTTTAATCACAGGTCGAGTCATACCAGACTCAATAAATGATACTTGATGCCACCTTGCTTTCCCTGGATTGCTCCACTTTACCCTTGACATGTACCTTGTGATGCTGAGTGTTAGTCAAGGAGGCATCATGTACCATTTTTTGAGTCTTTGAGATTGAACCCCGGTCTTCCGCGCAATTGGTGAACACTTTAACCACTAGACCAATGGAAACGTGCATAAATATTTAGATACACTAATATGTTTTCCCATGTTATACATAAGTAAAAACATACAGTGTTGCCCATAAATATCTACAAGCCTAACAATTTTTTTTATAAAAGTTTCTTTTAAACCAAAGCTAACAAAGATTAACTTTCGTAAATTATTTATGTCAAAGCCGTACTCATAGAAGAACAGCAGTGGTACAATCTAACCCATACCTTGGTGGATAAGGGAGTACATACTTTCCCAAGGGTATCAGCCAGAAAATGAACGTAATAGACCAACTGGAATTCGAACTCACTTACAACAATGTTGCAGCCCATTACGTTTGCCATGATGCTACGGAGACTTCTCCTTTCGAAAGATACCTGGATTTTATAAATTCTAGGAGAATATCATACAACCAAAACAGATATTATTAGGTATTATTTATATCTAAATTCTAAAATACTGAAAATCTGCTTTTGTTTAATGGCATATCAACCTTAACAAAAATATGAATATGCAGCAATCGAAAGGCATGTGCTCCTGTTATATTAATGAAATTAAATCCAAAATAAATTTGCATAAATATAAGGGCTGCACTTATTTTGGGGTTGGCTTTGCGCAACGGTTATCGTCGTAGAAAGTGGAATCGAATTTAAACCCTGGACGAAGCTGTTTGCGTTTCAGTTTGCGCTAATGCCATTTGGAAAGGTGTGGATTCCCTTCTCTCCTGAAGAATGGGTATTTAGTAAAGCAGACTGGGTTCTTAAGTATAGTAAAGTTGGCGACCGTAGTCGAGGGTGACCCAAAGGCTCCCTTTTCAATGGCTACAACACCGAGGTGTAAAGGAGGGTGCTACTCCTTTCTCTGGACTGCTCCACTTTACCCTTGATACGTAACTTATATTACTGAGTGTTAAGGAATTAGTTATCAAGTACCATTTTTTGAGTCTTTGGTATGACGTGACCTGGGATTGAAGCCAGGTCTAAACAACCAAAGAATTGATCCAGCTTCGAATCCTGCTCATTTCAAAGGGTGTCGGGTAAATACATGCATATTCAAATGTTTTGGTTACAAAGTTTCAAAACTGTAGAGTTAGGTAATTACTGATATCTAATTATATCTGTTTTTATTGAGTAATATTTTAGTAGAAATGATATGAATCAAGGCATATTTGGCTTAGAAGAATATTTTTTTTAATGGCATAGGTGTTCTTATTTATAGATGATATTATAGGTATACGGTTATGTTTTTTACAAACTGGAGAGGAAAGTAAAGTTTATATTAGCTAATTAGATTCTAATTCTTTTTTCATCAGATCCTTGCTACATAAATTCCATCACCTCAATGAAAAAAAAAAAAAAGAATTCAATCTATCGGTTCTCGAGGCGTCGCTCAGGCGGTGTTAGACTGTAGATATTAGTATTGAATTAAGAATAGAAGCAGCATGGTACCTGAAAAACAGCTATTATTATTATTATTATTATTATTATCGTTTCGTGTGTCTGAAAGAGCGAATCTAAATATTTTCTATCGTTGTATGCGTATCTCATTCCATGGTTGTGTCCTGGTTTTTAATTGTATGAGTGTAATTTATATTTATTTGTTTTATCCTTCCTTCCCTCCTTCCTTCCTCACCTCCGTTATTCCTCCCTTTTTTCATATCCTTTTCTCACCACCCAGAAAAGATTACAGTAATCCTCCCTGAATCACTTGTATTCTTTCCGTATTCGCTTATATTTTTCCTTACCTGGCAGCCATCAACGAATTTCCCGCTTTTACCCTGGAACGTCCTTGTATGGTCAACTTTTATTATTATTATTATTATTATTTTGCTTTATATTTAGTGCAATCCCTTACTGGGTCATGACCCGAAAATTAGGGTAAGGGAAGGCAGTGAATTGCATTCTGTTTACGCAAATTCTGAATTATTATTATTATTATTATTATTTCATGTTTTGTGGTTTTCATGGCTTATTGTTTATTTTATTTTGATCGAATTTTATCGATGTTGACTTCGGTCATCAGATAAAAAAAGAGCAGTTATTTCATTTCTTTGAATTCCTTTTCGTTTCCGTTTTTGTCACGAGATCTCATCGTGACGAGATTTCTTCCATCATTGACGATTTTCATGGCCTCGTGTGCGTTCGCTATTTTGTCACATCCCTTCCATTATTATTATTATTATTATTATTATTATTATTATTATTTGCTTCTTGACCCGGCTTTTTATCCATTCAATCAAAATTGATGTTGACAGTAGCTAATTGTGACGTCGTCTGTGGTCGCATATATCCTCCCTCAACCTCGCTAATTTCTTTGTAGTTTTTTTTAGCAAATACTTTATGAAATGTTTGATAAAATGGTTGTCTGATAATCAAAAGTTCAGTTTTATATCTGATCTAAAAGTGTCTGTCAAAAGTTTTATGTTTATTGTTCAACTGTGTTTTTCGAAGCTTATGTAATATTCTTACATATTAGGGTGAGTCAAAAGTTTTGCAATATTTTAGTAGTACGTGCTAGTTTACGGCAGGTCACTCAGTGAGTAGCACTTAGAGAGTATCAGGTGAGCTTGGCAGCTCGAAGTTCTGTGTGGTTTGTCACCTTCGAAATCTCGGTAAAAGTAACATGAGCAGCCAAATTGTGTTTCATTTTACACAAATATCGCAAAACTTTTGATTCACCCAAGTGTAATATCTTTCGATCATCCCAGCTCATCTGAAAAATGTTGAGTTCTGGTTGTCATGCTATTCTGTGCTTTGTGTTTAATCTCAAGTGTTTATCGTCAACTTTTTCGGTTTTGATTTCAACAGACAATAACCACTCTAAAAACTCTCAAACAGGTTTTGAGCTGCAAAGTCAAATATTGTTTCATTTCTTTCCTATTTTCGAATCCTATGAGCACCTTCAGCGGCTTTGAGGCCATGTTCAAAATAATGCCTAAAAATCAACAGATTCTGAATACGTACATTCACCATTTTAACATCATCTGAAACGAACGGTATGATCTTGATGATATACTATCATGATCATCAAGGTGACCAACAGCACGGATTCCTTTAACTCTCTCTCTCTCTCTCTCTCTCTCTCTCATTCTCTCTCTTGCTATCCATCCCTATCGTTCTAGATAAGTCTTCTAGACGTTACCCAGTGTCCGTGCAGCGATGGTAAACATGAATTTTTGCTGGTCGGCCAACACTGGTGTGTCAACGTATAGGAATCCATTGGAGAATGTCGCTCATGAGTTCGTCTTCACTTCTCCGGCAACACATAACATGTCTTGCTCGTCTTGATGGTTTATGAGATGAATGGTAAATGACCGTACAGCTATTGTTTTGTAGGGTGCTGCCTCCAGGATTTGTTCAAAACAGCACGCAGCATCTTTGTATAGTTCTCACCTAGCTTCTTCTCCAAACGTTTCGTTAGTCCATATGGTGCAACTAAATAGTAGTATTTATACGGATACAGCTTGGAAATGTCCCCGTTTTATTTTATCAAAGAGATAATCTGTCAAAAGCAGTCCATGCTTTACCAATGCATATGTTGATATCGCTATCAATAGATGAGATACTGCTACTGAAGTATAGGAACTTTTAAATCCTCGAAGGAATACATGCAAAAAATCTCGGGGCAGCGCTTTTATTTATAAATTTCTCCAATACATAAATAAAGTAAAGTTGGCGACCATTTTCGAGGATGACCCGAAGGCTCCTTTTTCGATAGCTACTACACCAAGGTGTCGGGGATTTGTCCACTTTACCTTTGATCCGTACCTTATAATGCTGAGTGTTAAAGAAGTAGGCATCAAGAACCATTTTTTGCGTCTTTGGTATGACTCGACCTGGGATTAAACCCAGGTCTCCCGGGCCATTGGCGAACACTCTAACCATTATACCAATGTCCGGGTTACTTTACTCCCTGACTTAAAATAATATGAAGACTTGATATTGTGATTGAATCAATGGTAAAAAAACGATGTCGCTGTGCTTTCTAGCAAAAACGTAGAAATGAAATGATTTTACAAAGATCTTCAAATACAGTTGTTATATAGTGATCTGATGTCACTGAGCACAAATGTTGTCCAATAGAGCAGGTTTGTAGTATAGTGATCCGGAATTGACCCCGATGTTATCGAGAAAGTGTAGGTGTCATCACAAAAGACTTGGAGAAAGGTTGTTGAGTAAACAACATTTCCTGCACCGTAAAATGTGTGAGCATAAATATGGCCTCGCGAATTTGAGACAGAGACTCATGCACAGATCGGTAGAGCCACCAATGATATGGGTATTGCCCAAGAAGCGGAGTCAAAATATGGGATGAAAGTAGTTTTAACGTGGAATTTGAAATAATGGTTGACAGTAGTTAACTCTCGAAGATGGGTGGTTTGTAAATCGTGTCCAGTCGTATCCTTGGAATCTGAAAATAATGAAACTTCTTCAATTGATTAGAAAATTTAGTGTAACTTGTTTCTTAGCAACCTACAGTGTTTGTGTTTCGTATCCCCCAACGCAACACAATACTCAAGATAGAAAAATGTGGAAATCGAAAGCCATTATTGTTGAGTCTTAGGCGATTATCAAGAAAGGAACAAAGGAATTTGTGAAAAGTATTCAACTAAGCCTTCAAAAGATTCTGATAATTATATTCAAAAATACAGCCCGTATTTTTATCTGAAAGAAAAGGTACTTTCCATGGAAAAATATTTTTGATTTTTCTTTACAAAATATACAACTCCTGATGGAAAAAAATGGAATTAGTACACTCAAAGATGTTCATGAATGTTTTTTATTTAGCAGTAAACAAGCTAATAACACTAAAAACAAAAAATATATAATAGCAGAGCATTCTGGGTTTATAAAATATTCTTCAAATAAACAAGATTAATCTGTTTAAATTAATGGTATAATTTTTCCAAGCCCTGCAGAGGAAAACATAATGAAGCAAGAATACTTAGCGGATGTTACGCAAGGTTTTTATTTAGCAGTAAATAACAGATAGAAGCAAAACATGTTTTATTTAATAACTGAACATTACGTCTTTATAGAATATTCCTTGAATTATTCAAATTAATTTTTTCGCAAGCCATGCACAAGAAAACATTATGGAATGATTTTGTAATTTACATTCTTGAAACAAAGAGCAGCAGAAACCTACATATGCAAATCAGTCGACAGTGAAATGATTGTTCTCAGTAAGCGGTAAGGCATAACTAATCGAGAGGAAACACGACTCTAACAAAAGAACTGTCAATTGAAACAGATAGAAAAGATAATAAAAGTCGTTCAAGAAAGCAATCCGCCGTAGAATCTTGTGAAAGACGTTCGTTGTTCTCAGTCAGCTGTGTCTACAATTTGATTCGAGTATGAAAGAAATGGAAGGGTTTACAAAGGAAAATATAAATTAGCAATTATATCTCGTATTTTGAAAGAAGTTGAAACATTATTGGTCTCTATTTTTTCTTTTTTTAAATATCAATCATTTACCAATCACAAAAACTCGCTGTTCCTGTTAGTAATTTGCAAATGCTGAAAACGAAAGAACATTATGAAACATCAAGATGACGATGATACGAATTGTAATTGATGCATTCGGAACAATCCACAAAGGCTTAGTAAAGAGACTGAAAGACAAAATCAGAGGACAAATAGAGATCATTCAGACTACTGCATTATTAAGATCGTTCAAAATACTGAGTAGAGTCCTGGAGAGTTGCTGTCTATCAAACTCCAGTGAGAAGCCATTAACTAACGCTGGCGAGAAAAACTCTGAAAGAAGTAAAATAATAATAATAATTATAATAATAAGACGCAACAAATTAGCAAATGTAGGAAATGTGGTGATAGAGACGAAACAGCCAATCACATAATAAGCGAATGCAACAAATTAGCACAGAAGGAGTATAAGACTAGGCACGACTGGGTGGGCAAGGTGATCCACCGGGAGATGTGCAAGAAATTTAAATTTGACTATACGAACAAATGGTATATGCACAGCCCAGCAGTTTTAGTTATTTCACACACAAACTCCTATGGGACTTTGACATACAAACGGATCACTTAATCTCGGCCAGCAGACCAGACCTCTTAGTAATCAACAAAAAAGAAAGAGAACTTGGAAAATTGTGGACTTTGCTGTACCGGCTGACCACAGAATAAAACTGAAAGGAAGCAAAGAGATAGACAAATACCTGGATCTTACCTGAGATCTGAAAAAGATGCAGAACATCAAAGTGACGGTGATACTAAAATGTAGTTGGAGCCCCTGGAATGGTCTTAAAATTTAACGACTAGGAAAAGAGATTTGAAGAATTGAATATCAAAGGAATAATCAAAAACATCCAAACCAAATAACTATTACAACCAGCTTGAATATTTAGAAGTTTCCTAAAGACTTAGACTTCTTATCTCTCAGACTTCAGTGAAAAACCTCCGGCTGAAACCAGTATGAAAATCTAGTAAGGAGTAGAATATTAATTACTTTAAAATGAGAAGTGTTCGTCGATTAAATGACGCAGAAAGTGAGATACTGGGGATATCCAAACGGACACAAATTTTCGAGACCCGCATCATTAACCGCTCGTTGTCACTTTTGTTGGGAGTGGAAGGCTGAAAACAGAAGGTAAGATTAAAAAAGAAAGTTGGGAAACAGAAAACTAGCTGAGAGATAGAGTGATAGTTAAAGAGAAAAAAATTTCGAATAGGAAATTGATAACAAATCAAGGTTAATAGCATTAACTTGCTGAATATGTTTAAAACTGAATTCTGAAACTTCCTCAAGTGACAAATTCGATGATTTTAGAGCATCAATATTGTATATATATATATATATATATATGTGTGTGTGTGTGTGTGTGTGTATGTGTGTGTGTGTCCTCCTCAGCGTCATCATCAAGTCGTACTGATATCACTAAGTTCTCTCTCTCTCTCTCTCTCTCTCACACACACACACATACACACACACACTCACAAACCATCCCAATAGACCGTCGCACTTGGTATGTCTTCAAGTTTGCCACCATTATCCATACAGAATCTGATATGTGTAAGTCCATGCTGGTTGGACAACCCTGATGCGTAGGATTCCATAACGGAACATTGGTTTTGAGTTCGTCCTTATTTCTCCAACAGTGCTCCACATGTTTTGTTCGCCTTACTTGGTAGGCTTGTGAGATGGGAGGTAAGTGACCATACAGCTGCTGGTTGTAGGGTGTTGCTTTTAGTTATTTCTCCATGAGTTTCGTTAGTGTCCAAGCAACACATCCACTCAAATGTATTGACACGGCCACAGCTTGGAAGAAATCCCGCTTTATTTTATCAGAAATATGAGATTTCCATATGATCAATAACCTATCAATTGCAGTCCATACCTTCACTGGGTGTATATCGACATCCTCTTTCAGTAGATGAGATATTACTGCCAAGGTATGTGAACTGGTCTACCACTTAAAGTGGAGATAGCTCTTTCTTGTTTAAAACTCATGAACTCTATTCCATTTGCGTTCACGTAGAATCTAATGCATCCTGCTACTTGCTCCTGCATATGAAGCAGGGATTCGGCTTGGGCAGGTGTATTTACCAAAAAAAGCACAATATAATCGGCGTAGTTTGCGTTTGTCATAGTTCCTGCGGGGGGTACCTGCTTGTTGCCTTTTTTGGTATGAAACCATTAAAAAAGATACACACACACACAAACACACACACACATATATATATATATATATATATATATATATATATATATATCCGTACATTCTAATATCAATATCAATTTTTAAAATTATTACTGATTTTCACCATCTCTGTTAGCACATTCATGGAATCTTCTACCGGTCATTCATAAAAGGTTCTATGAAAGTACCTTTATTAGAAAAGCAGAACTGATTTAGTGAGACCCTTTCTCGAAGATTCCAAGAATTTATTGATAGGAATAGTGATCAGGTGCAGACTTTTTAAAAGCACCATATCATAAAGGTATAACCAGAGAAGTGTTAACTTTTTCAAGTGCCCCGTATATAATTACGTATATTAGCCTCATCAGAATCATATGAAAGTTACGATGACAACACGTATTTCACCGATTCTCTCTCACTATATATCCATATTGAGTATCACTCCGGACAACTTCTCTAGACAGCATCCAGTGTCCGCACAGAGCTGATAGATGTAAGTTTTTGCTAGAATAACGTCGCTTATGAGTTCGTCTTTACTTCTCAAACATCATGTCTTGTTACTCATACTTGGATGGCTTGTGAGATGGGAGTTAAGTGGTCAAATAGCTGCCGTTGGTTAGTAATATAAGTAAAGTTGGTGACTGTAGTCGAGGGAAACCCGAAGGCTCCCTATTCGATAGCTACTACACCGAGGTATAGGGGATGACGCTACTCCTTTTCACGGATTGCTCCACTACCCTTGATCCCTACCTTATAATGCAGAGTGTTAAGTAAGGCGGCATCAAGTACCATTTTTCGAGTCTTTGGTATGACTCGACCTAGGATTGAAACCCGGTCTCTCAGTGGCATGCTAGAAGGAGGCGTATCTACGCAGAACGTGCAAGAGAATTTGGGTGGGCGTCCGGGATATTAGATAACCTAGAAGATTTCAACCCAGATAAGAGACAGAGAAGAGGTTTTACCGAAGATTCGTACTTCGGCCCCTGTGTATGCAGCTCAGCCTTCTTCGACCCTCTTTTACTTTAACTGTCCGTATTTTTGGGGTAATGAAAGGGGAAAAAAAGAAGCTGATTCAGTTTTTAGA
Organism: Sepioteuthis lessoniana; assembly: GCA_963585895.1. Lineage (NCBI taxonomy): Eukaryota > Metazoa > Mollusca > Cephalopoda > Myopsida > Loliginidae > Sepioteuthis > Sepioteuthis lessoniana. Next base: position 21,762,635 of record OY757946.1, read on the forward strand.
TATCAGTATTGTTGTCTTTCTCTGCTACACAACACGACAATTTATTCATAACTTTAGTGAGGTGAGAAGTGATAGAGTGAGACCTTTCTCAAGAGTACAAGAACGAAGTGAATTGCAATCGTCTTTGTCTGGGATTTGAACTCAGCCTACCGATTGCATTTCCTACGAAGATAACCATTATGTTAAGCGTTCCTTCATCTAAAAATAAATATGAATTTAAATAGGATAAAATCTATGCCTGTTCAAAACGGATTACTCAAAAGATAATCCGTTCAGTCAGTTAGGACTGTAAAATACACCGACTGCTTATCTCCAGATGGTTCACCCCTCCCAATGAGTGTCCTATACCACCTGATGGTGAGGCTCCAGTAATGCTAGAGCTTTGGGTAATGCGGACTACGCCTTCATTGTCTTCGCTCTGGCCCTTAGTGGAAGTACCTTATGGGGTCTTATCTATGGGTCAAATCGAACTGTTTGACATTTAAACTGAGTGCAAACAAATGAGTTACGCTAAATTGAATTCTTAGAAATAGAAGTGTTGGACATTTAACTGTGTGTAATCGAATGACTGATGCTTACTTGAATTGTTAGTGATAAATAACAATACTTAAATCCATTTAACTGCGCAAAATACAGCTCAGCCTCGTTTAAAAATGTTATCAGCAAAATATGTTTACAAATGATATATATTCAATATATATGTATAAAAAGGATTTGGCATAAAATAACCTACAATGGTTGATATACCATAAAACCCAACCCATCCATCAAAGGATAATCTCTATCAATTTCATTTTTATAGAGTTGAAATACTTACTTTGACGGGAAAATAGTTTGTAATTTGTGTACAAAAACTTAAGTGATTGGGTAAATTACCCAATCACTCGGCTATGAGCAGGATGTTACACAAGGTCATTTTTAAACGCAACAACGCTAGTTTAAATTCAGAATTTTCCTTCTTTTAAAGTGGTTGCCTAATCATAGCTAAACTTTACTATTTACTCATAGCTGAGAGAGAACAGCTGGATTCATGACTTCCCGAAACAAATTAGCATAAAGTGAAATACAAACAGCCTCATCTAGGTTTCGAACTAGGGTCATCGATTCTATTTCCAACCATGTTAAGGATAGCATTTGGTGCACCGCAAATTAGTTGTTTTCAAAGACCAAATATTTATATTTTAACCAATATTTAGTAAATCATAGATAGTAAATAGTAGATTGTAAAATAAATGATACAGAAGACTCGACTTCTCTGAGTCAATACGAAATATGAGTACGAGTAATGTATTCTCCGGCGACCCAAGAAGGTTTCACTGAACCATAATGGCAGAAAGTAAGGAGAGACACATCGGACACAAAAATAACTGACATTTATTTCTTGATGTATTTTCTTCATTTGACTGGTTTCAAAAGGAAGACGTGAAGTGACCTTGCTCAGTCAAGGGAGAAGATTCACTTTCATTTTTAAACCTCTACTCCCCACCAATGGAGGTAGTGTCTCACTTAAGTCCCAAACTATTTAGCTTCATTCTTCGTGTTTTTGGTTACAATTGTTTTTTGTTGATTTGTTTTCGAACTTAACTAGATAATTTAATAAATGTATGAGGCATGCTGACGCAAAAGGGGTTCAAGAAAAGACATGACTGGGTGGGGAATGGGATCCACTGGGAATAGTGCAAGATACTAAAATTTGGCCATACGGACAAAAGTTATATACACAAACCAGAATCTGTCCTAGAAAATGAAACATAGAATGATCTGGAACTGTGATATCGTCAAATCCTGTTCAGAAGACTAGACTTAATGTAATTAACAAGAAGAAAAAACTTGTCATATATATATATATATATTGCCCATTTGGCTGCGGCTGTAGAATACACCGACTGCACCTCTGCAGAGGGGTAAGACCCCACCACCACCGACAGGTGTCCTGGATATGACACTAAACAATCTGATGGTAAGATTTCAGTGACGATGGAGCTTTGGAAAATGCAGAGCACCTCTTCCCCGCTATCGCTCCCAGGTCCACTCTGGCCCGGAGTGTTAGCACTTGATAGGGCCCTATCAATAGGTTTAATAAAACTAAACTGCGTTCTTATGCTAAACTGAATTAGAACTGTTTGACTAAATTGGATAGCTTGAAATAGAAATGTTTTTGACAATTAAACAGTGTACTTACATTTAAACTGCATATTTAATTGTTTGAAATGGAACTGTTTTTGCATGTGAAACTGATTTGTTTGAAATAGAACTCTTTTTGACATTGAAACTGTACTTACGCTAAACTGAATTGTTTAATATAGAACTGTTTTGACATTTAACTGGATGTAAGCAAAATCTATACTTATACTAAACTGAATTGATTGAATTAGAACTGTTTGACTGAATAGCTTGAAATAGAAATGTTTTTGACAATGAAATTATGTACTCATGCAAAACTGAATTCTTTGAAATAGAACTGATTATTTGTATAAAAATGGTTTTATGGCATATCAACCCTTGAAAGTTGATATGCAATAAAAATCAACCCACCAACCCAACCAACCAACATATATATATATATGCTGGGGTGAGTCAAAAGTTTGGCAATATCTTAGTAACTTATTTGCTTTATTCTTTAATTTACAATAAATCCAAACTTGTATTCCAAGTAGAAGGCATAGTCTTGCACATCTGAAGCCACCTTTCTGCCAACTCTTTGATCTCACACTGACACCAGTTCTAGTCCTTCGAGGTGAAGAACTCCTTTACTAAAGCTTTTACCTTTTTTGAAATTGTTTAAGCGTCATGAGCAAAAGAAATTACCCCTATGTCAGAACTATATGGATACGGATCTATTAATCCGACTATCAGCTGGGTGGGGCATCTGTTCGATTCGCTCAATTTCCTGAGGTTTATTCCAGGTTCTAGTACGTATGCAAATATTGCAAAACTTTTGACTCACCCTTGTATTTTCGCGACACAACAAAGCGTACCATTTTACTCAGCTGATCGTGAATTTTGGACAGCAAACATGACCTGAATATTTTCAAGGTCAACAATGATCAGCTGATTTTCACTCGAGATTGTCAACTACAAAAAAGCAAGCCTCATTATTTTCTAGATTTCGTATTACGTTGTAATGAAGATTTTGAAACTCTTCAACTATGATAGAGAACCTCCTACATAGTTATAATTCTAATCATCCATGAAGTTGTTTTGCGTAGGATCTTTTGTTGTGGCTTCATAATTTCGCCTGCAAAACCATTAAACCCCACGTTGTCCAAATTCTTTTGAGAAAAGAGTCGTTTGCTAGTTTTGGTCGAAACGGTAAGAACCACCTCTTTAGAGGTGTTGTAGGATATGCAGAGGAGTAAGACCTCTTCCATAATAAATTTTCGGGGTATATATTTACCAACCCCTCATCACGAGCAGGATTTGACTCAAGGTCAATTTTCAGGGGAATTTAATAGGTTTGAATTCAAAGTTTTCTTCTAAACCGGTTGCTAACCAAGTTTAAAGATCCCAGTCTACCCTACAATTTAAGCATAGATGGAAGCAGAATAGTTGGTTTCATATCATTCCCAGGAGTACTTGGGCTATTTGAAATGCAATAAGCTTCGTCCAGGATTTGAACTCGGGTCACCGTGTCTGTTTCCACCGACGATAACCATTACATTACGAACATCTGTGTATAACAGTGAACCAGCTGATGGTGAGGCTCCAATTCCGGAGCTTTGGGGAATGTGAAGTACCCCTTATTTGGCATTACTCCTGATTCCATTTTCATCTGGAGTAGTAGTACCTGTTAGGGTCCCATCGATGGGCCAAATAGAACTATTCAATTATTTACTTGAAACAATTCAACTATGTGCAAACAAATAATAAATATTCAATAGAATTATTTGTACTCGATAGCAATACTTAAAATCTTTTAACTGTGCGCAAACAATAAAGAGCAATACTTGAAACCATTTAACTGTGTAGAAACAAATGAATTCTAATTTGTTTGAAAATCAAACTACCTACAACCTATTAACTTACAAATCATATATATATATATATATATATATATATATATATATATATATATATATAAACAGAACTTTGCATTAAATAAGCATCAAGGATTGACATACCATTAAACCAAATGACCTAACTTCATCTTGAAACCATTTAACTGTGTGCAAACAAATGAGCTCTAATTGGTTTTAAAATAAATTTACCTTCAAACTATTCACTTACAAATCACACACACACACACACACACACACACACACACATATATATATATATATATATAGTATTATTGGGTCCAGTTAAACCGGAGTTGGGAGGAATTCCATCGGGACAAAAAAACATTCAACAGTGAACATTTAAATTTTCCTGGTAAAAACCTCAATGTAACTGACATTACAGAGCAATAATTTCTTTAAGAAAAAAAAAACCGGTCACATTAGGATTATAAATTTATTTACATCCTGTTATGTGTTTTTTGGATAAAATCAAAAAACACGAAAAAAAATTAATAGGACTTCTTCAGATCTAATGGATAAAATAAACCAGAATAAACACAGGAAAGAAGGGTGGGCAGGGGATAGAAGAGAGGTGAAGAGTTATCTCCTCATTTAGCCCACTTCCGGTTTTTTTTTAATTTTATTGTCAGTTGGAATTATAGTAAATTATTGTAAATTAATTTTTAATTTGTGTAAATATATATATATATATATATATATACAGGATTTCATATTAAGGAACATCAAGGATTGATGTGCTATTTAATCAATTAACTTAACGTAACCTATTCTAGACACGAAATAGCGCAACAAAGAAAACAAAACCAATTCCAAGAATATACTGGCTAGTTCTTTATTTTCTCTTCAAATTCATGTTAGCATCGTATGGGCGCGTGTGACACCTTCGAAAAAATGGAGCTGGACACTGATTTTCTGCTATCTCAATCATGGACAATAGACATTATTTTATCTCTTTCTCTGTCACAACTCTGAACGGAGAAGGTGCACACCGGCCCGGTCAACCGGCTCTCGTCCTTGGGTAGCAACTGTCTATCTTCTCCCAATTTCTTCTTTGCCCTTTCTGATAACGGAGAAAGAACCCCACACTTCTCGCATGGACCTCTTAAAATTAAAGCACTTAAAAGATACTGTTGCCAACTGACCTTTTTCTGAATTAGTGCCAAAGACTTCTTTTTATAACAGACATTAATATCTCTTTTCAATTTTTATTGAGAAATCCTTCTTTTACTATTATATCACCTTTTAAAATCTGTCTAGCCTTCCCAACTTGTTCTCGCTATTCTTTTGAAATTTTACACTCAGACATTTACATACATAAATACATACATATGCAATACCTATGTTCACACACACACACACACACACACGTATAGATATGCTCACCCCCAAATATATATACATAAATATATGCTACTAATGATCTCTCTCTCACACGCACCCATCTGTATAGATATGCTCATCCCATATATATATATATATATATATATACTACCTATGTTCTCACACACACACTGATACACATCCGTATAGTATTGTTCACCCCAAATACATATACATTAATATTAGCTACCTATGTTTTCTTCCTCTCTCCCTCACACACACACACACATCTGTACAGTTATATTCATCTCCAATACATATACATAAATGTTGAAATGATCCTATTTACCAACCCCTCCGCTCGGGCAGGATATGACACAAGGTCAATTTTTAAGCGGAGTTTAACAGGTTTGAATTCAGAGTTTTCCTTCTCCTAGACTAGTTGCCTTACCAAGGCTGAATAACCTAGTCTGCCCTACTATTTACCCATAGCTGGAGGGAGAATATTTTGGATTCATACCTTTCCCAAAGGTATTAGTGCTATGTGAAATGCAATCAGTCAGGTCCAGGATTTGAACTCCTGTCGCCGTGTCCATATCCTGCGACGCTAACCATTACACCACGGGCACCTCCAAAATGTTGAAATGATAGTTTTTTTTAATCTAACAGTTTGATCGAAATATCTGGAAAGTTGGATAAATCAAACAATTAACTCAAATTTAGATGTGTGATTTTTCGATCAGGTTTTATTCCATCAAACTTCTTCAAACAGTCTGAAGAAGTTCGATGAAATAAAACCCAAACGAAATATCAAACATCTGAATTTGAGTTAAGCGTTTGATTTATCTAGCTTTCCACATATTTCTATTATATACATAAATATATGCTACCTTTGTAGCATATATTTATTTCTCTCTCTCTCTCTCTCTCTCTCACACACACACACTCACTCACTTGTACAGATATGCACACCTCAGATGCATATATATACATATATGCTACGACAATATGCATGTATTCTCATGTAGACATGTTTGCACCTGCACGCATATGTATCACTGCACCTTACTAAGTGCACTCAAGAATAGAACAGCTTATAGTGTCATATTCTGTCCAGATTCATTATAGATATCTGTTCTGTGTATTTTGATTAAAATATAGACTCATTTTAACTGCTTTAAACGTTTTAAAATGCTAAGTAATCCTTTGTATAATTATCAGTTATTGATGGTAATCTTTTAAAACACAAAGTAGAAGCGAACACGTAAAATTAAGTGTTGAAATCATCAAAAGTTCAATATAGAGAATCGGCATTAAATAAAATTACAAAAGATACAATTCAGAAAATAATCGTTTTACTGTCAGTTTGTTAGTTTGTTTTGGTTTTATGGCATATCAACCTTTGTGTGTTATTTAATGCCAAATCCATTTTTATACAAATAAACAGTTCTATTTCAAACAATTCAGTTTAGTATAAGTACACAGTTTTATTGTAAAAAAAAACATTTCGGTTTCAAGCTATTCAGCTTGATTGTACCGTTTTAATTCAGATAATTCAGATTAGTATAAGTAGAGTTTTTGTATACACACAGTTAAATGTCAAAACAGTTCTATTTCAAACAATTCAGTTAAACAGGTTCAAGGTCAAAAAGAGTTCTATTTCAAACAATTCAGTTAAACATAAGTACAGGTTCAAGGTCAAAAAGAGTTCTATTTCAAACAATTCAGTTAAACGTAAGTACAGGTTCAAGGTCAAAAAGAGTTCTATTTCAAACAATTCAGTTTAGCATACAAAGACAGTTCCATTTCACGCAATTCAGTTTAACCTAAGTACGCTGTTTAATTTTCAAAACAGTTCTATTTCAAGGAATTCAGCTTAACATAAGAGTAGAGTTTTGTTCTATTTGACCCATAGATATGGCCCTATCAAGTGCTACCACACCGGGCCGGAGTAGACCTAGGACCAATAGCAATGAAGGGGTACTCCACATTCCCCAAAAGTCCAGCATTACTGGAGCCATATCCAGGACACCTGTTGGGGGAGGGTCTTACCTCTCTACAGAGAAGTTGTCAATGTATACTACAGCCCCAGCCGACTAGACAATTTAGTGTCAGTATAAAATCAACTTCATTCAACATTTTAATTTCTTACCCGACGTCAACGTGTATATCAACTATTTGATAATAATTCAGTGACACCGAAAATCCGAGGAAAGTAGTAGTGCCCTTCCTAACACCTCAGTGTAGTAGCTATTGAAAAGGGAGCCTTCTGGTCGCCCTCGACTATGTTCGCCAACTTTACTTTCTATTAAAGTTTCACGCTTACAAACTTGAATCCCTCTAAAATAGTCTTTAAATCTATAGAAATACTTTTGCGATTTTAATTAAAATATAGAAAAAAGTTTCTTCTATTTCATTTTTTTTTAACAGCAAAAACTTAAAACTGTTAACACAAGTTATTCATTTAAAATGAGAAAAGTACGTTATCTAAAAACAGAAGTATATATATTTACCCATTCCCTTCCACCACGAACAAGATGCGATATATGGTCAATATTTTAAGCAGAGTTTAAGATTTGAAATCAGTTTTTATTCTTCTAGACAGGTTGTCCTATCTATGCTAAAGAGCCCAGTGTGCCCGACTATTCATCCCTAGCTAGCAGAGAACAGATGGATTCATGTCTTTCTCAAGGGCATTAGCGCCAAATGAAATGCAAACAGCCGCGTCCAGAATTTTAATTTCGGTTACTGATTTCATTTTTGAAGAAGATAACATTTGCACTGATGGCAAAAAGAAATAATCACTTACGAAAGTTAGTTTAGTTTGACACAAGGTCAGAATTAAGGAACATCTTGTGTGAATCGAGCTCACTAACAATGGTCTGTAATTGTTAATGAGACAGTAAAGGAAACTATTATTTGTGAATTCTTAATAGGCACCTCATTGTTCTGTCCCTGTACCACACTAAGTTAGGTTAAATAAATGACTTACACCAGTTTAGAGGTGCTCCACGCTTTGATAGTTTGGTTTGGTTTAATAGCATATAAACCATTGTTGGTTATTTAATTCCAGATGTTGTTTTTACATGTATATTAAATAGATGATTTGTAAACACATTTTGTAGATATACACAATCAAATGATCAAACAGTTCTATTTCTAACAATTCAATCTAGCATACGTCATTTGTTTAAATGCCATACAGTTCTACTTGACCTGGGTCATAGTGGACCGAGGGGCGATGGCAATGAAGGGTTACTCCGAATTCCTCAAAGCTCCAGCATTACTGGAGCCTCAACATTATATTGTTTCGTGTCATATACAGGACGTTTGTTGGAGGGGGGCTTACTCCTCTGCAGAGATAGAGTCGGTGTATTCTACAGTCCCAGCCGACTGGGCCCATGTTAGGGTCTTACCCCTCTGCAGAGATGCAGTCCGAGTATTCTACACCCCCCTCTCAGCTGACTGGGCTTGTTCTCGTGGCGTGACATTTATCGCCAAAGGAAATGGCCTCAGCGATATAAGTTCAAATCTTGGAGGAAATTGTTTGTGTCTCACTACATGTTAATTCATTTTGAGAAGGCATGAATCTATCTGTTTTTCCTCAAGCTATGGATAAATAGTTGGATAGACTGGTTCTTTAGCTTTTTATGATGACCAGTTGAGGGGAAAGAAAACTCTGAATTAAAACCAGCTTTACTCCACTTCAAAATTGATCTTTTAGATTTACAGCATTGGAAATTCAGTGTTACTAAAGAAAACACTGTTATCTCTAAATGGATATTTACAGCAAATGGCTGCATTTACAATTGAGTACAAGGCCCTTATGTTTTTATGGTGAGTGGGAAGAGTCTTCTGTGCAACTGATGCTATTCTATACTAATCTTAGCTAACCACACCTATTGACCCATTCACTCTGATAATACAAGCAATCATCCGTCCCATTCATACCACAACCCAAAATACCTCAATTACTCTATGCAAGAAAACCAACTTAAAGATATTACCTCAGTTAAAATGTTGAAATGGTATTAATGGTGAAAAATGTTCAAAAGTTCATGATAAATGTCCATATACTGCAGTGAACTTTTTAAAATTAAGTTTATAATAAAATAGGGTTGGTAGATCTAAAAAATATATATATGATTAAGCCATAAGAAAAATTTTAAGGGGATTTAGTTGCCTCCAGTAGTATCACCCATAATGATATTTATCTGGACCGCCGATTTTTTTCCAACCAAAGTCGAAAACTAGCCGGTCAATCCCTACATAGGAAAGTAATGGATGGAAAGGAGATAATGTCAAATTTTCAGTAGAGAATCTTACTGTAGAATAGAAGTGGGAAATAATGATTTTAAGGGGTAAAGAAAGAGGAGGGTGGACGAAAAAACTGTCGACGAGGGGATCTTGGATTTCGACTGCGAGATGACATAACCATAACACAAAGATAGTGTTAACTAAAGAGAGAAAAACATCGACTTACCGAGAGTGGGGATCCATTGAGGAACCCGTACTATGGTGGCCATCAACAAAGGGAGGGAACAAACTCCAACTGAGCTTCTTTCCTTGAATGTTATGCTATTCAAGCATCTTTTATCACATCTATTTTTTACTTTAAGCTGATGCTTAAAAGTAAATCTCGATGATTACCTTCTAAAAAATGTTAATATCCCTGTTTATTCGATAGTTAATGTCTTTATAATCTACTGTATGGCCTCTAAGTACATCAGTAAGACTGTTAAGTATTCAAAATTAAAGATACTGCGATTTTATTTCTATTTAGACATTATATAATCAAAATAGTTATCATTAGGTATTATTCATTACCAAACATTCTAGCATTTAGACTCTATAACCAAAAAGAAATCTCAGCACATCTGTAACCAAAAATCATATATATATATATATATATATATATATATATATATATATATATATATATATATAATTTTTTAATAAAATGTTTTTCATCCGTAAACTCTTTACTGTGCTCAATTCATGAAAATTCAGAGCACTGTTATAATATATTTGATGAGTAATAAGTATGTAAAATGTAAATCATGACGAAAGCTCGCGAAGATAATACTTAGACTTTTAAATTACTCGCTCAGCTGCGGATTGGAAAAGTAAAATTCTGTGTAGTAAGCTTTTATCCTCTTTAATATCATATATATTTTATAATATATATATATATATATACATATATATATATATATATATATATATATATATATAAGAACACTTCATATATATATATATATATATATATATATATATATATATATAAGAAGTGTACTTAATTTTGGACTGCTATAAAATCATTTTTGGGTTACCAGATTTGCAAGTTATAGAGTTTAGTTATGAATAGAACTAGAAATAACCAGAAATTATAAAATCAAGGTGTCTTTTGTTTAGAAGAAAATTAACATTTTAAAAGAAAAATTGCTGAGGTGTACTTATCAATGGGTGATACTGTATATGATATTATATTCAACACACACTCACATACACACATACATATATATATATATATAGTCTTAGATATTGGACAGTATTTATAAAATGACCTACCAAAAAAGGAATGAATTTATTCCGGACAAGTAATGGAATTTGTACTAATTAAGAACCGGGGTCCATTCAGCAATGTAATCAAATATACACAAAATACGACGTCATACAGCTTTGCATACAATGTGGAAAACTAACTTTAGGGAAGCAGTTGGTATTTTGGTCTGGCTGTTAATTCTAACTTAAAACTAAAACAATTTTATCGTTGTCTTCATCATATTTAAATTCTGTATACTAATTTCAAGTTTAAATTTTTTTGACGCCATACTTTGTTGAGTACATTATGTTCATTCCTGAACCGACACCAATTCTAAGGTGCTATTAAATTCTTCAAAATTATCACTTAAAAGTTTAGTACGAGTTTAGAATTGCTATCTATTCGGGGATGCATATAATTTACACAACAAATCATGAAGTCACACAGTGTTGTGTACCATATGAAAACCTACTTTTAAGAATTGAATGAGATCCAAAAGAACATACGACATTAGAAAACAAAATAAAATTATTTATTTATTTATTCATTCATTTATTTATTTCGTTTTATTTTTTGTATAGAATAATTAAGTATGAAATAGTTTTTGTTTTTTTGTTTTTTGTTGTTTTGTTGTTGTTTGTTTTGTTTGGTTTATTTTGTTTCCGTTGTTTTCTTTTGTTGTTGTTTGTTATTTTTTATTTATTTTTTCCCAGGATTTTTTTAAAGGAACATATTTTGAAAGAATCTTTTTTTAATATAAAACCAAAAAACATAAAATAATGTTATTTTTTGTTTATTTGTTTGTTAATTTTTGTGGGGGACTATTGAGAAAGATTGGGACTATGGCAGGAGTTGGAAGTAGTTTTGGGGTTTGAAGCATACCATTATGCAAAAGTATTATTGAATGCTTCTTGGTGTATATGGCGATGTTGTTGCATCCATATGAATTTCATCCAAATACGAATTAAATCATTGTATACACTGCAGTGTGATGTCGTCATTTGTCGTGTACATTATTCGTATTCCTGAAAAGACACCAGTTCTAAGCTAATAGCAACATTCTTATTGCTTCTTTTTTTCTTAATCGTCAGCTGAAAAGTACTCATTCAAATTAATACATGTATGTGTCTTTATATCATATACATTTTTAATACAATGTCATGCTAACAACGTACATCATTTTCTTCCTATTCAGTTAAAAATGTTTTCAGAGTAAACGTCCGTTTGTAACTTTCTTGAAAATTGAATGCCGTCATCATGATTCTGTTTCTTTACTGGTTTTATCTTGTTAAGTGACGTCACAATGAGAAACGTTTAACCTTAGAGAGATTTTTTTTAATGATATTCACATTATGTCGTTTATTACCAAGTCTCGTTGAACTTCTCGTCTGCTCTCGTTACAATTGTTCTTGTCTAATCCTGTTTTGCATTACTTGTACTTGTTCTTTCTCCTCTCATTTCTTTTTTTAAATTTTTTAACAAATTTTATCTCGTCCAAAATCTTTCTTGTCCATTTTAATTTCCCGTTATCTCTCATTTGTCATCGTCTTTATGATTTCTTAATTTTTTTTTTTTTTTTTGTCTTTTATTCTCGGGTTTTCTCGTTTGTTTTTGTTGTGTTTTTTACGTTTTTTCTTGTACATTTTCTTGCCTTTTATTCTTTTCTACTTAACTTGTGTGTGTGTGTGTGTGTGTGTGTGTGTGTGTGTGTGTGTGTGTGTGTGTGTGTGTGTGTGTGTTTTCCTTTCAAACTGATTTTAATCCCTTCTTGCATTTTCACGTCTCTTTTTGTGTACATCTAGTCTATTCTCGTCTGACATCCGAGTGTGTGTGTGTGTGTGTGAGAGAGTTCCGTTCAAACTGATTCTAATCCCTTCTCATGTTTTAACATCACTTTTTGTCTACATCTCGTATCTTCTCGTATCTTTATATTTTGTATCAATGATTCACGTAATATTTTCCCCCTTTTTTCTTTCTTTTTTTTTTTTTTTTTAGTTTTTGTTCTTTTCTTATTTTCTTTCTTTTGTTACTTTTAAGGAATTTTTGTCATCTTATTTTTTTTTTTTTTACCTTTTCCTATCTCTTATCTTTTTCTATTTCCATGTCTTCTTTCTTTCTCCCAATTCTTTCTCATCCTTTATCCTCATCCCATGATTTACCGTCTCGTTTTCGCTTCTCTATTCCTCATCTAGTTCTGTCAATTTTACAGCTATTGCTACTCTCAGAAAATATGTATTAGGTATAAACTGTCTAATGCAGAGTTCCCCAACCTAATGCAATATCACTCGCGGGCCCTGGCTACCATTGATATTTCTAATTAAAAAATGTTTCAGTTACATATTTTAACTCGTTAGTTGCATAATTTTTGCCACGTAAGAAATAATCAAATAATTTGATTCTCAAGGAGTCATCTATTTAATTAAACTTAATTTTGCAAAAGTATGGGGCCATCTGTAAGAATCAAACTCGCTAGCCAAGCCCACTAACTAAACTGCACGATAAGTACCAAAAAGCAATGGGGTGTCTTCGTGGCGTAGTAGCTAACGTACTGGACTGTAATAATTGAGTTCAATCTTCAGACATACTAATACGTCCACGTTCGGATTAATACCTTTGGGAAAGGCATGAACTCAAGCTATGGGTTAAATAAGACAATTACTGTTCTACCAGGATAGCTTCGGCATTTAATAACATTAAAAAAAACAATGCTTTGCTTAGATTTGGTACATGTCTCGGGTACCTAACGTGGATTAAATGTACATGTCAGTAGTTATGAATCTGCAAGAGTAATATTCTCACTATCAGCCCAGTTGGCTGGGGCTGTAGAATACACCATCTGCTTCTCTGCCAAAGGGTAAGACTTCCTCCAAAAGAGTGTCCTGATATGACATTAAACAATCTGATGGTGAGGCTCCAGTAATGCTGCAGCTTTGAGGAATGTGGAGTACCCCTTCATTGCCATCGCTCCCTGATCAACTCTGGCGGGAGTGGTAGCACCTGCTAGGGCCCTATCTATGGGTCACATTGGGCTATTTGACATTTAAACTGTGTAATGCTAAACTTGTTTGAAATAGAAGGGTTTGGTCATTTTAAAAATGACTGATGTGTAAACAAACGACTGATGTGTAATGGAATTGGTAGTTATACATAGCAATACTTGAAAATATTTAACTGTGTGCAAACAAATAATAAATAGTAAATAGAATTATTCGAATTAGATAGAAATCAGTGAAACTATTTAACTGTGTTCGAAAAATGACCCTGGGCTCGTTTAAATATCTTATCGACAAAATGTGTTTAGAAATCATATATATACTTAATATACGAGGTGCATACAATAAGTTTCCAGACTTTTTCATATGGGCACTTTTATTGATAGTACACACATGAAACTCGAGTCCCCTTCGATGTAATCTCCTCCGGCTGCAATGCACTTGTTGTACCATTCCAACAACTTCTGGAACGCCCCATGGAATTCCTCTTGTATGAGCGTGTCAATGACCTTCGTCACAGCCTCTTTCATCTCTTCAATTGTCTCATAACGAGCTTATGGAATGAGCAAAAGTCACAGAGAGCAAGGTCTGGGCTATAGGGAGCGTGAGGAACTGTCCTGATGCCCATCTTGCTCAAATAGTCTGTGACAAGGATGGAGTTGTGGAAATGCCACGGATCTGATTTGAAAAGTGCTAGCCTTCTCCGACGGAATCTCTTTCTGAACTACCTTAAAGCCTCAACATAGTAACCCTAACCCTAACCCTAAGCCTTTGGCCAATCAACTCTGGTGTATTGGCTTCCTTACTCCTCCCACACCTCTCATCATCCCTCATAGACTCCCTGCCTTCCTTGAATCTCTTATGCCACTCAAAAACTGATGCTCGATACATGCAAGATGGTCGAAAAAAATCGAAATCATTCCATACGTTTCTGTGGCATTTTTCTAAGTTTAAAACAGAATTTTATTGCATATCGTTCTTCTAAAGTGTCCTGACGTCCAGATTGCATTTTCGAAATTCACCAGCAGTGACAATCAGGCTTTAGTAGGGTGCATTCCAATTCCTGCTGTAGCTGTACCTGAAATCATAAAAATTGGTCAATCATCTTATAAGATGTATAGCAATAAGATACTGAATTTTCAATTTTAAATGCCCATGCGAAAAATGTCTGGAAACTTATCGTATGCACCTTGTATATGTATAAAAAGAATTTGGCATTAAAGTTCCTACAATGGTTGATATATGATAAAATCAAACAAAAAAAAACTTGATTGCCCAATCGGCTGGGTTGTAGAATACACCGACTGCATTTCTGCAGAGAGGTAAAACTCCTCCAACGAGTGTCCAAGATGTGACACTAAACAATCTGATGGTGAGGTTTCAGTAATGCTAGAACTATGGGGAATGCGTAGTACCCCTTTATTGTCATCGCTCCCAGGTCCACTCTGGTCCTGATAGGGTCCTATCAATGGGTCAAATAGAACTAAACTTATGCAAAACTGAATTGTTTAAAATAGAACTGTTTTTGACATTGAAATTATACTTATACTAAACTGAATTGTTTGAATTAGAACTGTTTGACTAAACTGAATAGCTTGAAATAGAAATGTTTTTAACATTTAAACTTTGTACATATACTAAACTGAATTGTTTGAAATAGAACTGATTATTCATTATAAAAATGGATTTGGCTTTAAATAATCTACGAAGGTTGATATGCCATAAAACCCAAACAACCAACCAAACAAGCCAAAACTTATTTCTTATTGGGTACCTTATGTATTCTTTTATAGCAAACGTTTTTACTATAATTCGCATGAGTTTCTTTTTCTTTCCTCTATAGACTGAGAAATGTTCTTACATAGAGTTATCAAACTTTGGTGCACATTTTTAACTTGAAATTATTTCCAATCAATTTTTATTGTAGAATAGTTATTCATGAATAAGTTTCTGTTTTTATTATTTGTTTGCTGTGGCTCTTTGGTCATCTTCGCTTTTTACTATCTTCTCAGATCAACTTTGAAAAATAAAATTATCTTTGCATACATATACACTCTTCATACAAGATTTATATATACATCAAATTTTATTCAGTAATTCATTCTATTAATCACCAAAATAAACCCTCTTAAATTCTTTGACTTCCCACTTTTTCTGAAACCACCCAATTTAATCTTAATTTTTTTATACTATTGCTGTTTTTGATCTGATTTGGCAATTTGTGCCAAAAATGTATAATAATTTTAGAAAAAAAAATCTAACTGGTTAGAAGACTTGGTTTTTGAAATGTCTTAACAGTAAATTTCCGGTTCGAGAGGAAATATTGAAAAAATCTCGACTATAATTAGAAATTCTATTGATTATTTTGAAAGTATCAATTGATTCACCTTTAATTCTTCTTTCTAGTAAAGTAGTTTAAACTCTTGATTTTAAATTTGTTGTTCTAAGTGAGTATTTAGAATAAGAGACAGTATCTGATGACAGGACAGTTCGGCTCAAGGTATGAAAAGATATTCATTGGTTTTATGCTTTATGTGTCATTTAATGAAAAATGACTTTAGCGGATAAAATGCAGTTAACTAAGAATTTCAAAATTGCTGTTAATGTTTTGGCATAAAAATATTTTTTGTTTTTAGTTTATTTGAATTACTTTTATTTTATCTGTTATACCTGTTATTTTTTTCACTTACCCTCACCCCCGTTGGCAAGGCTTAGAATACGTTGATTTTAACTTCTTCAGAGGGTAATACCGCCCATCTCCCCAAAAGGGGTGTCCCGCATATGAAAAGTGAAAATAGTGTTAAGGTTCAAGTTTTGGAGCTCTGGGGGAGTATGGAGTACACTTTCATTGTCATTACTCCCAGGTCTACTCTAATATTAAATGTTAGGGTCGGGTCTATGGGTAAAATAGATCTGTTTGAAAATTATTCGTATGAAATAAGAATGCTAAAAACCATAATACAAAGTGCAGCAAATGGTTATTAAATCGGAATAGTTACTTGAAACTGCGCACAAAAATGCGGAGGCGCTCGTGGTGTAATGGTTATCGTGGTTGTAAATGGACACGACGACACGTGTTCAACCCTGGATGAGGATGTTTGCATTTCTTACTGCGCTAATACACTTGGGAAAAGTATCAATCCAATTATCCCAAATCTAAAACTCTAAATTCGTCCCTGTTAAAGCCCACTTAAAAATTGACCTTGTGTCCCATGCCTGTTTGTGCGGGGACTATATACAAATGGGCGCCAATTACTTGTGGTCGATAGTAATACTTAATATATCTGTGAGAAATAAAACGTTAATTTGCAAATAAAAGGCTCAATTAAAACAAATAGTAATGAAACATTGAAAATATAGTTATGATGACAATAGTTTACAAATGAATCAGATTTGTGCATTAAAAAACCGATACATATTTGATTTGCCGTTAAACCAAGCCACAACATCATTTTTGAACAGTGAAATTACGTTTACCATCTGGCAATATGCTCAAGACAAACAATAAACTTGCCTTATATTTTTTGGCAATAATAATATCAACAATTACAAAAAACTTTCAGTTATTTTCATTAATTTTTTTAGTATCAAATCAAAATCTGATTGGAAATTGCAATATTCTTTTAAGTAGAGCATTTATAAGAGTATTGATCGAATAAAGATTATTGCTGAGATGTACAATATTTACTGTGTAACAATTACATGCATGAAACATACTGAGAAGCTTAGTAATAGATAGATAGATAGATAGATAGATTAGTTGGTTCGTTTGTTGTGTTTTATAGCATATCAACTTATGTAAGTTACTTAAAGCCAAAACCTATTATACGATTTCTAAACGAATAGTTTGTAGTTAACATTTTTAAATGAGCCAGGTTTCCTTTGGGCCACTCTGCTGGAGAAGTTGGATATACCGACTACACATCTGCGGGGTTCAAGACCCCTCCATCCCTAACAAATATCCTGGATATGACACTAACCCATCTGATGGTAAGGCTCCAGTTGCAGAGTACACATTACCATCACTTCCAGGTCTACTCTGTCCCGGAATGGTAACACGGCTTTAGGTCTCATCTATAGGTCTTACAGAACTGTTTAATCTTTTACTATAGTGGAAACCAATTAACTGTGGGCAAACAAATGATTAATGCAGAATTGAATAATTAGTAATATATATATATATATATAGTCTGGTTAACGCACTATATATATACATATATATATATATATATATATATATATATATATATCAGTGCTTGAAACCATTTAACTGTGTGCAAATAAAAGATATCTGGGTCGTTTAAAATTTTATCTTCAAACTATTCACTTACAAATCATATATATATATATATATATATATATATATATATATATATATATAACTGTTTAAACATTTTACACTGAAAATATTTAACCACATGATGAATATTAAATTGAAACCATTTGACTATGTGCAAATAAAACTATTAGTGTTAGATAACGATACTTGAAACCATTTAACTGTGTGCATATAGAACTATTCATGTTAGCATTATTTGAAACCAATTAACTGTGCACAAACATATGAACTCCTGGTTTTATGACATATTAACATTTGTGTGTGTATGTGTGTGTGTGTGTTCTTGCATATCAAGCGACTTTCAGAGACCAAAAATTTCGTTCAATGTTAAAGGGTCACTATAGTATATTGGTTAGTAAGAAACGGAAGCACCGTTTCGGCCATCTTTGAGTTATGGATTACAAAGGCGGAAGCGATTACTTCTCGGTGTTTATTCACTCTCTGGACTATTTGCGTTTAGTGCGTTAACCAGACTACAACATTTGGCCACGATGATATTTTTGTAATATATAAGTAAAAAATAAGTAAAGTTGGTGACCATAGTCGAGAATGACTCGAAGGCTCCCTTTTCATTAGCTACTACACCAAAGCGAAGAAGAGGACACAACTCCTTTCCTTGGATGGCTCCACTTTACCTTTGATCCATACCTTATAATGCTGAGTGTTAAGCAAGGAGGCATCAAGTACCATTTTTGAGTCTTTCGTATGAATCGACCTGGGATTGAACCCCGGTCCCTCAGGCCATTGCCGAACATTCTATTCACTAGGTCAATGGGCCAGTTAGTAATATATAGATCTGCTATAAATTCAATGAATGAAAGGTATAGTTAATTCCCAAATAACAGTATTCCAAATTATTTTCTGTAGGATGTAAATGAATCCACTCAATATTATCTCTTAGGAAAAACTCCATCAACGCCGCCATAGGAAATATGGGAATTCTTCACACTCCTCCTACCTTAAAATCACGCAGTTGCATTGAGAAAATCCAACCGAGAATAAAGTGCATTTCATTTAATTAAAACCTCAGCACTACAATCATCACTTGCTACAGTCTCACCAATGCTAGTGATAAAACAGGCATCATCTATTTCAACAACGCGCTATCTTCCCTTATCCGACACATTCCCAACCACAAAGTTCTAATCATCTGTGAATTCATAATACTCATGTACTCAAACATGGCAATGATAAATTCTGCTTTCTCAATTCGCCAAACAGAATTGGTGAATATCTAGCAGATTTTTTCCCTCGAGAACAGGCTTACGAGCCTTAGCATAAAACTCAAAAAAAGGGAAGGAAAACTCAGGACCTACACCTACCCAAATAACTTCAAAGCAGAGCTAGATTATATATTCATAAACAAGAAATAGATAAGTAGTGATTTGGACAGTGAGGCATATTCTTCTTTTGAAAGACTATCTTCCGAATGCAGAATCATTTCAGCAAAGATTCGCGTAATTTTTTGTAGATATAAAAAAAACTAAACAGTTAAAGCTTCATGATATGATTGGTCCGTACTTACTAATAGTGATATAAAAAATCAGTAAACGGTAACTGCGAGAAAAAATTGATACTCTTCAGGAGACATGAAAAAAATTGACTCAGAATGACGAATATGAAAACTCACGGCCTATATAGAAGTAACAGTCGAGTGTATAACAACAAAACAAAGAGTCAATAACTGTTTGGGAAAAACGAGATAACATGAAAACAATATCCTTTCTTAATAAAAGAAACGCAACAAATGCCAATGCGCAGAAACCTAAGAAAGTCTTGAGAACTCGAATACATTCAAGGCCAAATTAATAAAATCAACAATCACGATTTAAGTAGCAGACAGAAAATAAAGTAAGCGGTAGGAAAGTATCCCGAGAGCAAAACTAAACGCTGCCAGCCAAGAAGAAAGACTTCAGAAGTGGAAAGAACATTACAAGACTTTAGATGAATACACTCCCACAGTTACTAATAAACCAATAAAAAATTACCAGTAGCCAATCAGTCATCAAACTAGAACAGTTAACAAACGAAGAATTGACATAGTACAGAAAAAAATTAAAAGTAAAAAAGCCACAGGCCTCAACGAAATTCCTCCGGGAGAATGAAAGACGAGAAAATTTGATGACATACCTCTTCGTTGTATGATACAACGCTGTGTATAAACAAAACACAATAGGAGAATGGATAAATGGCTGCATCCTTCCCTTTACCAAGAAAGGTAACCTCGGAATCGCTAAGAATCTCAGAGACATAGCACTTACTGTTATGGCCGCTCAGGTTTATAAATCCCTGTTTATAAATCCCTGTATAAATCGTATCCAACGCGAAATCGATAAAAATCTTTGGAAAAATCAGAAGGGGTTCGATAGAAATAAATCCTCACCTTCACAGATTCTAACTATTGATCATATCATCGTGGAGTACATGCAAAAAATCTCAAGGCAACACTATTGCTTGTAGTTTTCTCCAAGGTATTCGATTTCATTGAGAGAGGAAGTTACCGCTATAAGGATGCCTTAGAAAAACACGAAAAGAATAGTTCGCTCATATGATGGTAACACTGATTTCTTCGACATTGTCCCCTGACTCTTGTAAGGAGATACATTAGTGCTATATATATTTATAATCTGCCTAGACTTCGGTCTTCAAATGACAATAAATCTAATAAAAGAAAATAGTCATACACAAAAAAAAAGTAGCAGACGATCTCCTGGAGATACTTTGATAGGCGCAGACTACGCAGATTAGCTAGCTCTTCTCCCAAATGCGCTAACATTTCCGAATCTCAGCTGTATAGCCTAAAGCAAAACAAGAAACATTCGCCTCGAGGTAAACACAAATGAAATAGAGTTCATATGTTTTAAACAAACAAAAGCCATTTCCACTTTCAGTGGCAAGCCACTAAAATTAGTAGACAGTTCACATACCTCGGCAGCAATATCTCCTCTACTGAAAGTGATGTCAATATTCGTATAGGTAGAGCATGAACGCCTATTGGTAGATTATCTATCGTATGGAAATCTGATCTATGATAAAATAAAACGAAATGCCTCCCAAGTTATGGATGTGTCAGTACAATTGTATGGATGCACCACATGGACACTAACGAAATGCCTGGAGAAAAAGCTTGATAGGAACAACATGAAAATATTACGTAGTGTTTTAAGTAAATGTCAGGAAAAAGCACCCAGAAAACAGCAGTTGTATGGCCGTTTACCTCCAATCTCACAAACTATTTAATTTAGACGAACAAGACATATCTGATACTACTGGTGAAATAGGGACGAACTCATAAGCGACTTTCTCTCATGGACTCCTAAATATGGAAGTGTCAGTGTTGGTTGACCAGCAAAGCCTTACATACATCAGCCCTGTGCTTGACACTGGATCTAAAAGACCTATCTGGAGCGATGGATAATAGGTACGGATTGTGAGAGAGAAAGTCAGGGAACTCAGTCCTATCACTGCGAATTGATGATGATGATGAATTATGTCAGGAAAAATTAAACGCTACAAAGGGTTTTCAAAAATAAGTTCATCATAAGTTCAGAATTTCATAAGAAGCAGACGATGTCTAAAATCTTAAGGAAAATGAGTTTAAATCAGTATTCACCAAACTTATTTGTTCGTGGAACTTCTATTATCATCATCATCATCAAGATGTAGCGACAGCATGAATCCCTTTGACTCTCTCTTGCCATCCGTCCCAATCGGTCATTGCACTTGGTTAGTCCTCTGAAACAGTGTTTCTCAAACTTGAAACTTGACACAGACCGACAGTCAATGACTTGCGTACCTGCACCGGTACATATACCACCATTTTGAATACTACAGGGCTGGACGACACACAATGTCTGTACAGATATTGCTGATGTAAATGGTCGGCCAATACTTGTGTGTCAATGTGTAAGAGTTCATAGAAAAAAATCGCTTTTGAGTTCATTCTTATTTCTGTACCAGTGCCCAGCATGTCTTGTTCAACTTCTTTGGATAGTTTTGTAAGATGTAAGATGAATGGCTGTACAACTGCTGTTTTGTAGGCTTCTGTTTCGAAGATTTGATCAAAATAGCATGTAGCATCCTTATGTAATTATCATTAAGCTTTTCTCCCATGAAGTTGGTTAGAGTCTAACTGCAACCATACTGCTGTATGTGAAATAGGAGGAAAGTGACCGTACAATTGCTGTTTACTGGGCTCTTACTCCTGACATTTATTCAAAACAGTATGTAATGTTTTTTGTGTAGTTTCTATCAACACGGCTATAACTTTAAAGAATTTCTGTTTTATCTTACGATTGACATCAGATTTCCATACAGTCGATAGTCTGCTCATGTTCTTCCTATACGAATGTTGACATCGTTTTCAGTAGATGAGATATTGCTACTATCTTGATTAAAGCCTTTATACATTTTTTAATCACAAATTTTGTTAGATTTTGTTGTTTTTTGGGGGAAAACCTACTGTTTTAATGTTTATCAGACATTACATAAAACAAAAATTATTTGAAAGATAATTGCAGGAACAAAAATGGCATTAAAATAAAAAGCAAATCTATTTCTTATAAATTTGTAATCAATAATTTTTAACAGTTTTATTTAATAAATAAATCTGTTAAAAATTATTCGTTTGGACAGTGTGAAATAAAACTATTAAGAAACAACAATAGAAAAAATATGAATATAAATGTGCGATGAACGTGATTCTCTAACCAATAGACATTAACTAATTCTAAATGGATCGATGTGCCATTATAATTAATCAATCAATCTTATACTACTTTAAAAAAATCGTGGAACCCATATTTGTATATTTTAGAAAAATTCAGTTGCTACCTCGAGATCTAGATCTAGATATGGTAGTGAATTATGGAAATAAATTCGATAGTATAGGGGGGTGTCCTTGTGGTGTAATGGTTAAAGCGATGGACTGCGGAATCGTAGTACGCGAGTTCGTACTCCAGTCGCGCTATTACATTCACTTTCAGCCAAATACCCTTGGGAGAGGTATGAACCCCCTTATCATCCCAGCTATGGGTTAAATAGTACCACCACCGTTCTTCTAGGAGAATGGGTTTGGCATTAAATAACCTATAAAGAGTTGATATGCCATTAAACAAAGAAACCAAACCAAACCAAATCGATAGAATAAAAAAATCAAAAAACAAAATATTTCAAATGTGAAGAAGTTAGTATGATGTAAAGTCAACGTTAAAATATTTCAATTTCAATAAATGTTCACCAGGAATTTAAGATGGTGAAAAATGGTGCTTGAATAACAATGGATGTTTATATATATATATATATATATATATATATATATATATATATATATATATATGTAGTCACCTCCTTATTCTCTTCCTGTTGTTGGTTAAATAGTAACATCACTATCCGTCTCCAAGGATATCATTGGCATTAAATAACCATCAAAGGCTGATATACACTTAATATAAAGGAACCGAACCATGAACACACACACACACGCACACACACATACATATATATATATATATATATATATATATATATATATTTCAGCCAATCTACTTTCGTCCTTTGTAATTGTGGTGCGTCATTTTCAGAAGGAAAGAATAGGGAGAAACTCAAATAAATTAATCACCTGATATTTTTACAATACCAGATATACGAGGATCAGTAAATAAGTTTCCAGACTTTTTTCGTATGGGCACTTTTATTGATAGTACACACATGAAACTCTAGTCTCCTTCGAAGTAATCTCCACCGGCTACAATACACTTACTGTACCCTTCCAACAACTTCTGCAAGGCCCCACGGAAGTCCTCTCGTGTGAGCGTGTCAATGGCCTTCGTCACAGCCTCTTTCATCTCTTCAATTGTCTCATAACGACAGCCTCTGAGCTTAGACAAAATTCACAGGGAGCAAGGTCTGAACTATAGGGAGGCTTGATGCCCATCTTGGTCCAGTGGTCGGTGACAAGGATGGAGTTGAGGACTGGTGCATTGTCCTGGTGGAAATGCCACTGACCCGATTTGAAAAGTGCTGGCCACTTCCGACGGAATCTCTTTCTAAACTCCCTTAAAGCCTCAACATAGTTACTCTAAACCTAACCCTAAGCCTTTGGCCAATCAACTCTAGTGTATTGACTTCCTTACTCTTCCCACACCTCTCATCATCCCTTATAGACTCCCTGCCTTCCTTGAATCTCTTATGCCACTCACAAATTGATGCAAGATGCTCCAAAAGCAGTCTGAAGCATTCCATACGTTTCTGTGGCATTTTTTCCAAGTTTAAAACAGAATTTTATTGCATATCGTTCTTCTAAAGTGTCCTGACGTCCAGATTGCATTTTTGAAATTCACCAGCTGTGACAATCAGGCTTTGATAGGGTGTATTACAATTCCTGCTGTAGCTGTTCATTTGAAGCTGAAATCACAAAAATTGGTCAGTCAACTCATAAGATGTATTGCAATAACATAGTGAATTTTCAAGAGTCTACGACAATTTTAAATTTCTGTACAAAAAAGTCTGGAAACTTATTGAATGAACCACGTAGCTAACCTCTCTTTATCACCTCATCTTGAATTACCTTAATATTGAAAACCTAACCCATAATTGCACTAATATTTTTTTAAATTTCACACCATTTAACTCAACTGAAAAAGCAAACGCGCATGATTCAAATTTCCGGGCCAAATATGACGTTGATGCAGTTAAAGATGATGGAATGCACTTAATGAATATCAACACATTATTAAGCTTGCAAGATTTTCTACAAATAAATAATTTTAAAATTATTATACTTAACAATTAAAAATAGAAAATATACTATTTCTAATTTCTAGAATCATTTAAAGCGAAGAAATCTATATCTCAGTAATTTCGTAATTTATTTTGTCGCAGAATCCTTAGATGATTTTCATAGAACCCATTCCTGTATTTTCGAATTCCTGATGACACTTTAATTTTAATAATACATTAGATTATTTGGTTTAGCTTTTTATTTAATGCCATATCAACCTTCGTGGCTTATTTCTTGCCAAATCAATCCATGTAGAATAACAGCCGTAATACTATTTAATCCAGAGCTTGGGGAAATTGAATAAAAAAGAAATTATTTGAAAAAAATTACTGCACATACTCGTATGATGAACGACCTTTTACGACCAATTTTTGGCCTCAAAAACAAAGGATCGTTCATTATATGCTGTTTTTAAACATCTAAGCTCACCTCGTTTTGTCGTATCTTCGTTCCAGAATATCCCCACATAACCTTTACTTAACAGCAGCTATTAAGGTAATAAAGTTTTTACTTAACATTGTTTACTAATGATTATAATTATAATTATATATTATAATATTGTATTATAATACCTGTGCATATGATATATATTAATATCATAAATAGTAAACAAAGTTACGTAAAAACGTCATTATCTAAATTAAATTCATTTAGGAATTACTTATGCTATTTGTCAAGTCCGACGAGATAATGTTATGTGATTTTTTTTATTAAAAAAAGGAAATAACGCCTCCCATGTGTACTTAATCAATTACCTCCGTAATTACTGCTGTAACTTCGATCAAAAGTGTCCCCACTTAGCTTATGTCTAAACAAAGGCTATTGGTTAAAATGATAAAGTTTTTATTAATCAATTTCATACGAAATTCGTATGTTATCCATGCTATTATATATCTGTGGTTGGATTTTATTTTGCTTGGAATATCGAAGTAAATACGGTAGGCACCATTAAGGTCTAGACAACATTATTTATTTATGGAATTTTATTGATTAGATTATAAGAGTGTGAATTTTTTCTTTGCGTTATTTAATGTTGAAGAAATATTTGTTTAGGTCACTGTAGCCACAAATGATGAGTTGTTCATGACATGAAGTTGTACATTACTCGTATATATATATATATATATATATATATATATATATAATTTAATTTTTATACCTAGTCTATAATTCTGACAGTGTGAAAAAACCAAGATGATACGATTTGCAGATAAAAAATATTACACAAACTGATATCCGGGAAAAAAATCTTTAAAAAAAAAGAAAAGACTAAAAATATCCGTTCTGATTGAAAAAAAAATCAACTAATAATGTAAAACCAAGTCAAAAGAAAAAACACCGACGGAATTCCTTAAGTAAAACATAAGAGTGCTCAATTAACTAAGTTGCGAGTTAGCCGACCTTAGTCGAGGGTGACCCAAATGCTCCCTTTTCAATAGCTACTATACCGAGGCGTAAGGGAGGTCACTACTCCTTTTCCTGGATTGCTCCACTTATTCTTGATCTGTACTTTATAATGCTGAGTGTTTAGCAAGGAGGCATCAAATACCATTTTTGAGTCTTTGACAGGAATCGAGATAGGATTGAACCCCGATTTCCCGGACCATTGGCAAACATTCTACCCATTATGCCAATGGGCCGGTTTTATCTTATGAAATACCTCGGGTCAGACTCAGGGTAAATCAGACTGACTTAGACTACATTTTTTAATTACTGTATTGCATTGGTTTTTATTGCATTACGACGGTTTTGAAAGACTTAATAAGTGTTCAAATGTTTTTTTTTTTCTTTTATGTTGGTTGGTTGTTTGTTTGGGTTTTATGGCAAATCAACCTTTGTAGGTTATTTAACGCCAAATCCATTTTTATACAAATAATCAGTTCTATTTCAAACAATTCATTTTAGCATGAGTCTTCAATTGTCAAGAACATTTCTATTTTAAGTTATTCAGTAAAGTCAAGCAGTTCTAATTCAGCCAATTCAGTTTATTAGTACAGATTTCGTTTACACACAGTTAAATGTCAAAACAGTTCTATATTAAACAAATCAGTTTCGTGTTAGTAGTTTCAAAGTCAAAAAACAGGTCCATTTCAAATAATTCAGTTTAGCATAAGCACGCAGTTTAAATGTAAGTAATGTCAAAAACAGATTCAGATTAGCATAAGTATGCAGTTTAGTTCAGTTTAACCCATAGATAGGACCCTTATCAGGTGCTACCACTCCGGGCCAGAGTGGACTTAGGAGCGATGGCAATAAAGGGGTATTCCGAATTCCCCAAAGCTCCATCGTCACTGGAACCTCACCATCAGATTGCTTAGTGTCATAATCAGGATACTCGTTGTTAGCGGGGTCTTACCACTCTGCAGAGGTGCAATCGGTGTATTCTACGGCCCCAGTCGACTGGGCAATTTTCTTTTATGTCATTGGATGTTGGAGAAATATTTTAGTAGACTAGCGTAGCCCAAATTTAGATATCCGTTCATTACAAGCAATATATGATAAAAACAAATTTTGTGGTTAAAATATTTGGGATATTTATGACTCAAGGATATACGGTATCATCCAAAACCAATAATAAATGAGACATTAAAATAAAAAAACAACAATGCTTTTCTTTGTTATTAATTGTAATTATTGTGAAAAAAATTATTAAAAGTGGGGCTGTCCTCGTGGTGTAATGGTTAAAGCGATGGACTGCGGAATCGTAGTATGCGATTTCGTACTCCAGTCGCGCGATAACGTTCACTTTCGGGCAAATACCCTTGGGAAAGGTATGAACCCCTTTATCCTCCCAGCTATGGGTTAAATAGCACCACTACTGTTCTTCTATAAGAATTGCTTTGGCATTGAATAACCTACGAAGATTGATATGCCATTAAACGAAGAAACCAAACCATTATTAAAAGCAGATGAATACGAGATTTTACTTTCGAGTTGAATTTTCACTTCCTTCATTTATGATTCATTAATTTTTGAAAAGAAAATATTATTTTGAAAATATTTTAATTGAATTTTATTAAAGAGTAGATAACCTCGTGAAAGCCTAATTTTTTTCCATGAAACCCTGGGGGTCTCCGGAACCCGCTTTGGAAAACATTGATCTAAATATAACATTTTCTGTAATGTAACACTGAAATTTCAGAAACTACTAATTAATATTCATTTAAAGATGAAACCATTAAAATCCTTTAATTAGATTTAAGCTGAATGTTTTACCTAACTGAATAGGCTAATGTTATTATTTGCTTCTATCAGTAATTATTATTCCCTTGACTAAATTCAATGGTGAGGCTCCTGTTCTACAACTCAAGGAGCAGGAAGTCACTCTTTCATTGTTTGCAAAGAAAATATTATTTGAAAATAGGGACTGTTGTTTTCTTATGGTTCATTGCTTAATTGATTTTTTATTTATTGCTTGGTTGATTTTTTATTTATTGCTTGGTTGATTTTAACGGTATATAAACTCGTCTCGGTTTACTTTACGCCGACAAGTTAAGAAATCTCAGTCATTGTAGGATCATATTTTTTATGTAGTTGTTATATTAGAATTGTTTTTGCACACGGTCCTATCGAATAGGAATAATTCTAAACAGATTTATTTGCCCCATGGAACCCAAACAGTTACTAGGAATGATAGCAATGATATTCAACACTTTCCAGGTCTCCAGAACTCGTACTGTTTTTTGTTTCGTTTTTTAAACTTTTAATTGAATTTATTCATATAAACCTTTCCTTGCAGAACCCTGCAGTATTGTATAACAAAAAAAAGTGAAATACAAACATTTTATCATTGCCACAAATTTTAATGAAACTTCAACGACTTAATCACACATAGGAAGTAATTATTTTCCTTAATTATTGTTGTCAAAATATACCTTATAGTAAATGTTATGGTTCATTTATTTTCACTGTCTTTATTTCATTTCATTTTGTCTAATCCAGCATATTTTTTCATAATATTCTGGGAGAAAAGCTGATCTAAATAGACATTTTTGTTGCTTTAAACAAGTGAATGTTTTTGATCTAAAAAGAAAAAGAAAATTAAATAAAGAAAAACGATTACTAATTTTCGAAATGAATTGTGGCTATTTATAAAAGTTCATCAGATCCAGACAGGGTTAACACTGATTGCGAATAATTTTCTAATTAGAGTTTTGATTGGCTAAAAAATATTGACACATTTGTTATACGAATTTCTATTGGTTGGAAAATCTCAGCGATAGAATTTAAACTTTCTCGACATTTTCCCCCTTTTTTATTTTTGTAACTCAGTGACATTTTGTTCAGAGTTTAACGTCACTACATCAACATTATCATCATTTGCAGTCTGTCGAAAATGACTGCTTTGTCCATAGACATAATTACCTCCTTAAGTGAGCCTCTTCAATGAAATTTTTTCGCCATTCCTCAATATCACGCCTCTTCGTGTTTTGCTTCGCTGTATCATTGAATCTCAGTCAGGGTCGATCTCATTTTCACTTCTCATTACACAAATGTGAATATAGCTGATAGTTTTCCGTGGTCAATCCTTTTATTGTTATTTAACTGTCTTTTGTTCTTCTAAATAGAAACCTATGCGTTTTAAGAGTACTACAATTGTGAGTTGCTCTTTCTATGTGATATTCAAAATCGACCTTATATGTTTAATCGTGTAAGGATAGAATTTCTTCACCTGTCATACTTTATTATAAACATTATGTTCACTTCCTAACAGACACCAATTCTTAGTAAGTGTCACTGAATTCTTTATAATTTTCATTTAAAAACTTTGGATCAAGTTTAGAATTGGTGTCTCTTCAAGAATGCGAATACTTTATTCAGCAAATGAAGCTGTATAGGTAAAATGTCATTTGAACAAGTTGCTAATTTTAATTACTCAGTTTTCTTTTTTCTGTCATATTTCTTAACAACACAGTAAGATATCATTATCCTAATTATTCATTATAAACATAATCATATACGTTATGTAATACATTGTATAGTTCATTATATCATACATTTTATATAGAATATTTGTGTTCAAGAAAAATAATATATTAGTAAATAATGTATTTATGTTCAAGCAAAGTTTAGATGAAACCAAAACAAATTATTTTATTTCTGATGCCTTTGTACATGGGGCTGGTATCCAGATATAGAAACAGTGGCAGTCACCCATCTTGTTAACTATTGAACCGGATTCTGTTTCCATGTTATATATATATACTGGTTGAATTTCACACCATACTCATCGGTGACGCTATCGACCTCCCTAAAAATACTTCAAATTTCAATGTGGCAGTAATTCTACAATACTCATCACCTTGATAAATTTTTATAACCGTTTTCTTTTGTCAAAAAGGCACGCTTCGTGGTAGAAAATTGTAGGGTAAAAAAAATAGCTAAATATTTTCGGTAAAAGATGTATATTTAAAAAAAAAAGGACCTACATGCAATTTTCTTAAGGGATTTCATTTCTTTGTACAATGGCATATCAGCCTTAGGTTTTGAAATGTCAAAGCCATCCTTGTAGAGTAACAGGGCGATGGGGAACTCATGCCTTTCCTGGGGTATTAGTTCAAAAGTTAACATAATTGCACGACTAAAGTGATTTCATCCAGCTCTGCCTCAGCTATTCAAAAAACAACAATAACAACTGAATATTTTCTTTAAATTGCAAATATTTTGTCATAAAAGTTGATTTCAGGAAAAATATGAGATACATTACATGGAGAATTTAATTTTTCACAGCAAAAATCGAATTCAACCTGTGTGAATGCATTTTATTTAGTTTGATACAGCTATCTGCAATTAGCCTACCTCCAAAGTCAGGTTTAGGCGTTATTTCTTGAATTCTGTTTTTTTTTTTTTTTGGTGCGGTTCCATCATCGGTCTATTCAAAGGTCTTCAATAAATTTCTGGTAATATTCTGGTCTATAGAAATGTGTTCACTCTATGATTTATTATATAATTGACAAATTTGCAATGTTCAATATAAATGTCTACTAATGCTCACTTTATGCCCCTGTGAGGACTATTCTAAGTATTCTAGTTGATTTTAGCAATGCTGTGGTCTAGACAGCCACAATTCTTTCTCGGATCTCTAGTTCCTACAGTTTGTAACCATAACAGAAAAAAATAATGGTCCATAAACATGTGTCCACAATATGATTTATTATACTTTTGACAAACTTGCAATGTTCAATATAAATGTCTACTAATGCTCACTTTATGCCCCTGTGAGGACTATTCTAAGTATTCTAGTTGATTTTAGCAATGCTGTGGTCTAGACAGCCACAATTCTTTCTCGGATCTCTAGTTCCTACAGTTTGTAACCATAACAGAAAAAAATAATGGTCCATAAACATGTGTCCACAATATGATTTATTATACTTTTGACAAATTTGCAATGTTCAATATAAATGTCTACTAATGCTCACTTTATGCCCCTGTGAGGACTATTCTAAGTATTCTAGTTGATTTTAGCAATGCTGTGGTCTAGACAGCCACAATTCTTTCTCGGATCTCTAGTTCCTACAGTTTGTAACCATAACAGAAAAAAATAATGGTCCATAAACATGTGTCCACAATATGATTTATTATACTTTTGACAAACTTGCAATGTTCAATATAAATGTCTACTAATGCTCACTTTATGCCCCTGTGAGGACTATTCTAAGTATTCTAGTTGATTTTAGCAATGCTGTGGTCTAGACAGCCACAATTCTTTCTCGGATCTCTAGTTCCTACAGTTTGTAACCATAACAGAAAAAAATAATGGTCCATAAACATGTGTCCACAATATGATTTATTATACTTTTGACAAATTTGCAATGTTCAATATAAATGTCTACTAATGCTCACTTTATGCCCCTGTGAGGACTATTCTAAGTATTCTAGTTGATTTTAGCAATGCTGTGGTCTAGACAGCCACAATTCTTTCTCGGATCTCTAGTTCCTACAGTTTGTAACCATAACAGAAAAAAATAATGGTCCATAAACATGTGTCCACAATATGATTTATTATACTTTTGACAAACTTGCAATGTTCAATATAAATGTCTACTAATGCTCACTTTATGCCCCTGTGAGGACTATTCTAAGTATTCTAGTTGATTTTAGCAATGCTGTGGTCTAGACAGCCACAATTCTTTCTCGGATCTCTAGTTCCTACAGTTTGTAACCATAACAGAAAAAAATAATGGTCCATAAACATGTGTCCACAATATGATTTATTATACTTTTGACAAATTTGCAATGTTCAGTATAAATGTCCACGAAATGGCCAAAATGACCCTCTGTAGACAAACAGTTCTTTATCCTTCGGCTAAAGAAAACAAGCAGTACTCCGCTTAAATATTGATTTTGTATTACCTCCTGTCTGTGTCGGAGGGGTTGGGCAAATAAATACATAAAAATTTCGCAGAGTTGGGATGGGGGGAGAGAACACGGACAATTTCAGACTTTCTTAAAGTGGGCATTATTTCTTTGATTTAACCCCCACAACGAAGTTAGAGTGTGGCACAAGGTCGATAAATCAAGGGTATTTCTACCAATAAACTTCATAATAGGTCGGTATTTGTATCTACTACAAAATACAATATACAAAGTGTGATAAAAAGTATTATGACTGAATCATAATCTTTATTTTATATTTGTACTGCATATCAAAAGTAAAGTTTCAAAGGAGCGTCGACCAATAGAAAACTTGTTGGAATAATTGTATTGAATACCAAGGGTCGGGGGGGGACTATTTTAAACGAAATTAAGTCTTTATTTTTTTCTAACATGGTAAATACAGATTCAGCCTTGATATCTTTGAGGTCGGGGTCTACAGGTAATTTGGTGGGATTAACCAACTAAATATATCTCTGTCTTTCTTTCTCAATTTCATTTTTTTTTTCGTTTTTCCTCTTTTATAGTTCAATTTTCTTTTTTTTATACGTCACTCTGTATACTTACTTTTTTTCCATTTTTCCTTTCTTTCTTTCTTTCTTTCTTTCTTTATTTTGTATACTACTTTGAAATGATTCCAGTCGATCCATACGCCTGCGTTCTGTTAACATCGTCTTAAACAAGTAGAAATGCCGATCCATACGTTAATAAACCCATCATTTAATCACGAGAAATGCTCACACACACACACACACACACATATATACATATATATATATATATATATATATATATATATATATATATGTATATATGTGTATATATATATATATATATATATATATATATATATATATATTATTGCGGGGTGTATAACAGAATTATTTTCAAATTTGAAAACATTTTGAAACAATAACCAATTTTCTCACTATCGAATTAAATGTTTGATTTTCTTTTACACCAACACTCACTCAACCGTACGCAAGTATATTAGTATTTAACAGTCTTGAAACCAACATTATCTGATGATGACCTAAGGTCTATACTGGCCACTATTAATAATCAAAGAAAATAATAAAAATTATTTACCAATGATCAATGTTTTTCGTTAACAAACACACACACACGTGAAACTCGCAGTCATGAATTATTACTCTGCCATATTTTTTTTATTTTAGTTGATATATATACATATATATATATATATATATATATATATATATATATATATATATATATATATATCAACTAAAATAATATATATATATATATATATATATATATATATATATATTCAGACAAAGTTATTCTTTCTGATACTGATGTTTCAACCGGTCTCTTTGACGGTCTTCTCCAAATTAATAATCACTAACGAAAGAAAAGACTTTCATTCTTTTACATCGGATAAACATTCTCTAATATTATCATCGCAATTATTATTATTATTATTATTATTATTTTTTTATTATTATTATTATTATTATTATTATTATTATTATATTTTTTCAACGATGTTATATTTTTATATGTCCATAATAATTTGCCATTTTCATATGAATAGCAGTTGCATTATAAACCTTACTCTATTGTATGCTGATATAAACTGATATGCCAAAAAATTAGAGAAAGTAGTTCAATACCAACCTACCCACCCACCGACGATGAGGACCAACACGTTAAAATTATAACTCGATAAAACAAACTTTCACAACCCCCACCCGCTTTGTAGAAATTTACTCAGTCGAATATATGTGTGACGTTAGAGATAAATGGATCTGTGTAGTTCGGCCAGTGTGGTTGTCGTAACCTTAGGTCATGGACAGTTTGAACTCGGAATAATCGTTGAGGCCAGTAAGATCTCCCTCTTTGCGGTGTCAAACATCTTAGGTTTTTTCTCAGAAAACAGTAGCAAGAATAATTGAAGTGCTCTTATCATACAGTTATCGTTGGTTTTCTTGGAGGTAATGAAGATGTTTCTTTGAGTCCCCACTCACCATGGTCCACTATTAACATTTATATCTATGATACACTAACACTGAAAAATCAGAAGGAAAAACAAGATAAACTCATTTGATATATACATAATATACATACAAAAATATTGAAAAGAATTTATAAACGTGTCCCAATTGATGATATATACATATATTGTCCTGTGAACAAGCAGTATGTAAAAGGGGTACAAAAACGGAAAAAGGTTTACTCGGGATTGTATGACATTGAAATGGTCATAACCCTGTTGGCTTTACGTTTCAATGGCGTTTCAAGAGACGTCTGTGCTGTTGGAAGAAAAGAGGCCAAAGAAGCCAAAAATGGTTCTCTCGGATTCTTATGTAACAGTCCAAGTGGCAACTAAACAGACACGCCTATTCTCCAAGGGAGACAATAATCTATTAGCTTCTGATAACACTAAACTAAAGAGTAAACACACTGTATAGAATTTTCTACATTCTATACAGTTTAGTAATCGTCTAATAAAAAGAATACCTTAGACGTTACCGAGAACCTTCATCTTTATCATCGAAGTGTACCAGCAAAACCAATTCTCTTTACTCTCATCCCTATAGGCTATCACTTTTGCTCCTCAGCCAACCTTGGTGTGTAGAAGTTCATAATAGAACGTCGCTTATGAATTCATTTTTACTTCGGCAGCAGTTTTCAACATGTAATGTTTGCCTTTCTTAGATGTTTTGTGTGGTGGGGGGTAAATAGCTGTAAACCTGCTATTCTGAGAGTGTTGCTTCCAGGATTTGTTCAAAACGAAGCGCAGCATATGTGTGTAGTTTCTATCTACCTTTTTCGCCAAGTGTTTCGTTAAAGTCTTAGTAGTGCAAACATACAGTAGTACTGACACGGCTACAGTTTGGAAGAATTCCTGTTTTATTTTATCAAAAGACAAGATTCCCATATTGCTGATAACTTGTCAATATCAAACCATGCATTACCAATGTGATTGATGAAATCGCTTTCAGTAGATGAGATATTGTTACCGACGTATGTGAATTCGTCTACAAATTTCAGAAGCTTGTTATTTAATGATGTGGTGGCACCATCCTAATTAAAACATGTGAACTCTGTATTATCTGATTTCACGCTGAGCGTCTTAGTGAATGTTCCAGGCTATACAGACAGACTCGGATGTCGCAAGTGTTTTGCAGGAAGCATTAGATCATCTGTGAAGTCTTCATCTGTAAGAGTATCTGAAGGATATATCGATGAGATGTATTTTATTGTATTTTTAAGGATCACTCATAAAAATTGATTCTTTCCAAATAATTATGAAATGGAAATTCCCTTTACACTGCATCATGTTAATTATGCTTTCCGAGAGTGTGGATCTGTTCCAGCAAAATAAGGCAAATTCTTATGATTTTTACTATAAAAAGGCATTTCAAATTATGTTTATTATAAAATGTATTGCAAATGATTTTTACTGTAAAAATTGCTGCATTAAAAATGCATTGGAAATGATTTTTACAATA
>OY757946.1:21800987-21810987 GCA_963585895.1 Sepioteuthis lessoniana
GTATGACATCAGTTGCGTATGATGGATGTTCCTATTCAATAAATTCATGGATTACAGATGATATTATTAACACCAAAAGTCGCGCATACATATTCGATGATGACCAAGAAGGATCAAGTATATATTTACCGACACGTCTACACGAGCAGAATGTGACACAATATCAATTTCTTTCGGAGCCTAACGGTTTTCTATTCACTTTTCCTTCTCCTAGACAGGTTGCCATACCCAATCTGCTCTACTATTTTACCTGGAGGAAGGATACTTGGATTCATACCAAGGGTATTAGTGCTATGGGAAAATGCAAAAAGCCTCGTCCAGGATTTGAACTCATGTCGCCGAGTACATTTCCTTCGACGATATCTATTTCACATCGAGTGTCAGATTATAGAATTAGAAACTGTACAATTTTTAAACTGTCTTCAGCCAAAGATATCTTGCTCAACATCAAGAAAGCACCAATAAAAAACTCATAAGCAAATGATTGTATGTCACCTTTAATAAAATATTCGTACAATATATATATATATATATTAGAGAAAATGGAAATAAATCCAGTAGTATCTAAATATAAAATATGAAAAAGAATATTCAGTGGATGTATTTAGTTATATGTGAATAAAATGCTAATGTCTACGCTTCGGGATCTTTTTTGTTTAGTTTTGTTTTTTGTTAAACCATTTTCAGGGCGATGCTAGCATGCACTGCTATTATGTCTTATCCGAAAATTATTTTCAAATAAAAAAGAATAAACAAAAAACGAGAAAATTCTTAGTGATCTATTTTTATTACGAATAAGACGAAATAAGCGTTTGAATTTTTTCCCTTTTTATTCGTCTATTGATTCATTTTTTAAAGAATTTTTAAATAAATCTAGAACCCTGATAAGAATTAAGAATTTTTTTTTAAATTCTCGAAAACAGCGTTTATGTTAAGATCGTTTAATTCTGGTTTAGGAAATGTTACACATAAAATCGTCAAGTTCTTATCCGAAATATTAACCTCTTTTTTAGATACAATTAGACGTTCACTTATTAAGATGTTTGGTGATTTACCCTCAAAAATGAATATAAGCATGAAAAACAATCTTTAGTCATTCTCGCCATAGAATCATTATATTCAGAAATTCCTGGTTTTGTTTGGTTTGGTTTTATGGCATATCAACCATTGTAGGTTATTTAATGCCAAATACATTTTTATACGAATAAACAGTTCTATTTCAGTTCAGCATAAGTACACAGTTTAGTTCTATTTGACCCATAGCTGGGATTTTATCAGGTGCTAACACTCCGGGTCAGAGCGATGGAAATAAAGGGGTAAGTTCTCAAAGCTTCAGTGTTACTGAAGCTTCACCATTATATTGTTTAGTGTCATATCCAGGAGACACCTTGGGAGAGTCTTACCCCTCTGCAGATAAAAAGTTCGTGCACTAGACAAGCCCCAGCCGACTGGGCACTCGTTTAAGGTGTCTTATCCCTCTGCAGAGAAACAGTCGATGTATTCGACAGCCTGAGCCGACTGGGCCATAAGACATTTGTTAGGGGAGAGAAACAGTCGGTGTATTCGACAGCCTCAGCCAACTGGGTACTTGTTCAAGAAGTCTTACTCCTCTGTAGAGAAAAAGTCGGTGTATTCAACAGCTCCAGCCCACTGGGCCACAGAACACTCGTTGGAGGTGTCTTACCACTCTGTAGAGAAAACGTCGATGTATTCGACAGCCTCAGCCAACTGGGTACTCGTTCAAGGAGTCTTACTCCTCTGTAGAGAAACAGTCGGTGTATTCGACAGCCTCAGCCGACTGGGTACTCGTTCAAGGAGTCTTACTCCTCTGCAGAGAAATAGTCGGTGTATTC
The DNA here is from genome assembly GCA_963585895.1 of Sepioteuthis lessoniana. NCBI lineage: Eukaryota > Metazoa > Mollusca > Cephalopoda > Myopsida > Loliginidae > Sepioteuthis > Sepioteuthis lessoniana. The sequence continues at coordinate 21,802,841 of OY757946.1, forward strand.
GACAGCCTCAGCCAACTGGGTACTCGCTCAAGGAGTCTTACTCCTCTGTAGAGAAACAGTCGGTGTATTCAACAGCTCCAGCTCACTGGGCCACAGGACACTAGTTGGAGGAGTCTTACTCCTCTGCAGAGAAATAGTCGGTGTATTCGACAGCCTCAGCCAACTGGGTACTCGCTCAAGGAGTCTTACTCCTCTGTAGAGAAACAGTCGGTGTATTCAACAGCTCCAGCTCACTGGGCCACAGGACATTCGTTGGAGGAGTCTTACTCCTCTGCAGAGAAACAGTCGGTGTATTCGACAGCCTCAGCCGACTGGGCCAAAATATTCTTGTTAGCAAATTTATTAAACATTTAGAAAATCATAAGAAAACGAACATAACTTTACGTTTACCAGTTAATCAAAATTTGCATTTTATGGATTGAAATTACTTGTTTCAATATAATGGTATTGAAAATAATTTACAAACTTGTTGCAATGGATAATATATACATATTACAAAAACTGAAAAAGGTTTACTCGGGATTGTATGACAGTAAAATGGTCATAACCATGTTGGCTTTACGTTTCAATGGTGAGGTAAGAGGCGTCTGTGCTGTTGGAGGAAAAGAGGCCAATAAAGCCGAAAATTGTTCTCTAAGATTCTTATGTAACAGTCCAAGTGGCAAAATTTTGGTTTATGCATGGGTTTCGCCTCTTAGTGGGATCCTTATTGGGCTGTTTCTTGAATTTCCTTAATCAGATCCGTTTTAAATTCATAAAACCCAAATATTATTGATATTGACGTTACATATTATCTAGATATCCACGAAATATTGATTTAACAAAAATTACGGATAAATCAAAGAAAATAACTCTTGGTTGGTTGGTTGGATGGTTGATCGTTTTTTTTTGGTTGGTTTTGTTTTACGTAATATCGACCCCTGTAGGTTATTTAATGCAAAATTTGGTTATACATTTATATTAAATATATATGATTTTTTAAACGAATACTTTGTCGGTAACAGTTTTTATACGACCCAGAGCTTGTTTACTTGCACACAATTAAATGGTTTCAAGTATTGCTATTTAACATCAATAATTTGTTTTTAACAGACATTTCTTTTCAAAGAGTTAAATGGATTAAACTATAAAAATAATTAGATATTTCTATTTGACCCATAGATGTGACCCAAACAGGGCTTATCTCTCCGGGTCAGAGTTGACTTGGGAGTAATGGCAATGTAGAAATACTCCACATTCCCCAAAGCTCCAAAACTGCCGCCTCACTTGCTGATGGTTTAGAGTCTTATCCAAGATACTCGTTTGGGGCTGGTGTTACCCTTCTGCAGAGATGTTGTGGGTGCATTCCCCAACCCCAGACGACTGGACTAAAACAAAATAGAACTCACCATGGATTTTACCTACGAAATAGAACACCGATTTCCTTTACATATATCATTAATACAACAAATTAGAATTTAAAGTTTATCATTTATCCACAATTATAAATGAACATATCCTATTTACCCAACCCCTCCGCTCGGGCAGGATATGACACAAGATCAATTTTAAGCGGAGTTTAACAGGTTTTGAATTCAGAGTTTTCCTTCCCCTAGACTAGTTGCCTCACCAAGGCTGAAGAACCCAGTCTGTCCTACTATTTACCCATAGCTGGAGGGAGAATAATTGGATTCATACCTTTCCCAAGGGTATTAGTGCTATGTGAAATGCAATCATTCTCGTCCAGGATTTGAACTCGAGTCGCCGTGTCCATTTCCTACGACAATAACCATTATACCACGGGCACATATCCATTTTTTCTCACATCAAAACACCGAAATATAAAGTAGAATAACCATAATTTTTTTAAACTTTTGAGTCTTTAAAATTTGTACATCAAAATATTCAAATGATGAACGTGATAATATTGAAGAATTTCATTGCAAAACTTAAAATCCTAAATCTTTTATACTACATGCTAAAATAAAAGCCTTTAAAATTCACAAGCGAAAATGTTTTCCAAATAATTCCAATGATAATTTTTCCAATAATAATTTATCGCATTGATTTATTATTTTACCCAATAATTCAACTGGACGCATCATCGAAAAAATTCGATCTAACCTTGGTATCCACTCAGTTACAAACTCTACCTAAACAATTAGGAACAAAATAAGTAATAAAAAGAACAAGAATCATATCAAATCTGAAGCTGGTGTATATTTAATTGTGATAAAAACTATATTGGTGAGGCTTCAAGATCGATCAAAAAGCGTATCTGTAAATACATCCTAGATTTCCAGATTCAATGATGTCAGAAACCCATTTGTAAAACACAATTTAAAAAACAAACCTGGTTTTAATTTTTTTAATTCTAAAATGTTAGTTCATATATAAATAATAAACAACAAAGAAAGATTGTTGAATCTAACATTATTTCCCATTATTTAACATTATTTCTTAATATCAATAAAGACCCAGCTTGTTTTTTTAACTAATCTTCTTATTTAATTAAATCAGTTCTGAATGGTTATAATATCGCTAGTTTTAATAAGTTTTTATTACTCTTTAATAAATTATACTCGTTATTTTCAATCAAAATATTTTCTAAAATAGATTTCTGTAGCAAACAGCAACAAATACGTTATTCTGTTTAATATGAAAATAATAAACATAGCAATAATAATAACAAAGATACCCGAATGGATGATCAAAGCGAAGATTACTCTAATCCAAAAAGACCCCCTCAAAGGAACCACCCCAAAAAACTATAGACCCATAACGTGCCTACCGATGACGTGGAAAATACTAACGGCACAAATTAGGTGGATCTACAACTTATTGATAAGCCACAGAATCTTCCCCGGGGAAGAGAAAGGGTGCCGCAAGAGAATCAGAGACACAAAGGAACTATTATATATAGATTAACACATCTTCAACGAGAGTAAAACGAGACGGAAAAATCTAGCTATGGCCTGGATTGACGACAAAAAAGCTTACGATATGGTCCCCCAAAGCTGGATACTACATTGTCTCAAAATGTATATAATACTCGAGAAGACCATGGAAACCTGGAGAGTGGAATTGATAGCAAGAGGATAAAAGCTTAACAGAGGTAAAGATCCAAAGAGGCATATTCCAGGGAGATGCACTATCACCATTACTATTTGTGATAGTCATGCTGCCACTCAACCACATCCTTAGGAAATGCACAGCCAGATACAAACTCAGCAAATTGCAGGAAAAGATCAGACTCTTGATATACATGGACGACACAAAACCTTTTGCCAAAAACGAAAAAGAATTAGAAATCCTAATACAAACTAAGAATATACAGTCAAGATATAGGAATGGAATTTGGCGTAGAAAAAGGCGCCATGCTTGTAATGAAAGGTGGCAAATGACACATGACGGAAGGAGTCGAACCACTAAATCAAGTAATAATCAGAACGCTCGAAGAAAAGGAAACCTACTTGGGGTTATTAGAAGCTGATACTATCAAACAAGTGGAAATAAAAGAAAAAAAATTCCAAAAAGAGTATCTCAGAAGAGCCAGAAAATTACTCGAGACAAAACTCTATTGCAGGAACCTTGTCAAAGGGATAAATACCTGGGCTGTCCCCCTCGTAAGATACTTGGGACCATTCTTGAAGTAGACAAAAGAATAACTTAAACAAATGGACCAGAGAACAAGAAAACTAATGATCGTGTATAAGGGTTTGCATCCCAGACATGCCGTTGACAGACTATGTGTCAAAAAGAGAGAGAATTAAAGTACTTGCCAGCATTGAAGACAGCATTGATGCACCGATACAACGATTCGAAGACTACATAGAAAAGCGTGGAGGAAGACTGATTTCGGCCACCAGAAATAATACTATCGACACGAGGATCAGCAGAACGACAATTACCAGAAAACAAAAGTAGGAAGAAAAACAACTCTATGGACGTTTTAAGCGGCTGACAAGTGATATCTCACACGAGAAAACCTGGACCTGGCTAAGGACAGGAAACCTTTTGAGAGAAACTGAATATCTTCTAATAGCAGCACAAAATAACTCCATTAGGTCCAACCATTTCAAAGCAAGAGTAAAGAAGACGCTACACAACAGCGGATGTAGGTTATGTGATGATAGAGACGAAACGATCAATCACATAATCAGCGAATGCGGCAAATTAGCACAGAAAGAGTATAAGCCAAGGCACAACTGAGTGGGCAAGGTGATACACTGGGAATTGTGCAAGAAATTGAAGTTTGATCATACGAACAAATGAGATATGCAAAACACAAACCCTCTCCTGGACAATGAGACAATCCTCTGGGATTTAGACATACAAACGGATAATTTAATCTGGGCCAGACGACCAGAACCTATAATAATCTACAAAAAAAGAGAGAACTTGCAAAAAAGCTGTCCTGGCTGACCTCAGAGTAAAATTGAAGGAAAGCGAAAAGGATGAGTACCTCGACCTTTTGCAATGGAATTGTAAAAACTGTGGCACTTGAAAGTGACGATTAAACCAATTGTAAGTGGTACAGTCACCAAAAGATTGGTACAAGGACTGGAGGACTTGGAAATAATGGGACGAGTGGAGACTGTCCAAACTACTACATTATTGAAATCAGCTAGAATATTGAAAAGAATTCTGGAAACTTGAGGAGACTTGCTGTTACTTAAACTCCTGTGAAAAACCATCAGCTAACGCTGATATGAAAAACTCTCAAAGAGTAAAATAATAAAATTTTAAAAGATTTAAAAAAAAAAAAACTATATATATAAACGTTATTTTTTAGCATTTCTTTAAATTCTTAAATCTTATAAGGGTTTTAAAAACTTTTTATACCTCTATAGCAGAATAAATAACTAAATAAATAAAGCAAAGAAAAGAAAAAAAAATTGAACTAAAATTATGTCACAAAGATTTTGAAACAAAACCTTTTTATTAACAATAATAGAAAACTAAGAATTTTCTCATTTTTTTCGTTTGATATTTTTCTGTGAAAATAATTTTTGGATGAGACATCGGAATATTACATACTGACATCGCCATGAAGATGGTTTAACAAAAACAAGAAAAGTATTAAACATGGTCATATTCATGTCTAAATAAATATATCCTCTGAGTGTGTGAAAAGTATTTTCACTCTCTCTCTCTCACACACACACATATATATATAAATATGCGTGTGTATATGGATGTATGTATGAGTGTCTGTGTGTTTTCTTTTGCCTATATATATATGTATATATGTGTTTACTTTTGCATATATATATAGATATATATAATGGATCAATTTTCATCTATATATATATATATACGCAAAAGAAAACGTGTGTGTATATGTGTTTGTTTGTATGTGTGTGTGTGTGTGTGTGTGTGTGTGTGTGTGTGTGTGTGTGTGTGTGTGTGTGAAAACTATATTTATTATATATGCAAAAGAAAACACACACACACACACACACAAACACACACATGCAAACACACACACACACACACACACGAATATATATATATATATATATATATATATATATATATATATATATATATATATATATACTTTTCGTCTATTTTCTCCTCTCTCTCGTTCCTCTTCCTTTTATAATATCAGCTCCATGAATACATTTTCTAATTACATACCCCTATATATATATATATCTTTTCTTTCCACGCATTTGAAGACGTCATATGTCATATATACATTGGTGGTATGTCTGTTTGTGTCCGATGTGTGTTCCTTATGCCTGTGCGTGCTGCTCCTTATCCTCGCCGATTGCTCTCGACTCAGCGTAAACAATTCTTTAGGATTCAAGAGTTGTCACCCGTACCAAGGATTCTTCAACTGTTATTCAGCGTTTTTTGTTCTTTTTTCTTTTTCTTTTTTTCTCCCTTACTCTCTCTCTCTCTTTCTCTCTCTCTCTCTCTCTCTCTCTCTCTCTCTCTCTCTCTACTTTTTTTTTACATTGTTTTCTTTTTTTTAAATCTTTGTTCGAAGGAAACAACTCAAAATATTGCAAGATTTGTTTTCTTTGGCGCTAAACTTTGTTGGCCAATAACTGATTTTTTTTTTCTTTTGTTTCATCTCTATTATTAATGCTGTGGCGTACTTTCAAGGCAAACAATTTTTTTTTTCTCTTTTCTGAAAATGTTATTTCTTTTTAAAAATACAAAATAAAATGCCTGTCTCATGCAAAAGTTGTTTTCCTTGTTAGTTACACAAAATATTTAATATAATGAAATTTGAAGAATAAACTGTGCAGTAGGACCTCGTTATCCGCTGTAGTTCACTTCCAACATCTTTATTCCTGTTGAAGGTTGAAATTCGCGGAATATAGCGAACTATGTGGAAGTGAAAGTGATTATTGTCAAAGAAAATGAAATCGGTAACCCAAATTCAAATCAAGAGGCTGTTTGCATTTCATTTGACGCTAATACCCTTCTAAAAGGCATTTATCCACGACTTCTTCTTCCACTGTAGCTATGGATGAAAGAGTAGAGCAGATTGGGCTCTCTGACCTTGGGAGAGTAACCGGTTTAAAAATAAAAGGAAAAACTCCGAATTTTAAACTAGAAGTCTCTAAGGCAATACGGCGTTGTCTTCAGTCTCGTTCTGGCAACTTCTGGAAATTGAAATTGGTGCCATGTTGTATATTCTAATTTTCTTTGATAACACTGAAGTAATGGAGAAGGAAGACATGCTTGTGTGTTCTTCCATACAACAGATCTATGAGGTCACAACTCACTAATGAATGCTATAATATACACACAAGGTAAATATTTATCCGTTCTTCCCACCAGGCAGGATTTGACTCAAGGTCTTTTTTATGGTGGGAATTTAAGGAAAGGGAAGGTCGGGCTCGAGTCGAAACTCATGCTCTGGTGGGCTATGCTGGTCATAGGATCACTAATTGTAATATGAAATAGGTTAGCCTTTGCTCAGTCTCCAGGTATGTATGCCAGGTGACCTTGCTGGTCATAAGATTCAATAATCCCGGAGGTCCAGTGCAATGGTAATCTATGCGAATATACGCTTTAGGCATCTCAAAAGAATTCCACAAATTTTAAAAACTGTAAGACTTCTCTTTGGAATATTAGAATTGTTTACAACAAAACTCTGACACTTTGATAACCTTAACATTTAAAAAACCTTCTGTTCTTAATTGCACATCGATGAGATATGCATCTTTTAGAATTAGAGTTATTATTGCATACATTATGCCCCAAAACCCATAACTAGCCATAATAAAATATATGTTTAACTTAACGCGGCAAACCAATTGTAAAACTGAAATAAATGGGACAAAATTATTTCAATAATCGTTGGAATATTTTTAAAGATCTGAGCTTCATTCCCAACTTTTTTTAGGAACAAACGATGGTTTTGCTGACATTATAGCACTGAAACTGAAACCAAAAATAAAGTGAGAAGTATCCGTGGCGTAGTGGATTGCGATATCGCAGTGATTTCGAACTTTAATCGTGCTATTACGTTTACTTTCAAACAAATAACTTTGCAAAAGGCATGAAATCTCTTACCCCCTAATACCTATTGGTTGAATAGTGTAACTTCCGTTCTTCTTCAAGGATGCGTTCGGCATTAAATAAGCAAATAAACCAAATAAGCACGAAGATTGATATACCATCAAATAAAGAAACAAATCAAATCGAGAATAGAATTCCAACATCTCTGTGATACAAATAATACTGAATATATATTCATCATTCTATATATATATATATATGAGTGGCCTATAAAAGACTGACTCGAGAAAAAACGCCTTCTGCAGTGACTGCTTTGTTTGTGGGTAGTTTGTTTTTTGTTTTTTTTTTGTTTTTTTTGGGGGGGGGGTTATGGCATATCAACCTTTGTATGTTATTTAACCCCAAATCAATTTTTATGTAAATAATCAGTTCTATTTAAAACAATTCAGTTTAGCATGAGCACACAGTTTAAATGTCAAAAACATTTCTATTTCAAACTATTCAGTTTATTCAAACAGTTATAACAATTCAGTTTAGTTTAAGTACAGTTTCAATGTCAAAACAGATCAATTTCAAACAATTCAGTTTAGCATAGGCACGCAGTTTAAATGTAAGTACAGTTTAATTGTGAAAAAACATTTCTATTTCTAGTTATTCAGTTTAATAAATCAAGGTGCTATCAC
>OY757946.1:21813487-22065987 GCA_963585895.1 Sepioteuthis lessoniana
GCACAATGGCATGCTTGCTGCTCTTGTGCAACTATTTTGTAGCTCTCGCAAAACTTCCTAGCAGCTCTCGTGCAGATTTAGTGTAGATCTGCACCCACTTCTCTATAGCAGGTACATTTTCCCACATGAATTATAGAAGGGAACAAAAACGCCTCTGCTTTCATATCAGATGTCTGTTTGCAAGACTGCCGCTTAGTTGCTATCTATAACCAAACAAAAAATACTGTGTTTTGGAGGCAAATATCAAACGCTATCTCCATATGACCAACAGACGGAGTCGGTGGACAAGGTAATCCAAGAAGAGGCATTACTTTTAGAGGGACCTCCTTGCAATCTCCTGATCATCGCATGTGAAAATGAATTGCAGTTATTAAGTGAAAATGTGTTTTGTAGCTGAAAACTTGTCTAATTTCATAATGTTATTTATGCTTTTTTATCTGTTGTACTTTCTGTGGAAAGAGGAATTTATTTTGGCTGTCTCCAAATCACTGTCCGTGCTGTTAGCACAATATTATTACTAATTCCATTAAACTATAAGCTTTCAATCTAAATGATGCGTTTCATTGTAAGTCTTTCATATTAAAGAGTCGTCTCCCTTCTTAGCTTTGTATCTATCCCGCTTGGCCATTGCCTAACCTCTCTGCATTGCTGACGAACTGTGCAAGGGAAACAGCTCTTTTATATTTGTCAATCTGCTCGAGCCAATTCTACACAATCATACGCCCTTTCTACTGACAGATCTTTGTCTAAGAATTACGAGCTGTCTCCTTTGCCAGCTATATGTACATTTAGAAAAAAAATTGTCGAGCTAAGCTTTGTCTCTTCAAACAAGGAAAACAACTCTATTATATCCAAGAGTTGTCTCCCTTACTAGATAACATTTAGACGATATACAAAAAAGGAAATAAGTCTTTTACATCCAAGATTTGTCTCCTTTGCAAACAAGCTTTGGACAAACCAATCAAGGGAAGCAAGTCTGCAATATCTGAGAGTTGTCTCCCTTGATACGCCGTTGTTAGATTTTGTTTGTTTTGTTTTTTTTGTTAACTTTTTTTTAATTTTTAATTTTTTTCCCAATGTTTCTTTTTTCTATTCATATTAATAAACTTATATTTTTTTATTCGTTTCTTATTACAGAAGAGCCTAATGTTGTGGCTGGATTTTCCTCATGCTATAAACCCATTTTCGCTACAACACAAGTTGGAGGTATTCTCCGAACATTCTACAACCTCCTTATCTTTTTTTTTACATTCTTTTTCCATTCTTTTTTCCGTACTGTAACACCGGTTTCAAATCTAACACGTTCCTTTGGTCTTTCTTTCTTTCTTTCTTTCTTTCTTTCCTCCTTTTTTCTTTCCTTTTTACCTTCTTCCCCCCACTTTTGAGTTATTCATATTACATATATATATATATATATATATATATATATATATGTAACATATAATCGTAGTTTTATTATCATTATTATTTCTTGTGTATTGTCAGATTTTTTTCCTTTTTTGTGATTATATCATAATAGGTTCAAGATGGTGAACGTCATAGTCCAAGAGCTGAGACCCCCTGCCATTTGTAGTGGGTGCACATGGTTTGGTTAAAGGACCTAAGTACCGTATATACTCGTGTATTAAGAGACTTTTTGAGAACTAAATTCCAGCCTTATATTAGGGAGTCATACCAGACACGAAATAGAAACTTTCTATTTATAAGTAGTTGGCCAAGACCTAGGTCAACTGGAGACAATAAATTCCTGCAACAAAAATCAAGAAATAGTCCCGTTTCATGTAAAATAATAATGTTGAATATTTTCTTTTTAAATATAAGAATTATATTGTAAATTGATTTACCATGACCAGAAATTCCGGTCAAACACTTGCATGCTACATACGGAACACAAGACAACTGTTCCGACTTTATTAGGTCTCATCAGAAGCATATACTGTGATCTCCACCATTGGAGATCGAACCAGCGACCACAGAATAAGAACTCTACCACTGAGCTACTGGTCGACATCGCACACAAACAGTCCCAACTTAACTAGTGAGGGCAATTAACCTGATGCGTCTTGTAAGTTACGTCCGTACTCTTACAGGGAACACGGTCACCTCGAGGGCCACGTCATCCCAAGAGGATTGGAGATACGCATCCGCGTAATTATAACCTCATGGGCAAGGAAATAGACGTACATTTTCTTGTTTGCCAGATTTTCTGGTCAGGGTAATTCAATTTACAAAGATAATGATATTACAAACATTGTTTTACTCACAGTATCTTATTATATAATTGGTTATTTAATTTATTTATTTTTCCTTTTGTTTTCGACATTGCTTTCACTTTTACTTTGCAGCTTGTACGTTATTCTTTACTTTAGCTGCAGTTACAACATGTAGCTTAGATTAAGCTGTAAATTCTTTTACTGAATTCTTTTTTATGGGAATGAGTTCATTAGAAAGTATTAATAAAGTATTAAGTCTACCGTAAATTTAACGAGGTCACAACTGTAAGGCAACTTTTAAAAGTTTCAAAGAGTCGTTTCTTACAATGGCATATATGTTGTATAGTATAGTGTGTCGTTATTAACAACGAGGAACACGTATGTATATAAAAATATGAGATTATGTTTTTATTTTCGGCGATGATACTTGTGTGGAGCAGAAAAGCAATCTCAGAAAGTTCGCGCACACGGAGGAGCTGTCGGGAGACGGAAGAGCCAGTGAACAACTGACTTTAGCCGAAATTCGGAAACTTACATAGTCTACAACTCTCACGTGACCTGCAGCAATTCTTCTTTTTCGTTAACTATGGTTACGCCCACATCTCACTTCTTTGCTTTCCATTGGTTATGTTGTCTGCTTCCCTTTGGCTACTTGCCCAAGCCCGTTTCTGTGGGAGTACGCATCTGCTACTATCACCGAATTCAACCACGCCCACCGTTCAGGTGATTTTCCGATATCTTTGACCGGATGCACCTGTTTTCAACATCCACCGTATTCACAGCACCTGTGGGCATGGTGAGATTTCGGCAATCACCTTGTTGATATTATCCTTGAGCGGATGTAGCTGTGTCAACATCCTCTGATACACAGCACCTGTGGACATGATGACATTTCCCGTGATCGCACCAGTTTTATCAATTTATCTGTCAACAACATCCGCCGTATTCACACCCGCAGGTCAAGTTAATATATTACATATCAACCTTTGTGGGTTAATTAATGCCAAGGCAATCCTTGCTAAAGAACAGTGGTGATACTATCTCACCCATAGCTGAGGGGATAAGCGAGTTCTGTATTTTTCCTTAGGGTGTTAGCTCAAAAGTGAACAAAATAACGCGACTTGAATTTGAAGTCGCTTATTTCGAGGACTCCCCTCCAAAATGTTGTTTTTATTAGAATAATGATAATGAAGTATTATAATGTGGTTGGTTGGTTGGTTAGATTTTTTGGCATATCAACCCTTGTAGGTAATGTAATGTCAAATCCCGTCTATACATATTTATGATTTGTAAGGAAATAGATTGTAGTTAACATTATTTCTAAACGAAAAAAGAGCTTCTTTGTTAAGTGGTTTCATGTAGAGTAGATGATTAGATAGTTCTATCTGACCCGTAAGTGGGACCTTAACAGGTGTTTACCTCTCCAGGTCAGAGTGGTGTTGGGAGTAATAGCAATGAAGGAGTACTCATCATTCCCCAAAGCTCCAGAACTGGAGCTTCTCCATCATATGATTTTGTGTACTTTCCAGGACACTCGTTTGAGGGAAAAGGTCTTACCCCTCTGCTGAGATGCAGTCGACGTATTTTACAGCTCCAGACGAGTGAACCATATTGTAATTTGGGTATTGTTAATAAATTATGAACAATTTACCTAGGTTCATTGGCACACATTTTGCCATCTCTAGAATTATTAATAAATTATACATTGGTATTATCCAATCCACCATTTTTAAGGCCTTCATTTAACTATTCTTAGTTTTATAGAAAATTTCCTGCTGGAAATTATTGCAAATTTATTAGAAACCAACTTTTGAATATGCTTGCAGTATATACTCATGTATCATGCTATTTTCTGAGACCTAAATTTTAGCCAAATATTAGGATTTGCACTACATGGGAAATAAAAACTTTGTATGTTTAAATAATTGGCCAAGATGATGCCTAGGCCAATTGGTATTCCTACAATTTTCAGCTGCAAAAGTTAAATAGTCCTATTCCAGGTTTATTTAATAAAGTATTGTAATTAGGGTAGTGTTAACAAATTACCTTTTATTACCATAATCTGTTGACTGCCACTGCTTAGCCTAATCCATAGTTTACTTTTTTACCAATAAATGGCTCACATACAAGTATCTCGTCAGTTGTATTTTATTGTCATAGTGTAGTATTTTATTGAAATCACTCTAAAAATTATGAAAAATAAGGAAGCTGAAGAGCTGCTGTTGATGTATACGGGTATATTGATGTCTTATATGACCCATCCTCCAAGTTTAACATTACATCAAGAAAATTCACCACCTGCTTTATATTAATAATGGATAAAACATAATCCTTGAAAAATTTAATCAAATCTCACCTTGCCCATCAGTCTCCCAGTGATTCCTCTATTATTTATAACAGTTTCAAATTAGTCACATTAGCAGAGATTCACGGAAAACAACAATATACCTCAAGAAATGAAAGCACTAGATAAAACAGCTGATATTGATTTGATAATGATTAATTTTAAAAGTGTATTAACCTCTCTTGGGTTATTTTATGCCTGGAAGTTAGGGAATCCGGTTCATCGTATGTTCATATTCATATTCTTGTGTAGTTGTTTAAGAGGCTTTCTGCTCTCAAATGCAAATAATTTTAAAACAGGTCTATTTGAACCATACGTTGAACCCCAACGGGTAAAACCACTCCGAGTCATAGTGAACCCTAGAGTAATGGCAATGAAGAAGTTGTCTATACGCCCCCAAATCTCCAGGACGGAAGCCTCCGCTGGGAACACAGAGAGCCTATTCTATTCCCTACAACGACGGACCGTGAAAAATATTCTGAAAGCCTTTAGATATGATATAAACACAAGCTAGATTGACTGCTTAGCATCTAGATGTTGAGATCACTTTCAGTTTTAGAGTACACATGGTTTGACCGGATTAAGAAAAATCCAAATAAGTAAGTTTGATTTTGGTTTGGTTTTTTTGGTTTAATAGCACATCAACCTTCATGGGCTATATTATGCCAAAGCCATCCGTCTAGAAGAACAGCAGTGATGCTATTTAACCCTATAGCTAGGAGGATTAGGAGGTTTATACTTTCCCCCACGGTATTTGTCCGAAAGTGAGCGTGACTGGAGTTCGAACTCGCTTACTACGATTCCAAAGTCCAACGCTTTAACCATTACACCACGAGGATACCCCATTTGATTTTTAATGACCTAGTTAATAGCAGAAATTATGTAATTAGTGAATTAATTAATCAAATTAATTAACATAATTTTTATGTAAAACTTATTCCGATAGATAGATTGACTGATTTTAATGGCATATCACCGCATCCAGGGTTATTTTATGTCTAAAGGTTAGGGAAATGCGTACCTATTTAAATTTTTGTCTGGTTGTTTCTTTAGAGGGTTTGTTTTTGTTTTTGTTTTTGTTTTTTTGCACACACCCTATTGAATGCGAATAATTTTTTTTACATATTTATTTGACCCATAGATAGGATACTAATAGGTACTATCACTCTAGAAGTAATACCAATGAAAGGGTACTTTACACTTCTCATAACTCCCAAAGTGAACTGAGCCTCACCATTAGATGCAGTTTAGTATCTTACCAAGGACACTTCTTTTTGAGGGTGGGTCTTAAATCTCTGTGGGACATAGAATCAGTGCATTCTGTGTTCAATCAACTGAGTATTATTATTGTAGCATGAATATTACGGAACAAACAATCATTTATTTTCCCTGTAGCACACAATCTTTATATGTTCGATATAACGTTGCAATTTTGACATAAAATGTGCAGGTTGACAAATGTAAGAATTACATATTCTAATTATTCGTACATTAATATACTTAGGCCATCAATGAAACCATTTGCACCCCAAACATGAAGTGGCTTCAGCTCCTGGGCAATAAGAAAATCTTTCGTTGTTGTCTAGTTTCTCAGAACGAGTTTATTAAAAAAAAAAAAGTCTGCTTTTATGTATGGTACGCATAGCTCCATTATCAAACGATAGGCAGGCATTCTTTAAGTGCAGCTTCGATAGAATAATGAATATTTTAAATGACTGAATTCAAACTCCTCTTAGAAAACTGCGTTTTACCCAAAGTGTTACATGAGAAAGATATACTGGCGTAGGATTTGAATTAGTCAATAATTACCCGGGCTTTTCTCATAATCGTTATCGTTATGTACTATTTTGCTAGCTGGGCTACCAAACCATTATAAGCGAATTCAATTCCCACCTGGTACCCCATACTTCGAATCTTGTTCCAAACGACGCACAGTTTAAAAAATGAAAGCAACATATATCACCGTCGTATATTTCCAAAATCAGCTTGGATCATCCAGTATGGTTGGATCAACTCGAGACCATCCAGATATTTTTGGATTAACCTGAGACCATCTAGGTATTGTTGGATCAATCTGACACCATCCAGATATTGTTGGATTAACCCGAGACCATCCAGGTATCGTTTAATCCTCCTTTAGACTATCCAGGTATTATTGAATCAACCGAGGACGATCCAAGTGTTATTGCATCAACCTGTCACCCTCCAGATATTGTTGCAGCAACCTATGACCATCCGGGCATTATTGTGTCTACATTAGACCATCAGCTTTTGACCATCCAGGTATTGTTGTATCAACTTTTGACCATCCAGGTATTGGATCAATCTGAGATCATCCAGGTATTGTTGTGCCAACCTGAGACCATCCAGGTATTGTTGTGACAACCTGAGACCACCCAAGTATTGTTGTGACAACCTGAGACCATTCAGGCATTGTCCCTGTTCTTGCAAAAAGCTAGCGCGTTTGGTTTTAAAGTAAGGAAATCTGAAAAGAAAAGAGTGTTGCATTTGCTTATTTTCTTCCAATAGTAATCCCTTTACGAATTTAAAAAAAAAGTCGTTTATAGTAAAATATACATTTATATGATTTAAACTTATCATGTTTGACGATCTCATTGAGACATAAACCGGAGGCCATGTTGCTTTCTAATCGTAATTTATCTTAACTTCTGGCCTCTAATCTTTTATTCTTTACTCGGTTGTTCCCGATAAACACTTTCCATTTCTTTTTGTGTTTACTTTTACCTCTGCGAAGAATTAAAGATAGATTTAGAATTTTTTAACATTTACAATATCAATGTCAGTAGAGTTTCAATTATATATATATATATATATATATATATATATATATATATAAACAAACTCGGCAGCATTGTAACTCAGTAAAAATATATAAATTGCTAACTGCTATATATTCAGTATTTAGATTTCGGAGTTTGAAGTTTGGTCATAAATAATAGCTAATAATATCTGTTTTGATTTTAAACTGGTCCACTAGAAATTATAAAACTCAGGCATCTTCAGTTTAGAAGAAAATTAGATTTTTATTTAAAAAATTGTTTGGATTGTACCTACTACTGAACTATATAGTAATAATAATAATAATCTCAGCAAGACTACCAGACCTTATAATAATCAACCAAAAATGAGAACTTGCAAAATTGTGGACTTTGCTGTCCTGGGTGACCACAGAATAAAATTGAAAGGAAGCGAAAAGAAGGATAAATACCTCGACCTTGCTAAGGAATTGAAGAAACTGTGGAAGATGAAAGTAACATTTATACCAATGGTAATTGTACAGTCACCAAAGCACTATTAAAGGGACTGAAGGACTTGGAAATAAGAGGATGAGTGGAGACTATCCAAACTACTGCATTATTGAGATCACTCATAATACTGAGAAGAGTCCTGGAGACTTGAAGAGACTTGCTATCACTGAGACTCCACTGAAAGACCATCAGCTAACGCTAATGTGAAAAACTCTCAAGGAATAATAATAATAATAATAATAATAATAATAATAATAATAATAATAATAATAATAAGAAGAAGAAGAAGAAGAAGAAGAAGAAGAAGAAGAACTTGCCGTTAAGTGCATCTTAGCGTCCAAGTGGGCCACAGAGTGGATACCAAAGAAAGTGAAAAAAGCGATACGTACTTGCTAGAGAACTGAGAAACCTGTGGAACATGAGGGTATTGGTGATACCAATTGTGATCGGCGCGTTTGGAACGGTCCCCAAAGACCTATTAATAGGACTGAAAGAGTTTGAAATCAGAGAACAAATTGCGATTTTCCAAACTACAGCATTGTCAAGATCGGCTAGAATATTCAGCAGAGTCCTTAAGACCCGAGGAGACTTGTAGGCACTCAGAATCCAGTGAATTAACACTCACAAGGAGTAAAGTAATAATTATAATAACAATTCGGAAACGTAAAGATAGAGACAAAACGACCAATCACATAATAAGCGAATGCAGTAAATAAGCGCGAAAAGAGTAAAAGACTAGACACGACTGGGTGGGAAAGGGAATCCACTGGGAATTGTGCCAGAAGTTTAAATTTGATTACACGAATAAATGGTATATGCCCAACCAGGAATCTTTCCTAGAGAATTAGACGCACAAAAGTCTTTGGGATTTTGAGATAAAACCGGACAACCTAATCTCGGCCAGACGGCCAGACCTAGTGTTAGCCAACAAAAAAAAAATAATCTATGGAGCATGAAAGTGGTTGGTTGGTTGGGTTTTATGGCATATCAACCTTTGTTGGTTATTTAACGCCAAATCCATTTTTATGAAAATAGTCCTATGATTATAACAATTTAGTTTAGCATAAGTACGCAGTTTAAATATAAGTACAGTTTAATTGTCAAAAACATTTGTATTTCAAGCTATTCAGTCTAGTCAAGCAGTTCTAATTCAAACAATTCAGTTTAATATAAATACAGATTTTGGTTACACACAATTAAATGTCAAAACATTTCAATATTAAACAATTCAGTTTAAAGTAAGTCAAAAAACGCATGAAAGTGACGGTGATACCAACTGTAATTGGCGCACTCGGTACAGACACCAAAGGAGCGATACAGGGAAATAAGAGGCCGAGTAGAGACCATCCAAACTACAGTATTGTTGAGATCGGCCAGAATACTGAGAAGAGTCCTAGTGACTTGCTGTCACTCAGACTCCAGTGAAAAACCTTCAGCAAACGCTGGTGCGAAAAATTCTCAAAAGAGTAAAATAATAATAATAATAATAATAATAATAATACGGAGATGAAAGAAAAAGTAAAAAATGACTCAGAAAAACATGAACACTTCCTGAAATCAAACTCAGCAACAAACATCTCATAAAAGGAATAAATACCTGGTTTGTCTTCCTCCGGACTTTTCAAAATAGACAAGGTTTGGTTTCTTTGTTTAATGGCATATCAACCTTTGTAGGTTATTTAATGCCAAAGCCATTCTCCTAAAAGAACAGTAGTGGTACTATTTAACCCACAGCTGGGTGAATAAGGGCGTTCATACCTTTCCCAGGGGCATTTGGCCGAAAATGAACGTAATAGCGCGACTGGAGTACGAACTCGCTTACTACGATTCCGCAGTCCATCGCTTTAACCATTACACTACGAGGACACCTCCTCAAAATAGACAAGAGAGGAACTCAGACATATGGCCCCCAAAACAAGCAAAATTCTGAAACCCGACGGATGACACAGATGGACTGTATTTAACTAGAAAAGAAGAAGGAAGAGGACTCGTCAGCATTTAGGATTGCGTAGATGCAATAATTCAAAAATTCGAAGAATATGCCGTTACTGGCTATTGTTTACAATGGGCGGAAAATTAACTGTTTGGATAATTCAAGCGACAAAGTATGGAAGTTGATGATATTGTCATAACTAAGAAGTGGAAAACTGAAAATAAAAACTGAATTTCTATTAATACTAATGGCATGTGGACTAATTAGGTCAAAGCAATATTTTATAATGATGAGGAGAATTACTATTGTAAGCTCTGTTTTTTGTTTGCTTCTTTGTTTGGGTTTTATGGCATATCAACCTTTGTAGGTTATTTAATACCAAATCAATTTTTATACAAATAAACAGTTCTATTTCAAACAATTCAGTTGAGCATAAGTATATGGTTTAATTGCCAAAAACATTTCTATTTCAAGCTATTCCGTTTAGTCAAACTGTTCTATTTCAAATAATTCAGTTTAGCATAAAAGAACAGTTCTATTTTAAACAATTCAGTTTAGCATAAGTACATAGTTTAATTCTATTTGACTTATTGCATTATTTGGACCCGATCAGGGATTACCACTTCGGGTCTGAGTGGACCTAGGAGCAATAGCAATAAAAGGGTACTCTGCATTCTCCAAAGCTCCAGTATTGCTAGAGCCTCACCATTAGGACACTCATTTGATGGGAATCTTACTCCTCTGCAGAGAAGTCGGTGAATTCTACAGCCCCAGCCAACTAGGCAAGTAAGCTCTGTAGTGATGGAGATTAAACCACTAAATACATGATAAGAGAATGCAGCAAACAGGCAGAAGAGGAGTGCAAGAGTAGGAATGACTGTCTGGAAAAGGTGATCCACTGGGAATTGTTCAAGAGATTAAAATGTCACCATAATGTCACATGGTATATTCACAAACTAGAATATGTCCATCAAAATGAGACGCGTAGAATTTACTAGGGATTTGAAATAGCAGCGATGGACAGAGTGAGAAAAAAAGAAAGACGAAAAGATAAACAAATCCTTGGATTTTGCCAGAGATCTAGAAAAGTATGGGAACATCAAAGAGACAGTGTTAACCTGCTGTAGTTACTATACTTGGAAAGGTCTCCTTTTCATGAATTTTCAATAGCCTAGAAAAGAGACTGGGAGGTATAATAATAATAATAATAATAATAATAATAATAATAATAATAATAATAATAATGGAAGGGTCTCCAATGGCCTGGAAAAGAGACTGGGAATAATAATAATAATAATAATAATAATAATTTTTTAGCATCCATCTATTTCGACAGGTGTTGAATTTAAATATGTAAATTTAGACTTCGAAAAGTGTACATTATTATCATTATCATTATCAATGAATCCCGATAGCACGGATTCCTTAGATTTTCTCACTTTCTCTCACTGTTTCTCTCTCTTTCTCTCTCATCATCCATACCTGTGGGCCATTGCACATGGTAAGTCTTCTAGACGTCACACAGTGCGCGCCCAGAGCTGATGAATATAAGTTTTTGCTGGTCGGCTTATAATGGTGTGTCCATGTTCATCCTTACTTCCCAACAGGGTCAAGCATGTCTTGCTCACCGTTCTTTGATGGTTTCCGATATGATAGGTAAATAGCTCTGCAACTGTTGTTTTGTGGGGTACTGCTTCCAGGATTTGTTCAAAAGGGCACGTAGTATTCTTTTATAGTTCCCAACTAGCTTTTTTCTTCGGTCGTTTCGTTAGAGTCCAAGTGGATTCCAGTTCTGTTTCATGAGAGAAAGCACACAGCCAAAAATAGCTGTCATAATCTCTCGCAAAACATGAGCATACTCGAACAGATGATAAGTAATTTAGAAAATGATTGTCGAAAATATGCTGAAGAAATATCTTGAAAGTTTTTGAACCTAACAATTTATTTGTATAACATGCTTCGCTTATGCAGCTTTGTTAGTGACTCCGCAATTTTCTTTTTAAAATGAAAATAGAAATTATTTACGTAATCGTCATGGAAATAAGCGCTGAGCGAGTTATTTGGGAGCTTTTGAAATTTTAGATTTTTAAATTATTTTATAAAATTTTTAGTATTATTATTACAGAAAATGTAACTAGAGATTATTAGTGAAGGAAAATATTGTAGTCTATCAGTCTACTTTAATCCCATCTATTTTCTTTCTGTTTATAAATATTCTGTTTGATATTTGTCTTAATATTAACTTGTCTAAAACGGTGATATTTTAAAAAATCCAGGTCTTTGTTTGATTGTTTGGTATTGTGAATTTAGTGCGGATTCTAAACATTGGCGATAAAATTTGTTTTGTACTTTTTGTAATTTGTTTTTTAATCTTTATTGCATTATGTATTTTTCTCAATCATATTTCTTATTCCCATGTCAAATAGATAATGATTCGCTTGTATCCGCCCAGAATTCATCTAACATTGTTGACCAAATAGCAAAAGAGTGTCGCATCAGCCAGTTGAGAATGCGCTACTTTCTAGGTTCGAAAACCATGGCGTTGATGTGAAGATATCTCAAACTAAGATACGTGTTATATCTTTTTAATTAAAAAACATATTGGCTAATTCTTTTAAAACTCACACCTGCTGGAATCAAAATTTCACATTGAAAAAATCTGCTCCAGAACAGACATTCGAATTTACAGAAATCAGATTATTACCAAGTTGGAAATGTCTCCCTCCTATGAACAAAATCCATCATAAAAGCTAGAAAATTGAAATATATTTATCATTAGCATATTTTTGTAAATTGAGTCTTGAAATTTGAATATTTCAAAGTTGAAGACTTAACATAGTTTATCAAACATTACAGGAGTAAAATATTGTTATGTAGCAATCCAAAAAGAAATACATCCCTTATACACACACATATATATATATATATATATATATATATATATATATATGTGTGTGCGTGTGTGTGTGTGCAAAGCTCTTCTAACGAATTGAGCACTCCGATCTCCGTTTGCGTAAAATGTAAACAAATAGAAAAATTTAATACATATACGTTAAATTCTCACTCCCGTTGAGATTTCCGGTGGTTGTTAGGTTATATTACCAGGCTAACCTAAAAATTGACCAAGTTTCAATTCCAGCTTCAGGCATCTCGCGTGTCTAACAATACTGATGAGTTGTAATACAATGGAATGATCTGTCAGTGGATAACTATATGTGCGTGCAATTTTCGTCTACGGAGGTATTGAATTTTATACTTGAAGAAAAAGTTTCAGTCCTGTTGACTTTATTAATAAATACTACCTAATTATACCCTTTTTGATGCTGGGTAAGGAAAAACTCGAAAATGGCAGGATATTTTGAATTAAAAATCATTTATCTATTTAATATTATTCTGTTTACTTTTTTTAAAAGAATCATCTCGTAGAAATTGAAATTTAGCCGTGAATTTTTTTACGTGTAATCAACATCCTAATCATTAAAACATGCTGACGATACGGATTCTTTTGACTCTCTCTCTCTCTCTCTCTCGTGTGCGCCATCCGTCCCTATCGCTCTTGGTAAGTCGTTTGGATAGTGCACAGTATATACACTGAGCAGATGAATATAAGTTTTTGCCAATCGGCTAACACTGGTGGGTCTATGCGTAGTGGTCCATAGAAGAACATCGCTTACCATATTGTTCTTACTTCTGCAGTTTGTCTTGCTCGGCTTATGTAGATGGTTTGTGAAATGTGAGGCAAATTGGGGTACAGCTGCTGTTTTGTGGGGTATTGCTACCAGAATTTGTTCAGAATAGCACGCAGCATTCTTGTGTGGTTCCCATTTAACTTTTTCTTCAATTGTCTCGTTCAAGTCCAAGTTCTCACGCGACTACATCTTCGAAGAATGCCCGTTTTATTTTATTAATGAGATAAGATTTCTTCATAGTCGTTCACCTATCAATCGCAATCAACTTACTTATATTACATATATATTGGAAAAATATTAAATTGCAATAACATAGACAGACTTCCAAAAATAGTTGCTAAAACTTTCGAGCTAAAAGAACAAAACTCTTTTAAGAGGTATCGATGGAAGAAGAGAAGAAACAAAAATAATGATAGCCGTTGTATCATAATCTAACGTTACCATTAAAATAAAGGTATCATTATTTTATGGAGAAATTTATAATTTCGTTTCTTTTTCTAATTTAATATCGGTATGTCTTTGGGGGTTTTTTTGTTGTTTTTTACAGATTTTAATTCCAATATAATTCATTTAGCGAATTATACACTTATTTTCAAACCTTTTAAGGTGTAAAATTTTAGAAGCATTTTGTTAACACTTTCAAAGCATTACTTGTAATATATTGCCTTGACCAGCGATGAACCCGGTAGACGTAATCGACAGATACATCCGGTCGTAGATAAAATCAACAAAGTCACTACCGGAGAAACAACCAATGCGTGGACGAGATACCCGGGGCTAAAAAATGTATGGGTGTAAGCCATGACTAATGAAGAACAAGCAGTGCGTGGGTGTAAACTATGGCCAATGAAAAACAAGTAATGCGTGGGCGAAGAGACTCGGCCATGTGGGTCGCGTGGGAGTTTTAAGATTATATGAGGTCAAGAATTTTGGCTGAAGTTCAAACTCCTGACAGCTTCTTCTTGTGCGCGAACTCTCTCCGATTGCTCTCCTTCTCCACTCAAGTGTCACCGTTGAAGAATAAAAATATAAGATTATATTTTTATATATACGTGTTCCTCACTATTTGTCAAGATGCAGCGGTAGATATAACATACAAAGTTGAACATGTCTCTCTAAATTGTACAAAGTCCTCACATCTATCCCTAGAGCTAGAACATGAGTGACATCGACTAATATCTCGTTTTACTATAACAACGAAACTTCTCGTTACTCAGTGCGAAGATCTTTCTTGGATTGTTTGCGAGATAGAAGGTACAAGGGTAGCCATTTTAAAAGGAGTTGCCGCCATCTTGATTAAAACACACGAGGAGATTGATCTTGTTCCAAGCTATGGAGCAGAGATTCGGTTTGTGCAGGTGTATTTGCCAGAAGTGTTTAATGGCCAGAAAATCTGTGCTCAGAACGACGAGTAGAAAGGCCTACTCACTATCAATGAAGGTTTTAATGACGACATCAGAATTGAGTTCAACAGATGTACCAAATGACGACATCAGAATTGAGTTCAACAAATGTACCAAATCTATTTTCAAAAGAGAGCAATTAGCAAAATCAGAATTGAGTTCAACAAATGTACCAAATGACGACATCAGAATTGAGTACAACAAATGTACCAAATCTATTTTCAAAAGAGAGCAATTAACTGGAGGTTTTAATGACGACATCAGAATTGAGTTCAATTTTAACAAATGTACCAAATCTATTTTCAAAAGAGAGCAATTAGCAAAATCGTCGAAACTGACATAGATAGTACCATTCAAGATGTAGAGCACACTTTGGTTTGAATAAAGCTGATGGAATACAACTCGCAAAGATGAGGAGAAAATTACAAAAGAATACGGCGAATGCTTGAATAGATACAATATTATTATTATTATCTTTATTATTATTTCATCCTCTCAATTAAGAAGCATTCATGTTTTAATTATTCATTCATTTCCGAATCTTCTTGCTGAGTATAAATTGTATGGGATTTGACTGGATATGACACAAGGTCAATTTTAAGCAGAGTTTAACAAGTTTGAATTCAGTTTTCCTTCTCCTACACTGGTTGCCATACCAAAGTTCAAGAGCGTAATATTTCCAACAATTCATTCATAGCTCGATGGAGAATAGTTAGAGACATATGAAATACAAGCAGCCTCGTCCAGGTTGTTGTGTCCACTTCCTGAAAACGTTTACGAGCGCAACCTAAATAGTAATTATCATTTCACAGTAGTAATAAATATGGGTTACACAAGTGATCAAGTGAATACATGTATCCTCATACCTAAGCAGTTTCCTCCGCATTCTTGCTTATTTACCTTACTCTCAAGAGACGATGTCGACCGACTTTAGGAATTCCCGTAACTTGGTATGGTGGTGAAGACGCTACTCATGCAACGTGTCTTCTGCATAAATAGTCTGGCAGAGCCAATCCCTCTCCAGGTCTACAACTGGATTAAATTCACAGTTTTCCTTCTCCTATTCTGGTTGCAACAGGCCAATCTAACCCTACTATTTACCCATAACTGGAGGTAGAATATTTGAATTCGTATCTTTCCCATGGGTATTTGTACGATGTGAAAGGCAAGCAGCCACATTTAGGATTGGAACTCGGGTAGCAGAATCCATTTCTTACGACGATAACCGTAACGCCTCGTGATCATCCACTACAGATTGTATGTAAAAGAAGAGATGGAAGAAGAAGACTCGTCAACATTGACAATTGCAGGTGCAGTAACTAAAGAACTTGAAGATTACACAAAAAAGACTTAAGAAATTCTAATTACATTAACTAAATGTGTTTTTAGTGTAAAGGTATCATCGTAGGAAATAAAATCGTTGACCAGAGTTCAAAACCTGGACGAGGCAGTTTGCGTTCCACTTCGCATCAATGACTTTGTCTCACTAATTATGGGTAAATTGTAGGGCAGTTTTATTATTTAGCCTGGGTTACGCAACCAAGAAGTATTTGGTTGGGTTAGGTTTTATGGCATATCAACCATAGTAGGTTATTTAATGCCAAATCCATTTTTATGCATTAAAACAGTTCTATTTCAAAAATTCAGTTTAATATAAGTACACAGGTTCAATGTCAAAAAGCATTTCTATTTCAAACAATTCAGTTTAATATAAGTCAACAGTTTAATTGTCAAAAACCAGTTCAATTTCAATCAATTCAGTTTAGCATAAACACACAGTTTAGTTCTATTTGATCCATAGATAGAACCCTATCAAGTGCTTTCACTTCGAGCCAGAGTGGACATGGGAGCGATTGTAATGAAGGGGTACTCACCTTCCCCCAAAGATCCAGCATTACTGGAACCTCATCATCAGATTGTTTCGGGTCATATCAGGACACTTGTTTTGTGAGTCTTACTCCTCTGCAGAGCTAGGAGAATGAAAATTCTGAATGTAAATCAGCTTTACCCCACTGAAAAATTAACCTTGCATCAG
The DNA here is from genome assembly GCA_963585895.1 of Sepioteuthis lessoniana. NCBI lineage: Eukaryota > Metazoa > Mollusca > Cephalopoda > Myopsida > Loliginidae > Sepioteuthis > Sepioteuthis lessoniana. The sequence continues at coordinate 21,830,374 of OY757946.1, forward strand.
ATCCTGTTTATTGTAGAGGGGCTTGGTAAATACATTCATGTGCAAAAAATTGAAAGAAAAATGTTAAAAGACGAACAGAAAAACAGGAATGATAAAATCCAGAGAAAAAAAATGCGAAGAAAAACAAATACATGGGATCAACTGAAAATAAACTGGTGAAACCAAATATAAGATATGGACATGGTTGCGTTGGGGAAATGTAAAAAGAGAAACTGAGTCTCTCCTAATAGCAGCCCAGAACAATGCAATAGGAACTGATTACATAAAAACTAAAATAGATAATATTTAGGAGATTAGTAAATGTAGATTTTCCCAAGAGCTAAGAATTTTAGAAATTAAAAAATATATAAAAGCGAAGGTCATACCAATGATAATTGGATTCCTTGAAACAATCCTACAGAGCTTGGAAAATAAACAAATTGTCTCGTTTCGAGGTCTTTCAGGGTTTGAATGGCAACACGACTAAATATATATGTACTCAAGTACAAGAACTGAAAATCCGAGGAAGGCTTGGAATCACTCAGAAAATAGTATTCTTGAGATCGGCTTGAATACTTAGAAGAGTCCTTGAAAACTGAGTACCCTGCCTGTTTTGTCCGTCTTACTTGGATGGCTTGTGAGATGGAAGTAAGTGGCCGAACAATTGCTGTTTTGTGAGGTGCTGCTTCCAGGATTTGTTCAAAACAACACACGGCATCCTTGTGTAGTTCCCATCTAGCTTTTTCTACACGATGTTTCGTTGAAGTCCTAATGGTTCAACCATACAATAGAACTAACACGGCTACAACTTGGAAGAATTCGCATTTAAAAAGCGAGTATAATAAGAATGATAATACTGAGAATTGTGCAAGAAGTTAGAATTAGACCATACGAACAAATGGTTTATGCAAAACCTGGAATCCGTCCAAGAAAATTAGACTCGCAAAATTCTTTGGGATTTTGAGATACAAACAGATCGTCTAATCTCAGCCAGACGACCAGACCTAGTGATGGTTAACAAACTAAAAAGAAAACCAGTGGACTTTGCCGTTCCCGCTTACCACAGGGTAAAACTGAAGGAAAACGATAAGAGAGATAAGTTCCTTGACTTTGCAATAGAACTGGAAAAAACTATGGGACATGAAAGTGACGCTGATGATGATTGTAATTGGTGCCCTCGGTACAGTCACCAAAGGATTGATACAGGGACTGGAGGATTTGGAAATAAGAGGACGAGTAGGGACCATTCAAACTACAGCATTGTTGAGATAGTCCAGTGTACTGAGAAAACTTGAGGTGACTTGATGTCACTGAAACTCCAGTAGAAAACCATCAGCCAACGCTGCCGTGAAAACTCAAAAGAGTCAAATAATAATAATAATAATAATAATAATAATAATAATAATAATAATAATCCCAATCTGTTCTAAAACGTTTAATTTATCAAATCTTCATCCTTTTTTTTTTATTTATCAAGTTTTTATACCTGTAGTAACTAATGACTTACATAAGAGATCAAGAGACAAGTATTTTCAATACTTCACTGTCGCCCTCGATATTCTCGCTGTTTTTAGTCACCACTAAAAAGAGTACGCTTGAGTTGTGATTAGATTTCCGATTCCTTCGGGCTTTTTCCTCAGTATTATACAATCATTCCCAGGTCTCCCACAACGATTGGTACTACAGTTATCTGTATATCATTAGTAGTTTCTACAATTCTTTGATAAGGTCCAGATATTTATCCAACCTTTTTTCTTTTTCTTTTTTTATCAATCTTACTGGAACAACAAAATCCACTATCAGACACTTCTTTGTCATGGATTGTCTATTTATATATTTCGTTTTCTTCTTTTTTCTTTATAATCAAATCTTGTCCTCTGATTTGGGTTGAATCATTTGAATCTTTGAGTCCAAAAGGAATTTGTGTTTCAAGTTTATGAATATATCATTGGTCTGTAGATTCAAACCTTAGCTGTTTGCACAGTTTTCAAAGAATCACTAATCCTACCCAGTCACATATATCTGTACTCTTTGTAAGCCAACTAGCTGCATTTGTTTATGGTTGATTGTCTTGTCTCCAGCTCTTTCTATTATTATTATTATTATTACGTTTTTTTCTTTTATTTCTTTAACAACAATTTTATCCGTCTATCCCTGATTATAGTTATTTTGTCACATGGAAATAGACTTATTGTAATCGTACTAAACTTGTGTAATTATTTTACTCCTTGAGAGTTTTTCACATCAGGATTAGCTGACGGTCTTTTACTGGAGTTTGAGTGACAGCAAGTCTCCTCGAGTCTCCAGGACTCTTCTCAATATTCTGGCTGATCTCAATAATGCTGTAGTTTGGATGGTCTCCACTCGTCCTCTTATTTCCAATTCCCCCAGTCCCTTTATTAATCGTTTGGTGACTGTACCAAGAGCATCAGTTACAATTGGTATAAACGTCACTTTTATGTTCCACAGTTTCTTCAATTCCCTAGCAAGGTCCTGGTACTTATTTGTCTTTTCACTTTCTTTCAGTTGTAATCTGTTGTCCACTGGGACAGCAAAGTCCACAATTCTGCAAGTTCTCTTTTCATAAAATCAGCAACTTCAAGGAAAAGCAGCTAGTATTTACACACAAGTTATTTTTACTAGAGTATTTCGCTGTCAAGTGATTGAGTCATGCGCCAGACTCATTCTAGCATCCATTCTTTTGTGTCTGGTTAGTATTTCGTATATAAAGATGAAAAACGTGTAAGAAGTGATTTAATGCAAAATTCCCTCGGTATAGAGTCCCAATCAAGTCGACAAAACTTCCACAGGGTTGATATTTTTTGTAAGACTGGAACTATGCAACATCAAAAGGGATGAGAATAACCCCATTTTTTTATCTGCCAAAGTTCTTTATGATATATCTTAGTCTTTAACTTCCTCCGGTGCCTTCAACTACTGTTTTAGGAACAATAATGAAATTAAAATAGTTTAAATAAATAAAGATGGTTGCCTTGGTAGTAGCTTTTCTTTTTTCTTTCTTGGGTTTTATGGCGTATCAACCTTTGTAAGTTATTTAATGCCAAATCCATTTTTATACAAATAAATGGTTCTATTGCAAACAATTCAGTTAATTATTAGTGCACAGTTTAATTGTCAAAAACATATCTATTTCAAGCTATTCAGTTTAGTCAAACAGTTTTAATTAAAACAATTCAGTTTAGTGTAAGTACAGTTTTTGTTTACACACGGTTAAATGTCAAAACTGTTCTAATTCAAACCATTCAGCATTACTGTAACCTCACTCTCAGATAGTTTAGTGTCGTATCCAGGACTCTCGTAGAGGAGGTCTTACCCCTCTGTGGAGATATAGTCGGTGAATTCTACAACCCCAGCCGACTGGGCAATGATAGCAGCAGTAGGATCCAATCAATGGGTCAAATAGAACAATTCTATCATTTATTATAATTGAAATGGTTTAATAGTGCGAAAACAAATATCAAACTGATATTAAACAGAATTGTTAGTATTACTTAGTAAAAATTGAAACCAATTAACTGTGTGCAAACAAATGAATAATATTGAATAGAATTATTAGTGATAGATAGCAATACTGGAAACCAATTAACTGTGTGCGAACAAATGACATCTGGCTCGTTTAAAGATAATGTTATCTACAAACTATTCGCTTATAATCATTGTGTGTGTGTGTGTGTGTGTGAAATGGATTTGGCTTTAGAGAACCCACAAAGGATGATTTGCCTTGAAACACAAAGATTGTTGCATCCTATTTTAAACACACTGTAGTTTCCTTATTCTCGCAATTCATAAAGGCAGCAGCAAGTGACAAAACAAATATTAGTTTAGGATTTCCCTAAAATCATCCGAATATATTTTAACTTCTATCAGAGGATCATTCTAAAAAATTCAAAATTGTTTTTTCAACGAAATTGAAATCCGTCATTTTCAAATTTTTAGAATCCATTTACTTTATTTAGTAGTTTTCGTTTTCCCGTCCCAGTCTTTCCCATCTCTCTCTCTCTCTATCTATCTATCTATCTATCTCTGCGCTACCTTTTTTTTACGTAAATCTCCGAAAATCCTAATTTAACCATCTCTCCTTTCTCTTCTTTCTCTTTTTCTTTCATCTTTCGTTTATAACTTTTCCGTATCTTTCTGTACATTTCTACTTGTTTTTCCTCATCTAAATTCAAATCACTCACTCGCTCACTAAATCAGTCTTTCTTTAACTCACTCACTCAAAGAATGTTTCTTTCCGTCACTCAGCCATACTCTCTTTCACTAACTCACTTTTCAAACACGCAGCATTTCTTTGACCCTCATTTGATATATTCTTACAACCCAAACATTTCTTTCCTTAGCTCTGTTAACATATTTCACAAGCCAATCCATTGTACCTTTAAGGTTAGGAGAGGAGTCTGACCAGATAGACACCATACAACCATACACAGGAATTATGTTATAAGAATCCTCATTGATTAATCGATTGATTTTAACGGCATATCAACCTGTCAATGGATATTTTATGCCACAACGTTACGTAATCATGTTCATTGGACGTTCAAGTTTGAATCTCTTAAGTATTTGTTTTAAGAGTGTTTTTTGTACTCGTTGCTATCAAATATGAATAATGTTTAAACAGATCTATTTATAGATGGGACCCTAAAAGATCTTGCGATTGGAGTGGAACTGGGGTTAATGGCAATTAAATGATAGTCCAAACCCCTTATTAAGCCTCACTATCAGATGTAGTTTCGAGTCTCAATCAGAATTCAGCTTTCTTCTTACATAAATGACAACATTAATGGCAGACTGTCAAGACTACTCTCACTCTCTCACTCTCTCTCTCTCTCTCTCTCTCTCTCTATATATATATATATACATATAATTTGTTATATTTTTATCAGTGATATAGCATGTATATATATATATATATATATATATTCATGCGGTCTACCGTGGTAAATCACATTGTATTTTAAATGGTAGCGTTTTACCAAATGCAATCTCATCGGGTTTAATTGTATTGTTACTGTTCTTCTTTCGCATTAAATAACCCACGAAGGTTGATTTACTATTAATAAAGAAACTAAAGAAAACCAACACAAATCTAATCGCAGCTTAGCCAATAGCAGTTATCATATTTATTAACACCATAATAGTGGGTTTTTTCACTATTATGGTGTTAATAAATATGATAAAGATATTCCTGCAATGGTTGTATGTCTTATATATATATATATATATATATATATATATATATCCTTCCATAGAGAGACTGCTTCGTTGTATCTCAACTATTCGGTGTGTTTAGACACGCGAGATGCCCGAAGTTGAGATCGAAACCAGTTGACTCTTAAGCCAGCAGGAGATTCTACCACATAACAACGAGGAAACTTACCGTGAGCGAAGGAATTTTCACAGATATGCACGGATATATATCACTTTTGTTTTGTTTACATATATCTGCTTAATAGCTAACGAGTGCTCAATTTATTAGAAGAGCTTTGCATTACGCGATTGGCAACCGTTAATTCCTTCGTTAGTATATATATATATATATATATATATATATATATATATATATATATATATATCTTGGTGTGAGATATTTGACCTTGGACTGGCTGCATATATATATATATATATATATATATATATATATATATATATATATATATGCGAATGTATCTAGTCATATATCTTCCTTGAAACTGCGACTTTGACGAGTGTAGTCCCCATGGTGTAATGTCTGTAGTGCTGTCCTCTCTTCTCGATGTGAATTTCAATCTTCAGACGCGCTATTACGTTCACCTTCGGAAAGGTTTTACGTTATTACGTTCACCTTTCGAAAGACGTGAACCCCCTTATTCCCTCAGCTATGGGTTAATTAGCATCACTGCTGTTATTCTACAAAGAATGGGTTTGACATTAAATAACTCAATTTAGTTGATATGCTGTTTAACAAAGTAACAAAACCATTAGGATTTAACAAAAATAATTCATTCACTTTCTTTTTATCTCATCTTTCACGTTCTCTTTTCTTTCTTTCTCCCTTTCTTTCTTTATTTCCCACTTTTTTGTATTTTTTATCCTTACGTTTAACTTTGTCATCGGTTTATTTACTTATTTGATAACTGCTTTACTGTTTCTTTATTATTTTACACCAAGTAAGTTTTTTACACAAATTTTAAGTAATGCTTTTTCAATGGAGTCTAAGTGACAGCAAGCCTCCTTAGGTCTTCAGTATTATAGTCGATTTTAACACTGCTGTGGTCTGGATGGTTTCGATTCCTCCAATTTCTCAGCCTTTTTCCCAAAGCTTATGGAGATGTTCCCAGGGCTCCAATTACAATTGGCATCACCGTCACCTTCATGTCCCGCAGCTTTTTCAACTCTCTAACAAGGTTCAAATATTTGTCCAGTATTTCGATTTCTCTTTACTCCACGGTCCGCTGAAACAGCAAAATCAGCGAAAATGACAAGTTCTTTTCTTTTTCTTAATTAACACTGACTCTAGTCTTCTGACCAGGATTGGGTGATACGTTTCTATCTTAAAGTAGCACCGAATTTTATGCGTCTTATTTCCCCGGACAGATTCTGGTTTGTGCATATGCTATTTTTCAGTATATTTTTGTCTCTTGCACAGTTTCTAGCGGATCACCGTTCCCACCCTGTCGTGCCAACTCTTGCAGTTCTTTTGTGCCGCTTACGATGTGATTAACTGTTTCTTTTTTTTTTTTTTCTTTCGCCAAATAATTTATTCTTTTGTGTACAATCTATTTTTGCTTTGATAGAATTATTCTTTATGACATTATTTTGTGCTGTTATTAATAGAGATCCAGCTTCTCTCTTCAGGTTTCTCCTTCTTGGTGATGTCCAGATCATCTCGTGTCGTTTTAACTATAAAAACAACTGTTTTTCGACCGATTTTTGTTTTCAAGATTTTGCGTTAGTTGTTTTCCTGTCTATTATTATTACTACCATAATTATCATTATAATGATTATTATTATTATTTGTGAATTTTTCAAACCACCAGTTATTGATGTCCTTCACTGAAGTCCGAGTGAAACCAAATCACCTCAGCTTTCCAGGACTCTTCTCAGTATTTAAGCTGATCTCAGCAATGCTGTAGGGTTTCAATTCTTTGGGTTTCTACTTCTCCTAGTCTTTTTTTTCTTCTAGGGTCTTTGATATTGTTTCTAAAACCTCTACGATGACTGGTATAACTAACACCTTCTGATATTATCATTGCTATCATTATTATTATCATTATTATTGTGAGATTTCATTCCACTTCAATTGTTGGTAGCCTTCACAGGAGTCGAAAAATCAGAAAATCTCCTCCTCTCTGGAGTCTGAGTGACAGCAAGTCTCCACAGGTCTCCAGTAATCTTCTCAGTGTGCGAGCCTATTTCAGTAGTGATGTTATCTGGATGGTTTTAAGTCTTCCTCTAATCTCCAGTTCTTCAACTCTCTTTGGGGATTATTTCAAGGAACCTAACCTCAATTGGTACCACTTATATCCCACAGCATTTTTCTTAACTCTCTGGTAAGTTCTGGGTGTTTGTTCAGCTTTTCATTTTCTTTCACTTTCATTGTGTGTTCTGCTCTCATAGCAAAATCTATGAAATGACAAATAATTTTCATCGTGTTAATTCAAACTAGATTTGATCCAATGGCCAGAATTAGTTCGAGAGAATTTTATGAGTTTCTTTTTCAAGGACCATTTCTTGTTTATGCATATACCGTTTGTCAGTCGAGTGAAATTCCAGTTTCTTGTATGATTTCCAGATTGGACAAAAATCTGGATCATACCGGAAAGCTGAAAAAGCTAAGAGACATTAAAGCGGCAACAATTGTTATTGATGCGCGTGGAACGTCTCCAAATAAGTGGAAAAGAGATTGGAGATCAAAAGAAAAATCGAGACTATCCAAACAGAACTTTAAAAATCAGCTAAAATACTTAGAAGAGAGACCCGTGGAGAGACTTAATGTCACGAAGACTTCAGTAAACATTTATCTGCTAGAGCTGATGTGAAAGATCACAATGAGTATCACTATCCGTCCCGCTAACAAAGAGTTAAATAGTATCACTAATATCTTTGTACAGGGAGAGCTTTGGCATCATATCCCCCCACAAATGTCAATATGCCTTTAAATAAAGAAACAGATCTCCAAAAGTAAAATAATAATGAAGAAAATTAGTCCTGATTAACAAATAAAACTGAGGGTATCTGTTTGTAATATATATATATATATATATATATATATATATATATATATATATATATGTCTGTGTATGTGTGTACACGACATAAATACTATATATATATATATATATATATATATATATATATATATATGCATAGAGACTACGTGAATACTTTATACATTCATACATACACGCTACATAAATATTATATACATACATATATATACATATACATACATATATATATATATATATATATAGACTACATAAATACTATATACATGCATATACATATACGTACATATATATACATACATATAGACTACATAAATACTATATATATACTGCATAAATACTTTATATATATATATATATACATATATATATAAATATACATGCATACAACATAAATGCTATATATATATATACCATATATATGTGTGTGTGTGTGTGTGTGTGTGTGTGTGTGTGTGTGTGTGTGTGTGTGTGTGTGTGCATAATACATAAATACAATATATATATATATATATATATATGCATATATATATATAATTACTTGAGATTCTTTTGGATGGGAATAATATAATATCCAAGCAGGCATTACTTGCGTTATATTAAACCTCTGGGTGAGATCCCAATAGTCATTTAAAAAAATCGAAATCAAAGAACGATATTACCACCACCACTACTATAAGTACTATTACTGCAACTAAAACATCAACTACTACTACTACTACTAGTAGTAGTAGTAGATATAAAAATAATAATGATAATAATAATAATAATAATGCTTTCGCATATATCATTTCTTCCACCCATCATTTTTACACTTGTTTCGTTCTCCTCTATCACTATTTCTCTTTTCCCCTTGATTCTTGCGTCCTTTCCCACCATATAAACCTGATACTTAACCATATACCCACCTCTCTCTCTCTCTCTCTCTCTCTCTCTCTCTCTCTCTCTCTCTCTCTCTCTCTCTCTCTCTCTAGCTGTGTTTTTTTCTGTCTTTCACTCTTAGAGATACCTCAAAGGAATTTGAAAAATGATAGAAAATCTATCCGTCCATCAATCCTTTATTTCTCTCTGTGTTTTATCCAAGTTTTTCTCTTTGCTTTTATACACACACACACACACACTCTCTCTCTCTCTCTCTCTCTCTCTCTATCTATCTATCTATCTATCTATCTATCTATCTATCTTCATATATATCTATTTATTTATCTATATATCAATTATCTAACTAGATATTTCTATTCTAGTCTTAACTCTTTAGGCAATGATACTGTACCTCTCTCTCTCTCTCTCTCTCTCTCTCTCTCTCTCTCTCTTCTATGCTTTTCTTTTCTTCTATCTCTTTTTCTGTCTGTCTGTCTCTCTCTTTCTATTTCTCTTTCTGTCTCGCTTCTTCCCCTCTTTTACCTTTCTGTTTCTTTTTAGCCTCTCCATATATATATATATATATATATATACACTTTTTTCTCGTGATCCAGTGTTATTCACCGTCAATTATTCTAGCTATTTAACTACAACCTTCTTTTAGAAAGCCGTTACACAGTGCAAAGGTTAACGAGCTAGTCTAGCAGATCATTTTTAGCGATTTTCATTCTCCTTTGGAACCTCGTGTTTCTGTCTCAAACCAAGCTAAACTGACAACTCCATCTTTCTTTCCATCCTCCGCCTCTCTCTCTCTCTCTCTCTCTCTCTCTCTCTCTCTCTATCTATCTATCTATCTATCTTGCTTCTTGTCTTTCTTCTTTCTGTTTCTTTTAACTATTCTCTCTCTCTCTCCCTCTCTCTCTCTCTATCTATCTATCTATCTATCTATCTTGCTTCTTGTCTTCCTTCTTTCTGTTTCTTTTAACTATTCTCTCTCTCTCTCTCTCTCTCTCTCTCTCTCTCTCTCTCTCTCTCTCTCTCTCTCTCTCTTCACTTATCCCCCGGTCACTCTCCTGTTCACCCTTTCTCACACATTTTTATACCTCCACCAATTCACATTTCTCATTTGGCAATGTCACAAATCCTATTTCTAACCACAAATCACAATGAATTGCATCAAATGTTAAAATGTGTTGGTTTTTTTTATCTTTTATAATTTTTACTTGACTTTGCATTCTATTTATCCAAAGATTAGTTTTTCAGATTTATTTTCTTATAACTACGTATGTATCTACGCAATCCCTCTGCAGGATATGACACAAGGCTATTTTTGGCGGATTACAGCTGGTTCTAAATTCAGAATTTTCCTTCTCTTAGATTGGTTGCCTTACCGAGGCTATATAACCCAGTCTGCCCGACTGGTTAGCTATAGCTGGGGGAGAAGAGAAGAATTAATGCCTTTCTCAAGGGCATTAGCACGAAGGGAAAAGCAAACGCCTTCGTCCAGGATTTGAAATCGGGTGGCCGATTCTCCTTCCTAAGAGGATAATCGTTATGTTAAGCGCGCCTCCATAATTATGTGTTTGTGACTTCATTTTTTTTCTTTCACTTTTTTCTTCCTTTTTTAAGAGTTTCGTTTCAATGTGTTCCTATTTGCAATTTCACTTTTTTATTCAACCCATGAAGCTTTCTATTCAAGTGACCGTTAATCTAATTTTTAGCCACAAAAAGTTATTTTTATCATATATTGGCCGTAATAAATAATCCTTTTTTGATACAAAAAGATGTTTTTATGATATATTGCCTGTAATGAATGACCCCTAATTTTTAGCCACAAAAAGTCTCTTACGATATATTGCCCGTTCTTGATGATTCCTAATTTTTAGCCACAAAAAGATGCTTTGATCATATGTTGACCGTGGTGAATAACCCCTAACTTTTAGCGGCAAAAACGTATTTTCTGTGATATATTGCTCGTAATGTATGACCCCGAACGTTTTACTACGCTAAGATCTAGTAACATAAAGAGAAAAAATTCAAACACTAATTTATACTTTCAAAACTGCTATAGCGTTTTGCTTAGATGTGGCTCAAGGCCATACGAATGGGACTTGCAATGAGACTCGTTAAGGTTGCTAGTCTAGCTTCCTGATCCTTGCACCATCAGAGGAGCTTTTTTGTAATTTACTAAACTTTTGTTAAGGTTTGGCACAAGGCCATATGAATGGGACACCCAATGAGACTCAAACTCACTCATGAAGGTTTACTAGTCTTGCTTGCTAACCATTACAACACTGGAGGTATATTGTCAAACTATTGTAATACAATCAGAACCAATGCAATACAGTAAATAATGTAGTCTAGACCTTGGTGTAGCCTTGGGTGTTTATTTGAATATTCCAACCATATTAATATCCCACCACTGATATACAGTTGCATTAATAATATAATAATTAGGTACGTAATTGATTAAGTACGCTCAGGAAGCATTTTTTACTTTTTCTTGCAGATAAAATCACACGATATTGTCTGGTTTGGTTTGGTTTGGTTGGTTTTATGGCATATCAACCTTTGTAGGTTATTTAACGCCAAATCCATTTTTATGTAAATAATCTGTTCTATTTAAAACAGTTCAGTTTAGCATAAGTACACAGTTTAATTGTCAAAAACATTTCCATTTCGAACTATTCAAGCAGTTATATGTAATAAATCAGTTAAGTGTAAATACAGTTTTAATGTCGAAAAACATTTCTATTTGAAATAATTCAGTTAAGCACACAGTTTAAGTGTAAATACGGTTTAATCGACGACATACTGCTCCGGCAATGCAACGCAGTCTATAGTCAAAATAGGATAGAAAGATGGACGAAGGGATGCATCCTTCCTTTCCCTAAAAAAGGCGACCTCGGACTAGCCAAGAACACTTACATCCATAGGAGCCAAAATCTACAATGCCCTACTACGAAACCGCATAGAACCCAAAATAGACAACATCCTTAGGAAAAACCAAAATGGCTTCCGGAGAAATAGATCCACAACTTCACAAATACTGACCATCCGTAGAATCCTTGAAGGCGTTCGGGCAAAAAACCTTCAGGCGACATTACTATTTGTCGACTTTACCAAGGCCTTCGATTCCATACACAGAGGGAAGATGAAGCAAATCCTACTAGCATACGGCCTACCAAAAGAAACCGTAGCAGCGATAATGATTCTCTACAGAAACACCAAAGTGAAAGTACGTTCACCAGATGGAGACACGGAATACTTCGACATTGTTGCAGGAGTACTACAAGGAGACACACTAGCCCCGTACCTCTTTATCATCTGTCTAGACTATGTGCTTAGGACTTCGATCGACAAAATCAGAGAAAATGGCTTCGAGCTGACTAAGAGAAGAAGCAAAAGATACCCCGCAAAAACAATCACGGACGCCGACTACGCTGATGACTTGGCGTTACTAGCGAATACGCCTAATCAAGCTACTGCATAGTCTGGAACGAGCCGCAGCTGGCATTGGCCTCCATGTCAATGCAAACAAAACTGAATATATGTGTTACAACCAAACGGGCAACATTGCCACACTAGACGGAGCCTCTCTGAAACTAGTAGACAAATTCACCTACCTAAGAAGTGGCGTCTCATCAACCGAAAAAGACATCGACACACGACTGACGAAGGCATGGACAGCTATCGATAGGCTCTCGATCATATGGAAGTCGGATCTAACCGATAAAATGAAACGCAGTTTCTTCCAGGCAGCGGTTGTGTCGATACTGCTATATGGATGCACCACATGGACGCTAACTAAGCGGCTGGAGAGGAAACTAGACGGAAATTACACAAGAATGTTGAGAGCAGTATTGAACAAGTCCTGGCGACAACACCCCACGAAACACCAACTATACGGACACTTGCCCCCCATCACGAAAACTATACAAGTTAGACGAACCAGACACGCGGGACATTGCTGGAGAAGCAAGGACGAGCTCATAAGCGATGTACTCCTGTGGACCCCCACATATGGATGTGCAAAAGCAGGACGACCAGCACGAACTTACATACAGCAACTATGTGAGGACACAGGATGTAACCCTGAAGACCTGCCGGAGGCGATGAATGATAGGGAGAAGTGGCGAGAGAGGGTCAGGGATATCCGTGCTGGCGGCGCGACATGATGATGATGACGGTTTAATTGTCAAAAACGTTTATATTTCAAGCTATTCAGTTTACTCAATTCATTTTAGCATAAGTATGCTGTTAGTTCTATTTAACCCATAGATAGGGCCCTATCAGGTGCTACCACTCCGGGCCAGAGTGGACCTGGGAGCGATGGCAATGAAGGGGTACTCCGCATTCCCCAAAGCACCAGCACTGCTGGAACCTCACCATCAGATTGTTTAGAGTCATATCTAGGACATTCGTTAGGGGGCGGTCTTACCCCTCTGCAGAGATGCAGTCAGTGTATTCTACAGCCCCAGGTGACTGGCAAACGATATTGTCTCAAAAATTCTAAAGAAAGCTAGCTGATCACTGACCATGTACCATCAATCTTTTATGTTTTTATCTACCCTATCAATTTTACTGACAAGGCAAACAATTAGTATAGCCTATACCAGGTGTTATAAATCGTAAATAATGTTAAGTAAAAACTTTATAATCTAACTTAATAGCTTTTGTTTCGGTATAGACTATGCGGGGGCACTTTAGATCGAAGGTACTACGTGGATAGGCCCAAAACCAAGGTAAGCTCGTTTCGTTTAATGAGGGGGGAAATTAGTCTTAAAAAGTCGTTTAATACGTGAGTATATACAGTAGATGAAACACATGAATATTATATAAAATATTTTGGCCTGGGCACATATTTAATCTTATGAACAATGCCAAATCGTTTTTTTTTTCTTTTATCTTCATTTTTTTTTGTTGCCTCAATTATACAAGTTAATAAAACAAGTTAAATCTCAAGACTTTTGTAATTTGATTAATAAAAAATTCTGTTTAAATTTGTATTCCACATTCCCCAGAGCTCAATAACAGGAGCTTCACCATCAGATTTAATTTAGTTTCATAGCCAGAAGACCCCTTTTTGCTTTTGGTGGGGTCTTCTTATTATGTAGGGAGTGGGGATACTGTCAGCCTATTTTAAGCCCCGCTGACAGGGCGTGTTGGTTAGTTGGTTGGTAGGTTTTATAGCATATCAACCTTTGTAGGTTATTTAACGCCAAATCCATTTTATGCAAATAGTCAGTTCAATTTTTAAAAAATTCAGTTTATTCAAACAGTTCTAATTCAGCTAACTCAGTTAAGTATAAGTACATATTTTCTTTATACACAGTCAAATGTGAAAACAGTTCCATATTAAACAATTCAGTTTAGTATAAGTACACTTTCAATGTCAAAAAAGTTCCATTTCAAACAATTCAGTTTTCCATAAGCACGCGGTTTAAATATAAGTACAGTTTAATTGTCAAAAACAATTTTATTTCAAGCTATTCAGTTTAGTCAAACAGTTTTAATTAAAACAATTCAGTTTAGCATAAGTATGCAGTTAGTTCTATTTAACCAATAGATAGGGTCCTATTAGGTGCTACCACTCCGGGCCAGAGTGGACCTGGGAGCAATGGCAATGAAGGAGTGCTCTGCCTTCCCCAAAGCTTCAGAATCAATTGGAACCTCACCATCAGATTGTTTAGTGTCATATCCAGAACACTCATTGTGGGGGCCTTACCTATCTGCAGAGATGCAGTCGGTGTATTCTACAGCCCCAGCCGACTGGGCAAGACAGGGCGTTGCATAGTAATGTATTTTGTTTTGCCAAAAACTGTTGAAAACGTATCGAAACCAGTTCCATTCTTTTTTCAAATCGGCACTCCTCGAGACCATGTCAAGACGTCGAGCCACGTGTTGAGCTGTGCAAACATCTTCATTTGATTTTTTAAATGAAAAAAAAACTCTTTTGATTACACTTTGTATATAGACACATTGTATTTTATATACAATTATATATAATTCGTTTATCAATTTTTCTTCTTTTTTTTAAAAAAAAAAAGGAAAATGAAGAAAGATGAATGAAAAAGCCCACCGTCATATTTTGAACCAGAATTTCGATCTAAAAATATTTCGATCTTATAAAAATAAAAAACGCAAAAATTATTAAAACTATAATGTCTAGAAAGCTCTTTTATTCATAATTCTCCTACCGTAAACTTACATCAGGGTTTTTACTCTTTATCCCAATTCCTTAGCGAATTAATACTCATAAATATCCGGAATATTAAAAAAAATCACAAAAAATAGGTAAGATTATGTGGAATCTATCCATCTATCCATTGTCAGACAATTGAGTTCTAACATTAAACGTCCCGATTTTTTTTATTGATTTTAGGGTTATTGACTGCCAAGAGGTTAGAGAGTTGCGTTCTGTTTACAATTTTGTATAGTTGTTTTTTAAGAGTTTTTTGTTTTGTTTTGTTTTTTGTTTTGTTTTTTTTTTTTGTTTTTTGCATGTGGTCCAGTGGAATGCAAATAATTTTTAGCATATCTATATCCATAAATGGTTCCCTGGCCATGACTACCACTCCAGGTCAGAGTGGACTCGTGTGTAATGAAGAAGTACTTTATGCTCACCAAATGTTAAGAGCACCATCGGATGCATTTTAGTGTCCTACCAAGGACACCTCATTAGGGGGAAGGGTCTTAATCCTCGACAGGAGATATAAGTAAAATTAGGCGACCATAGTCGAAGGCGACCCGAAGACTTTTTTTTCAATATCAACTACACCGAGGTATTGAAGAATGTCCCTGGATTGCTCTACTTTACCCTTAATCCGTACCTTACAATCTGAGTGGTAAGTCGGTACCATTTTTTGAGTCTTTGGTATGACTTTACCTGGGTTTGAACCCCAGTCTCCTGGGCTATTGGCGAACACTCTACCCACAAGGGAAATGAGTTGGTATAGTCAGAGTATTATACACTCCACTTACAGACTGGAATGACTTTTGAAATTACTAGCGCATATTACAATGAGGCAGACGTTCTCATTCGGGAAACGCCCTCGGGTTGTTTTTTTTGTTTTTGTTTTTTTTTTTTTTTTATTATCGATTAAAGCAATGCAGGTGTCATCCCGCCAAGGCATGTAGGGATCTAGGAAAAGAACTTTTTCTTTTTATTATGAAAATGCTTTAGAAATGATTTTAATGTAAAACTACATTTGGAAATTATTTTGTAATAAAAATAAATTGGATAAAATTTCCTATTAAGATATATAGGATTTTATTTCACAGTAAAAATAATTGAATAAGATTTTGCTATAAAATGCATTAGAAAGGATTTTGCTCTAAAAATGTATTAGAAATAAGTTTACTGTAAAAGTGCATTGGAAATGGTTTTATCATAAAAAAAAAGTAACGAGAATATTTTTTTATACATATTCATTGGAAATTATTTTACTATAAAAGGGCATTAGAAATTATTTTAATTTAAAAATTGGGAAGAGTTTTGAAAATACATTAGAAATGATTTTACAATGAAATACATTCAAAATAACTTTACTATAAACATACAATGGAAATTGTTTTGCAATAAAAACATTAGATATGATTTTGTTATAAAAATGCATCGGAAATTATTTTACAATAAATATGCTTCGGAAATTTATATATTAAGAAACGTACTGAAAATGAGTTTACTGCAAAATTTGGGAGCTCTAATTCCAACCATTTGCCCATTCAAAGACCTGTGTTATCTACGGTGCTATTTTCATATTTCACCAATTACTGTAGTATTTCGACAATGAGAACAACAAAAAAGAGATTTGTCTTGTTAAAAATCAATTGACCTTGCCACAAAATAACAGAAAAATAACGCGTATTAATAGCATATGACAATTTCAACTAAATAAAATGAATACACACATTTTGCTTCAGAGCCCAGTTGACTGGGGCTGTAGAATACACCGATTGCATCTCTGCCAACCGTTAAGATCCCCCACAACGAGTGTCCTGTAGAATACACCGACTGCATCTCTGCTGAGGGGGTAAAACCTGGATATGTCCTGGATATGACATTAAACAATTTGATAGTGAGGCTGAAGTAACGCTGGATCTTTGGGGAATGCATGGTACCCCTTCATTGCCATCGCTCCCAGGTCCTCTCTGGCCCGGAGTGGTAGCACCAGATAGGGTCCTATCTATGGATCAAATAGAACTTTTTGACATTTCAACAGAGAGCAAACAAATGACTTATGCTAAATTGAATTGCTTGAAATGGAACTGTATTTAACTGTGTGTAAAGAAATAACTGATGTTTAATCAAATAGTTTGTTATATATAGTAATACTTGGAACGATTTAACTGTGTGCAAACGAATGAATATTGTTGAATAGAAAAATTAGTGTTAAATATCAATTCTTGTATTCACTTCCCTGTGTGCAAACAAATGATTAATATTGAATAGAAATATTTGTATTTGATAACAATACTTGAAACTATTCAACTTTTTAGACTTCTGTTGAATTGAATAGTTAGAAATAGGACTGTTTGAACATTTAACTGTGTGTAAACAAATGACTGATGTCTAATTGAATTGCTAGTTATACATAACAATGCTAGGAACCATTTAACTTTGTTGACATGCAAAATTGAATAGTTAGAACTAGAACTGTTTGATTATTTAACTGTGTAAACAAATGGCTGATGTTTAATTGAATTGGCAGTAATGCATAGCTATGCGTGGAACCATTTAACTTTGTAGACTTCAGTTAAATTGAATTGTTAGAAATAGAACTGTTTGATAATTTAGCTGTGTGTAAACAAATAACTGGTTGATGACTCAACTGTATATATGTACAAAATGTGTTTACAAATCATATATTTAATATATATATATGTGTGTGTGTGTGTGTGTGTGTGTAAAAGCAGGATTTGGCATTAAATAACCAACTGTGGTTGATATGCCATAAAACTAAACCAATCAGTTTGCCATAGAGCTTTTCTTTTAACTAGACCGGCTCATTGGCCTAACGGGTAGAGTGTTCGCCAATGGTCCGGGAGACCTGGGTTCAATCCCTGGTCGCGTCATACCAAAGACTATAAAAATGATACTTGATACCTCCTTCTTAACACTCAGCAATATAAGGTACGTATCAAGGGTAAAGTGGAGCAATCCAGGTAAAGGTGTAGCGCCCTCACCTACACCTCGGTGTAGTAGCTATCGAAAAGAGAGCCTTCGGGTCGCCCTCGACTACAGTCGCTAACTTTACTTTTGCTTTTAACTACGGTATCTGATATTTAGAATGAAATCAATATTAGTGACAATATGTTTGCAATTTAAAGAATATTCTGAATATGGTTATTTTCCAACTAGTCGAAGCAGAACTGAATGAAATCACTTTATTCAGATAATTCCTGTATTTAGAATATATATATATATATATATATATATATATGTGTGTATATATATATATATATAGAGAGAGAGAGAGAGCATGTTCAGCGCTTTCATTATATTTACAAATATATAGAAAATAGGTGTTTTTTTATACCTCCAAAATATGCATTTTTTTACAGGTGTTACCTTAAGACCTGGTAATAAAAAGTAAAATTTTACCGAAATATTTATAAAAACATTTCAGTCCCAAAAATCAGAACATTTCCGGAAACCAAAGAAATATTTTGTCTTAAATTTGCATATACCCCAGCTAGAAATCCATTTTAGAGATTTTACGCTACAATTTCCATGATAAATTTAGACGCTCCATTTTTAACACTAATTTTTCGATATAACTGTTAAGATTAAGAATATTCACGTCCTGTTACATTAACAATCGTCAAAAATAATCAATGTCTGGCACATGGCCCACTGTGAGATTTGTGTCATGATTACGAGTGCTTTAATTTTAAAGTATGTATGTTTAGCATATCCACTGACTCGGCTAGTCGAAACCTGTTTTTTTAGACAGCAATCATCAAGGCATTATCATTTAGCCTGGAAAACTTGACACGACTAGTTGCTACACAAATGGTTGCATCTTTACTGATTTCAGATATGAACTGTAATTTTGAAAAAAGTCTGAATCTTTGATTTCTTTTTTATGTTAACATTTAAAAACTATACAAAGTCATATGTTCAGAGAGAACAGATACTACACTTTAATCCTGTTATATAATAAATTGATGATGCCTAGATGTCCATACAACTCATCCATCACGTTATTCGTTCGAAATGAAAATGGTGACGGCATGATGATATTAAAATGGCTATTTTATACCTTGTAGTTTCGGAAACGTCTTCGTATTTTCATTTTTTGTGTAATATTTTAAGATCTTATTTTCTTTTGTAACAAATACTAACACTTTTTGAACAGATCTATTTGCCTCTAACAGCTAATACCACTTCGGTTCCGAGTGGACTAGGGAGATCTCCAGAATTAGAGCCTCACCATCGGAAAAAGTTTAGTGTGATACCCAGGACAGGATGATGGCATCGTTTATATCGGTGGGCTACCATAAATCAAACTGAATTGTAGCCAGTATCCTGACTATCGTTCTCCCTATCTCGAATATCAACCTCAGAGATTTCTTTCATAAATTTCTTCGGTAGTGTAGGACTCTATGATTGAACGCCCACAACACATGCTCCCCACCCCTCAGTAGCAACCCAAATTTCTTCAACAATTCTTAAAGTGTTTACTAAGATCTAACTGCAGAAAATATTCTCTGGATTTTGTTATTTCTCTCTCTCTCTCTCTCTCTCTCTCTCTCTCTCTCTCTCTCTCTCTCTCTCTCTTTTAGGCCATGTAGACAATATAGCTTCTTTTTTTTTTTTCTTTAAATTTCTTTTTCTTTTTTTTCATTATTTATTTCTGTTCTTATTTGAATTTGAATGATTTTTTGACGTTTTATACGCCCGGAGGCGCTCTGCAAATCAATTCGCCCAAAAATATTTTTAAAAGTCTTTTTCTAACAATCATAATTGGTCACATGATCAATAATTTAATGTCAAGTTAACAAAGCGTGAAGAAAAAATATACAATTATTATTATTATTAGCATTGCTTATAACAATATCAACATAGTAACCGTCAAAAATTGACCACATGATTATTATTATCATTATTATGATTATCATTATTATTTACTCATTAGAGTTTTTCACACCAGCATAAGCTGATTGTCTTTCATTGGAGTTTGAGTGACAGCAAGTCTCCATGACTCTTCTCAGTATTCTGGCCGTTCTCAAAAATGTAGTAGTTTGGACGGTCTCTACTCGTCCGCCAACTTCCAATTCCTCCAGTCCCTTTAGTAATCCTTTAGTTACTGTTCCAAACCCACCAATTACAATTGGTATAATTGTCACCTGCATGTTCCATAGTTTTTTCAATTCCCTAGCAAGGTCGAGGTACTTATCCTTCTTTTCATATTCTTTCAGTTTTATTCCGTGATCAGCCGGGACAGCAAAGTCGACAATTTTCCAAGTTCTCTTTTTTTTTCTTGAATATTATTAGGTCTGCTCTTCTGGCTGACATTAGGTGATCCGTGTGTATGGCAAAGTCTATTATCATTATCATTATTATTATAGTGCTCGTCGAAATAAGATTATTTATTTATACTTATTTCTTTTTCAAACCATTGTTGAATATGTACGCTTTGTTTATGGTAAGGGCGTTGTTCATGACCAGTTCTGCTGAGAATCTGATGTAGTTTACATGGCCTTCGAAATAGGATTAAAGCGTAGTATCTGTTATTCTTCGACCGTATATTCGTCTTTAGGATGCGGTAAAATTCGAGACGAATCTAGTCTCTGCGTAATTGCAAAATGGTTACTAATTAATAAAGGGTTTTGATGATATGGCAATACGATTATGTAAATTTTGGTTGGTTGTTTGGGTTTTATGGCATATCAACCATTGTTGGTTATTTAATGCTAAATCCATTTTTATATGAATAATCAGTTCTATTTCAAACAATTCAGTTTAGCACGAGTACAGTTTAATTGTCAAAAACATTTCTATTTCAAGCTATTCAGTTTCGTCAAACAGTTCTAATTCAGTTAATTTAGTTTAGTATAAGCACAGATTTTCTTTACACACAGTTAAATGTCAAAAGAGTTCTATATTAAACAATTCAGTTTAGTGTAAGTACACTTTCAATGTCAAAAATAGTTCCATTTCAAACAATTCAGTTTAGCATAAGTACGCAGTTTAAGTATAAGTTCAGAGTTTAATTGTCAAAACATTTCTATCTCAAGTTATTCAGTTAAGTCAAACAGTTCTAATTTAAAACAATTCAGTTTAGCATAAGTACGCAGTTTAGTTCTACTTAAACCATAGATAGGACCCTATCAGGTGCTACCACTCAAGGCCACAGTGGACCTTGGAACAATGACAATGATGGAGTACTCTGCATTCCCCAAAGCTTCATCATCACTGGAACCTCACCATCAGATTGTTTAGTGTCATATTCAGGATACCCTTGGGTGGGGGTCTTGCTCCTCTGCAGATGTGCAGTCGGTGTATTCTACAGCCCCAGTCAACTGGGCAACGATAATGGAAAGGAAAGGCGGGAATAATTAGAAGGGAGGGGTTGTACTGGTGGATATATAAATATATTGATGGACGGATGAGAGTTTTACTCTTTGGTAATCGTGCTGGGATTAAAGTGTAGTATCTGTCTCTTTCTCTGTGTTATGTTCTTGTCTTCAGACAGGACATGGTTCAAATTGAAGTAAGCCTTGTTCCAGGGATTCCAGCCCAGTGATAGCAGCTTACTGGTGAAAAGGAAATCAACTTTTGGCTTTCGAGATAGGATTAATGTGTAGTGTCTGTTCTTCTCCCTCAGCTACATTCTTGCTTTCTTACAGGATACGACAAACTTGTGCCAAATCTAATCACCCTAAGCAAGGCCATATTACCCGTCAAAAATGAGATTATAATTTATTTATAGGATCGTCCATTCCATTTCATGGTAGTGTACAATACTAGGTCAGTTTTAAGAAAGAGAGGATCCCGTACATGTAACATTAGTAAATTTTAAAATATCCCCCACCTGCAACTATCATCCAAATTTTGAACTACTCCAACTCTGTTCCATTAGTGCAATGGAGGGGATTTTGCCATAGTATAGGAATCTCTCGAGACAGGGCTGGTTCTAGGCAGAATCTAGAATATATATACAAGGGTGAGTCAAAAGTTTTGCAATATTTAGTACATTATAGTTACCGGAGATTACATTGTGTTCAAGTCGTGGAAAGTGCTTGTTGTGGTCGGTAGTATCGTGGTAGTTGGTGTGCTGACACATCGTGCATTACTTCACCCTGTATTTGAAAGCCAAACATGAAACGAAGTTTAATCCGAAAACTTGTGCTTTACGAGTTCGAACTGTGCAATCAAAAACATTTATTGCTTGAAAGATGAAAGCACAGTTGATCACAGATGAGTAACAAAATATATCCAGACGTTTTACTTGGGTTCCAAGAACATTGGCGATTAGGCAAAGTCAGGTGAGCCTAAAAGCGTGGATTCTGAGGCTAGGTTCGAATCCATAGAGGAAAATCTGACGAGTAGCTCTTGGAGAGTATCAGGCAAGCTCGGCATTTCAGTCTGGTTGGTTAACTTCACCAGCTCGACAAAAACATCAGAGATAGCGAATTGTGCCACATGTTAGCAAAATATTGCGAAACTTTTGACTCGCCATAGTATATGTATAAATGTATATATGTAGAGAGACAGATAGACAGACAAAAAGAGACAGGCAGACAAGCAGACAGAGACAGATAGACATGTACAAATTTCATTTATTTTGAATAAAATTCACAAGTTTCCTATGCTGTTTCATTCTATTTCACTTTGTGACTTTTCTCTTGAAGATGGTTGGGTCTTAGTGATGACTCATACGTTGCAACGGACGTTATCAAGTTATGTATGTGCGATTTTAGTGTGTGCAGCTTGTTCACTTATATATGAGTGTATGTGTGTGTGAATATATATATATATATATATATATATATATATATATATATATATATATATATATAAGTATATATGTATATATATATGTATATACATGTATGCATATATACATATATACATAAATATATATACTTTATATATATTTATGTATATATATATATATATATGTAAATATATATGTATATATATATATATATATGTTAGGATAGCGTAGACAGAGAATCAATGGTTCTTGGTGACGGTTACTTTCTCTCTCATGTAACCATCGGACTTATCCTAACTAATATGTGTACGTATATATATATATATATATATAGATATATATATCAGCGACATTGACCACTGTTTATTTATATATATAGCAATATATATTATTAATATCAATATACCACTCTTAGGAGCATTCTTGTTTCATTTATTTTATCACAAATTTAACTATATTTTCATAAATATAGTTAGGCTAGCAGACCATTATTAATGAGTTCGAGTCTCGCTATGTGTCATTCTTTACGCTATGTGGTAATATACATAAACAGAAAGGCGCCTCATAAACCTTCATATAATTTACTTGTTTACTGAAAGCTTTTGAATAACATTGACTTGATTATTTCCTTCCAAACCATATTAATATCTTATCATAACAGCTTGCGTAATCAAGATCCTGAGAATGCAATCTTCGATGAGTATGATTTAATAGGCACTGATGACTCCAATATCAGACAAATGTGTCGCCATCAAACGACTTGGCACAGACTTCGTTTCCTCTCTTGACTGACTGAGGCCAATGTCTACCAGAAACGGACAGTATCTTGTATCGCCGATGCGACACAAGCAATGGCACGTAACTGAAAAAGGGAAAAAATGCCTCATTTGATATGCTTGTGGGTGCATAATTTTATAACAGGCTGGTTTTGAAAACATAGCCACCTATTTATTCCCGCGGAAACTACTAGAGAAACAGAGAACGCAATGAGAGCATTCGGGAGATCAAGCATTAAACCACAAAAGATTAGTTTTGCTCATAGTCACTATCATCGGCGCGCACGTAAATTTTCTGCTTAAAATCCCGCACTGTTGACAAGCTAAGAATACACTGACACCAAGAGAAGGGTAAGACCTCTAAAAAAAGAAGTGTCCTGGGTAGTCACATAAGTATGTCTTTTCAAGTAAGTCCAGTTAGCAACTGTAGGCGAAGGGTTACAATGTGGTAAATGAAGTCTTTCCAAGTAAGCCTAGTCGGCAACTGTAGGTAAAAGGTTTTAAAATGGTAAATGAAGTCTTTCCAAGTAAGCCTAGTCGGTAATTGTAGGCAAAGGGTTTTAAAATGATAAATGAAGTTTTTCCAAGTTAGCACAGAGTTGAATAAAGCAGACGTTTAAACAAAGACAGTTATTAATTGTGGACTGTGAAAAATGCAAAGTTGTTGCTATGAGAAGAACATTTATGAGAAAGTTTTAGAGAGATATTCGAGGAAAGAAGCTGCTGGAATGGAATATGAATCTGATGTTCTGAGCATCGTTAATACATCCTAAAAACCTTCTTATGGAGTTTCAAAGTCCTCTAGACAGCATCCAGTATTCGCACAGAGCTGATGAATGTAAGTTTTTACTGGTCGGCCAACACTGAAGCATCCATATGAGAATGTTGCTTTTGAGTTAGTCTTTGCTTCTCCAGAAAGTCTTGATCGCCTTTTCTAGTCTGGTTGCGAGACGGAAGGTAAATGGCTGTACAACTGATTTTTTGTCGAGTATTACTTTCAGGACTTGTTCAAAACTGTACCTGGCATCCTTGGGTAGTTTCCATCTAGCTTTTTTCTTCTGGCATTTCCTTAGAGTTTGACTGGTGCCACTAAACAGTTGTACTTACACGGCCACAGCTTAGAAGAATTCCCGTTTTATTTTTATCAAAGAGTTCAGATTTTTATATGGTTAATAACTCGTTAAAAGCACACCACGCTTTACCTAAGCAAATATTGACATCACTAAGTAGATGAGATATTTCTACCGAGGTATAGAAACTGGTCTACTAATTTCAGAGGGTTGCCACTTGATGAGAAGATGGCACTATCTCGATTAAAACATATGAACTCTGTTTTATCTGAGTTCATGTAGAGACCTATGCCTCTTGCTACCTGCTCCATGCAATGCAGCTGAGATTCGGCTCGAGCAGGTGTATTTGCCAGAAGTGCTAGATCATCTGCATGGTTTCCATCTGCAATAGTCTCTGTGGGATATCGTCTTCTTTTTGCTTTTTTCAGAGTGACACCATTTTTTTCATTTGATCAATTAACGTTCATAGAACATAATCTTGGCAGATCATGACCAGAAATCGTGCCAATGCGCCTCCTGTGACAATGACAAATAAATCAGTCTGATTATCAGATTTAATTTGGTCTCTTTGTTTGATCACATATCAACTTTCGTGAGTTATCTAATGCCAAAGTCAGTTTTGTAATAGTGGTACTATTAAAGCCATAGCAGGGATAAGGAGATCCACACCTTTCCAAAGGGTATTAGTCCGAAAGTGAACGTAATAGCATGACTGGAGCTCGAACTCGTTTACTACGATGTCGCAGTGCTGCACTTTAGCCACTACGCCACAGGAACTCCCCCACCATCATCAGGTGAGCGACCAATCGCTTAGTGTCTTAGTTAAGCATCACTTATTAAAGAATAACAATAAAACAATATGCAAATTGACAACAATAAATAAATATTCTGACATGAGTTGGCGATCATAGTCGAGGGTGACCCGAAGGCTCCCTTTTCAATAGCTAGGGGAGGGCGCTACTCCTTTCCCTGGATTGCTCCACCGTACCCTTGATCATTACCTTATAATGCTGTCTTAAGCAAGGTAGCATCAAGTACCATTTTTTGAGTCTTTAGTATGACTCGACCTGGGATTGAACCCAGGTCTCCCGGTCCACTGGCGAACACTAACCATTATGCCAATGTCCGGTATAATTGACCCCAATTTCTTCTTTAAACCTAAAATATTCATTAGATATGACAGCAATTTTTTTAAAGCTCTACAGCTTTTAATAAAACCCTTTTTTTTTTCTTTAACAGCGAAAAAGGGCCAATATTTATTTATTTATTTATCTATTTATTTATTTATTTTTGTTTATTTCAGAAATAAAGAACCGCCCCTTCCTTACATGAAAATTGTTTATTTTTGTTAATTCATTTTATGTATATTTTGTTCCATGCATTATTGTTGTTATTGTTGTTGTTGTTGTTGTTGATGATGATGATGATGATGATATTGTTGCTGTTGTTGCTTTTGTTGTTTTCCCTCATGTTGTTCCTGTATTTTTCTAGTAGGATGTTTATCATGTTTTTCTTTATGCCGTATATGTCGGAGTATAAGACAACCTTTTAACCTTAAAAATAGCCCTAAAATTGGAGGTCGTCTTATACACCCAGTATATAATGTGGACGTTGTTAGTGTGGGTAATGATTGACGGTAGGCTTACCCCTGCCTTGGTAACAAATCAAATACTTTCTACTGAAATAACTTATTGTAATTAACATTATTTTAATAAAATGATAAAAGTGTTGTGTAATAAAAGTAATCATATCTTATATGTGGTATAATTGTATAACTATTATCAATTCATTTTTTCAAAAGCACTCTTTAACAGTTATATTGTTGGATATAGATACAGCTACAATATTATATACCACTTACAGTATTACTCATCATATTTAGTACTCAAAAGCTCGATGATTAAGTTGATCAGGACCTGTACTGTAATTGTATGAGTATGGCTATAACCAGTATTATGTGTTGAGGAGTGTTATGTGTCACAGTCGTCATATATATATATATATATATATATTCCGAGAATATATGTTGGTGCTATGAATTAACAGCAGGCAAGAAAGAAAGTCGCGTCAGCTTGTTTAGATGTAGATGTTTGACTCGCATCTCAACCGTTGTTTGGCTATCTATTGCAAGTCACTATTTGTAAAAACTAAGCGGATTTAAACAAACGTCAGCTTGTCATGCGAGCGAGAGGCATCAGCTCTGAATTTGTAACCTGCATTCTTCGAGGTAACAATACATTTTTGGTAGAAGGGCCAAGGTTAGGTCTCGTGATGCCTGAATTCTAACAGAAGACCTAACCTTGGCCCCTCTACCAAACATTGAAACACGAAGTTAAGTTTGTTCCTAACCTGGCATAATTTGAGAGTCTGCTTAGAGAGGGTAGTTTTATATGGGGAGCATAGCTCAAAACTTACATTTTAACTAGAAATTTTGGTATTCGTCTTACATACCCAATCATCTTATATGCCGAAAAATACGGTACTATATATATACGAGGATAATTAAATTTCCATACTTTTTCGTGTGGGCACTTTTATCGATAGTACACACATGAAACTCTAGTCCCCTTCGAAGTAACCTCCTCCAGCTACTATGCACTTGTATAGGGCCAACAACTTCTGGAAGGCCCCATGGCAGTCCTCTTGTGTGAGCGTGTCAATGACCTTCATCACAGCCTGTTTCATCTCCTCAATTGTCTTTTAACGACAGCCTCTGAGCTTAGGGAATAACCAAAAGTCACAGGGAACAAGGTCTGGACTATAGGGAGGCTGAGGAACTGTCTTGATGCTCATGTTGGTCAAATAGTCTGTGCCAAGGATGGAGTTGTAGACTGGTGTATTGTCCTGGTGGAAATGCCACTGACCCGATTTGAAGAGTGCTGGCCTGTTCCGACGGAATCTCTTCTTGAACTCCCTTAAAACCTCAACATAGTAACCCTAACCCTAAGCCTTTGGCCAATCAACTCTGGTGTATTGACTTCCTTACTCCTCCCACACCTCTCATCATCCCACACAGACTCCCTACCTTCCATGAATCTCTTATGCCACTCGAAAACTGATGCTCGATTCATGCAAGATACTCCAAAAGCAGTCTGAAGCATTCCATACGTTTCTGTGGCATTTTTTCCAAGTTTAAAACAGAATTTTATTGCATATCGTTCTTCTAAAGTGTCCTCACGTCCAGATTGCATTTTTGAAATTCACCAGCTGTGACAATCAGGCTTTAGTAAGGTGTATTCCAATTGCTGCTGTAGCTATTAATTTGTACCTGAAATCATAAAAATTGGTCAGTCATCTCATAAGATGTATAGCAATAACATACTGAATTTGCAAGAGTCTACGACAATTCTAAATGCTAGATACAAAAAAGTCTGGAAACTTATTGAAGGCACCACGTATATATACGTGCATATATATATATATATATATATATATATTGCGTACTTAGGCAGCAAGTCGTTATCGCTTGAAGACGACGAGATCTTTAAGTGAAGACATTCAAGTTTTCTTATTATTTTTCTATGTCTGAATCAAGGTGCTAAAGAAAATGTCCCATAGTGGCCCAAGCGTTTTCGACCATTTCGCTGATTATTCTCAGGGATTTTGTTAGGTTGTTTGTTGATA
The DNA here is from genome assembly GCA_963585895.1 of Sepioteuthis lessoniana. Classification (NCBI taxonomy): domain Eukaryota; kingdom Metazoa; phylum Mollusca; class Cephalopoda; order Myopsida; family Loliginidae; genus Sepioteuthis; species Sepioteuthis lessoniana. Next base: position 21,858,864 of record OY757946.1, read on the forward strand.
GGAGTTGATGAGAGTTTTATATATATATATATATATATATATATATATATATATATGAGTTGTTCGGGGCTTAATCGTTATCGTTGTAGCAAATGAACATGGTGATACAATTTCAAAATCCCAGAAGAGGCTGTTTGCATTTCACATCGCACCAATACTCTTGAGAAAGTATTCTCTTTTCAGCTATGAGTAAATAGTAGGGCAGAATGAGCTCTTAAAATTCAGTAAAGCAGTTGATCTAAAAAAAGAATAAACTCCGAATTTAAACCTGTTAAACTCAATATAAAAAATTGACCTTGTATCACATCCGGCTTATGCGAGGGGGTTGGGTATCTCTATATACGTATTTGAATATATTTTTGGTACATGAAAATTTGATAATTACAACGAATAGGAGAATCATATTTATTTACTATATCTAAAATGATACAGACAAATTAGAGGGACCCTATCGTCCAGTGCGTTTTCAATAAATACACCGGAAACGTTTTAAAAAGGTAAAAATTTTCACTCACAATGGGCAGGATGATTTTACAAAAGAACTCAACTTCCATGTTTCCCACCCAATTCCCCAAACAGACAAAGAATGTTTTCTTTGGCGGCAAAAAGTAGGGAAATATAGCGTAATATCTATAGCCTCTAAAAAGACGAGATGTTTTTTTTTCTCTTAACCTTGTACAAAAGAGAGAAACGTTCATCTGAATAATTAGTCCATCATAAAAAATGCTCTGACAAGTGGTCACCGATAGCAGAGTCTTCTACTGGAGAAAATCCTGATGTTGAGTTTTCAGGTTTTATTAATTTACGTGGGACATGCTGCTTAATATATATATAAAGATGGTTGTTGTAGTTCCAAAGAAAGAATAAAAACATATTTCAAAATAAGAAGGTCCACGAAGAGATTTGTATTTTTTAAATTTATAAATGATAAATAAATGAATATATTCAAAAAATACAAATCTCTTCGTGGACCTTCTTATATATATATATATATATATATATATATATATTCCATCTGACGAGCTTGAATCAGTAAAATAGATCTATTATGGGAATAGAATACTATTTCTAAATTCCTTGTTTTTTTAAACAATTTATCTCTCTCTCTCTCTATATATATATATATATACTAACCTAAATGGCTTTAGCATCACACGTAAAAATCCTTAGAACACTGCTTTTGAAATAAGATGGAAAGGTTTGGGCTGACATATAAACACTTAAATAAACAAATGCCTTAAGTTGAATATCTGACCAAAATAATTATGGCTAATTTAAAATCCACCCAGCCAATTCCTTACAAATATCTCCGACATGTGTATCTCACAGTCAGGTGTTCATGATAGCAGTTATCATAAAATGTTCTGTTCAAGACACTTGGGTACCAAAAACAATTTTCATTTGAGAAATATATGTGCTATGTCATAAGTTCATTAAAAATAAATAACTATAAAGAAATATTCCTACTTATCCTATTCCCTTTTTCTTCATGTCCCTGTCTCTTCCTATCTCTTTTTGCCCAGTCGGCTGGTGGCGGGGCTGTTGAATACACCGACTGTATCTCTGCAGAAGAGTAAGAACCCTCCCCATCGAGTGTCCTGTGTCCCAGTTTGCTGGGTCTGCAGAATACAGCGACTGCCTCTCTGCAGAGGGGTAAGATCCCCACCCCCAACAACAACCACCAACGAGTGACACTAAACAATCTCATAGTGAGGCCCCAGTAATGCGAGAGCTTTGAGGAATGCGGAGTATCCTTTCATTGCCATCGCTCCCATGTCCACTCTGGCCCGGAGTTGTAGCCCCTGATAAGGTCCTTTCGATGGGTCAAATAGAACTAAACTGTGTACTTATGCTAAACTTACTATACTCCTCCTTACAATTAATTTTAGCTTTGAAGTAATTATTCTTTAGGAAATTATTTGATGCTGCAATTAAGAGAGTCTGGGTTTCTTTCTTTACGTTTCCTCTGGGTGGCAATATCCAGGTCATCTAGTCTGCAAATTATTATTATTATTATTATTATTATTATTATTATTATTCATTAGAGTTTTTCATATTAGCATCAGCCGATGGTCCTTCACTGGAGTTTGAGTGACAGCAAGTCTCCTCGAGTCTCCAGGACTCTTCTCAGTATTCTAGCCGTTCTCAATAATGCAGTAGTTTGGATGGTTTCCACTCGTCCGCCCACCTCCAATCATTATTATTATTATTATTATCTTCTTCCTCTTCTTTTTCCTCTTCTTCTTCTTTTTGAGTATTATTATTATCTTCATTTTATTCTTGACTATTATTATTATCTTTTATTATTATTGGATTGTTGTTATTATCATTATTACTATTTTTCTTTATTATTATCATTATTATCATGATTGTTATTTTCTTCTTCTTTATTATTATTATTATTATTATTTATAATGATTATTTATTTTCTTCTTTTTATTATTATTATTATTATTATTATTATTATTATTATTATTATCATCTTTCTGATTATTATTATTTTCTTCTTGATTATTATAATTATTATTCAATGATTATTATTTTCTTCTTGCTTATTGTTATTATCATTATTATCTTTTGGATTATTATGATGATTATTTGTCTTTTATCATTGTTATTATTAATATCATCATTTTCATCTTAATTATTATAATGATAATAATAATTACTTTTTAGATTATTATTGTTAATATCATTACCTCTATTACTTTATTATTATTATTATTATTATTATTATTATTATTATTATTATTATTATTATTATATCCTCATAATAATGATTCCTCTTTTCTTAACCTTCTTTTTTCCGCTACTAACTCTGTCCCTGGCTTCAACATAATCTTCGACATCTGCATCATCACCATTGTATTTGGCAATATCACCACCGTTCTGACCAACATAATCTTCTGCAACATCATCACCAACATCCTTTTTTTCCCCTGGTGTTACCATCATCATCATCATCATCATCTTCTGAATCGTCATCACCAACATCATCTCCTGCAAAAAACATCACGTTCATCATCATCATCATAATCACCTTAATCTGCATCATCTATATTTCTTCGAACACAATCATCATCATCTGTAACGCCACCATCATCATCATCATCACCTGAAATATCTCTCGGATTATCTACTGCATCATCCTCGACACCATCTTCTGCAACATCATCTACCCTCACTTCATCCTTATCTTTTGGAATATCACTATCATCTTCATCATCTCTCTATCCTGGCATATTATCATCTTCACATGAACCATCATCATCAACATCATCTCCTGGATCACCCTCTGATGATGCAACATATCCTCAGTTAATCCAGGGCAATTGTCATTGTCTTCATCCAATTCGTCATCCCTGTCGCTCAGCCGTCGACAAGATGCATGTATTGCTATCTTAACTTTTCCATATAAGAGGGTCATTCAATAAATAAGGAGAATTTTTTAGTGAAAAAAAAGTAAAGTGACTTTTTTTTTCAGATTTTTTTTTCGATAAATACAAACCCAGTTTTGTTTGGAATTGGTTTATAGCAAAAAATTATTTTAATCCTTCAAAAATATTTCTTTTGAGGCTATTCAAAATGGCGGCAAATCGGAGTGCTCCAGTCTAGAAGTCTGTCCTCAAATTTTCTGTGATTGAAAAGTGTTTACAAATGGGATAAACATGATTTTACCACAATAAGCTTGAGTCAAGAAGACAGTCCATGGAGTGGAAACACACTGACTTACCGGTAAAGAAAGTTATTCTGGGCGCAGCTGTCAGTAAAGAAGGTGATACTGAGACTCTTTTGACATATGAAAGGATTCATTACAAATGATTTCCTTGAAAAAGGTGCAACTTTAAACAGTGCTTCCTATTGGCAACTCTTTAGGCAAAATTCCTTTTATCTATTGAATGACCCTCGTATTTACCTCGCCAACCTTTTCATTGTATCCTTTCTTTTCTACTTCTCTCTTCTTTAGCAACAACTTTTTACTTGTCGTATGTTTGGCTGGTTGGTTGGTTGTTTGGTTGGTAGGATTTATGGCATGTCAATAAATGGGCTATTTTAATGCCGAAGTCAATCATTTTTATCAAAAAATTAGATGGTTTCAAGCTATCATTTTTTTAGAAATAACTATTATCAGTTAATATGAAATATTTATAAAACACTTCAAGTAACTCTTCTTAATACTGATATTTTATACACTGTTATAATGTTTCAAGTATTTTTATCGAATACTAATAATTGCACCCAGTTATATAGTTTTGTCAACAATTAAATTACTCTTCTTCTTTCGAAGGGTTTATGCACAATTATATGATTTCAAATTGGTTTTCCTATTTAATATTTTTTTACACAGACTTCTATGGCTTTAAGTATTTCAATCTGGTATAAATAATTTAAAAACAGATATATTTGACACTGAACTGCATCTGATATATAGTGTGACACTGAACTGCATCTGATGGTAAGGCTCCAATTCTGAAGATCTGGTGAGTGTAGAGTACGCCTTCATTTTAATTACTTCCAGATCCACTCTGACCCCGAGTGGTGGAGATGTTGTCATTCCTGCTAGTAGCTGGTGTAATTACTTTTCTTTTCACTTTTTTGCATATTCTTTGAGTCCCCGAATTGTTGCATCGACAAAATCCTCAATATTAACGCGTTTTCCTTCTCCTTCTTTTCTTGACACATAGAGTGTGTCCCATCAGTCAGATGTAAGACCTTGTTCTTTGGTTCATTTGTCTGAGATCTTCCCTTTTCCGTTTTAAGAATGGTCAACAAAATCGGATGGCTTTTGAAAAGATTTCTGTGCTATTTTTTTTTTTTTCTAATTTTTTTCTTTCATCTTTGCAAAATGATGTTTGTTTCTAATATACCAGATATTTGTAGTTTTCTTTTTCTTCTCATGTTCTGATGATTTCATGATCCTCCTGTTCTATTTCTGATGTTGTTTCTTTTTTCCAATTTTTTTCCTGATAAGAAAAGCACATTTTTTAATCTTTAATTCGATTATATATTTTCACAATAGATTCTGATAGTCCTTTTTAGAGTTTTTAATTCTTTTTCATTTTTGGTTTGGGTTGGTTTTTAATGGCATGTCGACTATTTTAGTTCATGTAATTCCAAAACCTTTTTATACATATATTATATATAATTTCTAAACTCAATTTGAATATAACATTTTTAAACAGTAAAATGGTTCCACTAATTTTCAAACAAATCATTTTAGCATTAGTACAGTCTTTTGTTTACACACAGTTGGTCATTCGTTAAAATAGACGTTTTCTTGTTTACACATCGTTAAATGTAAAACAGTTCTATTTCAAACGACTCAGTTTAGCTTAAGTACAGTTTTTTTGTTTACACAAAGTTAAACGATCAAAAATTTCTATTTCAAACAATTCAGTTTAACATTTACACACAGTTAAATGATTCATAGTATTGCTATTATTCATTAAGCATCAGTCATTTGTTAACGCAGAGTTAAATGATCAAACAGTTCTATTTCAAACAATTCAGCTTAGGACAAGCACAGTTTTTTATTTACACACAGTTAAATGTAAAAACAGTTAATTTGAAACAATTGAGTTAAGAGTAATTACACAGTTTAGTTCTATTTGACCGATAGATAGGACCCTATCAGACTTGGGAGCGATAGCAATTAAGGGTTACTCCGATTTACCCAAAGCTCCAGCATTACTGAAGCCTCACCATCAGATTGTTTAGTATCATATCCAGGACACTCGTTGGGGAGTCTTATCCCTCAGCAGAGATGCAGTCGGTGTATTCTGCAGCCCCAGCCGACTGGGCCACTTTTCATTTTTGGAAAATATATTAATATCATCCATATATATGAGGTGGGTTGTCTTTTTTGATGACTTTGTAAATTTGTAGCCAGCATTTTCATAGTACATAATTAAGTGGCATCATTGTAATAACAAATAGTAGTTGCAATTGTGAGTCTCTCCGGAAGATACCTCTTTGGATTTAAACTTCTGTAAGGGTTTCACTTCCTGCTGTTAATTTCACATTTGTGTTCATTGCTTTCGTGAGAAAGATTTTGATTTGGTCAGAAATTTTGGAGATTTTTAGACATTCTTCTATCTAAATTTGCTTTTTGTTGTCTATTCGTACAATGGCAACATTTTATCTCCTTGGGGATATGCCTGTTAATGTATAATAGGTCATCTGTTCCTCTTGTTCATTTGCGGCATCATTTCTGTCCAGGAAATAGGCCACGCCATTCAAGTGAGTAATATATTTCTTCTCTAATCTGTGTAGTTACGATCTTCTACATAATAGGTAGTTGCTTGGCATAGTTCTTTTTAAGGACTTTCTGGATCAAGTTAGTTTTCTCCTTCGTCGCTTCAAAAAAACTAAAATATAACATCTAAAAAATTGTGTTTATTTGATAGAATTGTTTTAAATTTACATACAATGGAAAATAATAAAACAAATGTTTGTACAATTTTCTTTTGTTTATACCAAGAATATTATTTTTAAGTCAAATTGTGTACAAGTAGTTAAGGTAAAAATTTATGCTTATAGCTTTTCCTAGAGTGTTTAATCTGAGGACAATTTCGCTTTATGCTCCAACAATAGTCAACCATCATATTTACATTCCATCTACCTTAATACCCTTCCTCCAGGGCCTTCAAATCTTGGTTGAATCATTCATTTTCCTCGTCGCTGACCTCATAAAAGTTAGCAAGATACAGAAATTGCAACTCGAGCCTCAATCGGTTTGCAAGCTCTCCAATCGTTTCTGGACAATATGCCTGTGTATTTCCAAGAAAATTTTTAACCAGACCTTTTCAAGTTCTAACACTGTCCTAATGAAAAGGTTCTTTTTGATGGGGTTCTGAATGAGTGGACCATCAATCACATCGACTTGATTTTTTTTCAATCGATAAGCCAAAAAATACACAAAATGAGGTTCCATAAACAGTTGCCTTCTCTGTTCAATAAATTGCTTCGTGAGACCCAGTTTCATGTACAGACGTGGGAATATAATTTTCTTTATGCTAATATGTGGGTTATATAGAATGTTGGGATCACCAGGTTTAAAGTTAGATCTTGGAAGCCAAATTCTCCCCACCCAATGCTTCTCTTTAACTCTGCCATCCTACGTTCACAGAATGCAGGGATACTTGGAGTATCCGCATTACTGACCAAGTAGGAAACGTTTTAAGGTCAATATAGTTGATGCAATTATATTTATAATACAGCAACAACTCAATGACTCTCTTTCTGTCTTTCATAAAGAATATAAAGACAAACTAAATGACTCGTGGGAACTGAACTATATAAATTACCATTGTGAAAGAAGACACACTTGAAGGTCTGCTTTGAGCTATCATTGAACATTCGCTACGCTGATGAGTTGTAGATCTTAATTCTCAATTCTTCCAGTTATCACTGCATGTCAACCCAGCATGTTATGCAAATACACAAACTTACTGTTACTTCGGAAGTACCGAAGAAATCCACTTTCTCTCTGTCGAAAATAGGATATCTTCGCTACCTTTTCTCATTCAGTCTGTAAGCTAAAGGATCTGAACTCTATTTTGATAGTCATGAATTTCATTCGAAATCATTTAACTCATGCTGATCGAATTCCTTACAATCTGATCGATTTTCAGTTTCATAATCTGCATCATAAATATCAATGATTTCTTCCTCGGGATCAAGATTTTCAAGAATGGGAAATTGAACAATTAAAAGTAATAAAGGGGTAAGCTACATTGCTCGGAGCTCCAACATTTGACTCTCACCATCAAATGTAGAGTAATACTAAACCTAGGAGACCCCTTTGTTTTGGGGAAAGGTATTACCCTTCAACAGAGGACCATAACAAGTATCAACATTCCTAATCAGAGTGGACCTGGGAATAATGGCAACAAAGGAACGACTCTACACTCTCTAGAGTTCCAAAACTGGAGCCTCAAAACCAGATGCAGTTTAGTGTCCCACCCAGGACACCCTTTTTTGGGAGGCGGTCTTACCCACTTCCAAATAACACACTGGGTGTATTCTAAGCCCCGTGTATTGGGTTTAATATTGTTTGTGATTTGTTAGTAAAATAAAATATAACGGAACCGTATTATTAAAGAAAAGAAATATTTAGTCTGATTTCAAAAGTGCGGTGAACAAGATTTCAACTGATTTATTCTATCTATCAATATATCTATCTATCTATCTATCTATTCAAAAATTTTCTAATCTCTCAATTTTATTATTTTTCTTCCATCTTTTAATTGATCAGAAACCTCTCATCTCTCTCCCAATATCTAGCTAGCTAACTATTGTAGTGCCCGTCTCTATGTTTCCCATCTTTTTCCTCATCATTCTCTTTTTTCTTCAGCTTTTCCGTTTTTCTAAGTCACCATTCTTCCTTGTCTTGTTCTGCAAATGAAGATTATTTTTTTGTTCTGATTTTGTATGTATTTTTTTTTACAAATATACATCAGCATCTATCCCGCTAGTAACCTACGTCCTCCTGAACGTCTGTGTTGATAACTGGATGCTCCTGTATCGCCGTAGCGTAGTGGCTACTGTGCTGGACTGCGATATCATAGTAAGCGAGTTCGAACTCCAGTCGCGCTATAACGTTTACTTTCGGACTTATACCATTGGGGAAGGCATAAACTCATTAATCCCTGCTACCGGTTATGGGTTAAATAATACTACTAATGTCCTTCTAAAAGGATCGCTTTGGCATTTAATAACCCACGAAGGATGATATGCCTAATCTATCTTTCGTAATGAAGCATCATAATCTAAAACAAATAACAATCCACTTTCGGACTTTATTTCAAGAAACAAGCTACCAACTTTAAAACTTTTAAACCAGATATTGTTTTATTTTTTTCCGTTATCTGAATTATGCAAGTAGGTTTGAAGGTTTTGAGAACCAGTTAATGACTCAAAATTACTAGCAGCAGCCAGTCCCAGCAATTCAACAGAAAAAAATCAAGGACAAAAAAGAAAACAACAATTTAAAAATCTCAGAAAAGGCATACGATACATATTTACCAACCCCTCCGCTCGGGCAGGATATGACACAAGGTCAATTCTTAAGCGGAGTTTAACAGGTTTGAATTCAGAGTTTTCATTCTCTTAGACTAGTTGCCTCACCAAAGCTGAAGAACCTAGTCTGCCCTAATATTTACTCATAGCTGGAGGGAGAATGATTGGATTCATACCTTTCCCAAGGGTATTAATGCTATGTGAAATGCAGTCAGTCGCGTCCAGGATTTGAACTCGTGTCACCGTGTCCATTTCCTACGACGATGACCATTACACCACGAGTATATGATATAGTCCCGCAAGCTGGATAACAAACTACCACAAAATCTACAAGATATTCCACAAAGTCATAAAGTTCATCGGGGAAACCGCGAAAAACTTAAAATAGAAATTAACAGCAGGAGGAAAAAATTTAGATGAAGTAAAAATCTAGATAGGTATATTCCAGGGAGATGCGTTATTACTATTACTATTTGTGATGGTGATAATACCATTTACTCACATACTTAAGAAATTCGCAAGCGGATGCAAACTTCAAAACCCGTAGGAAAAGATTAACCACCTAATGTACATCATGTACATGGATGACATCAAACTGTTTGCCAAAATGAATAAAAATTGGAAACCTTAATACAAGTAGTGAGGATATACAGTCAGGATACAGAGAGGGAAATCGGCAGAGAAAATGTGCAATGCTAATAATGGAAAGCAGAAAATGAAAAATGACAAACTAGCAAATGAAGGAAAAATCAGAACACTCGGAGAAAAGAAACTTACAAGTAATTGAGAATACTGTAAACGGACACCATCAAACAAGCAGAGATGAAAAAAATTTAAAAAGAGTATCTCAGGAGAACGAGAAAACTACTCGAAATCAAACTATAGAAAAGAAAGTTCATCAAAGAGATAAACACCAGCCCTGTCCTCCTCGTAAGATACTCGGGATCATTTTTAATGCAGAGAAGGGAAGAACTTCAACAAATGGGTCAGAAAACAAGAAAACTCATGACAATGCACAAGGCCTTACATCCCAGAGATGACATGAACAGACTGTGTCAAGAAAAGAATAAGGAAGAAGACTCACTAGCACTGAAGATATCGATAATAGGACTCGAAGATTACATTAAAAAATAACAAAGAAAGGCTAATTACAGCGACCAGAAACAACACTAATAACACAAGGACCAACAACAATAACTAGAAGAAAAGGGGAAAAAAGCAATTATATAGACATTCCAATTGGCAAACAAACAAACTCTCACTCGAGAAGACTTGGACAGGGCTAAGAAATGGAAACCATAAGAGAGAAACTGAATCTCTTCTAATAGCAGCGCAAAACAACGCCATAAGAACCAACTATGTTAAAGCAAAAATAGACAAGACGCAACAAAATAGAAAGTTTAGGTTATGTGGTGATAGAGACGAAACGATCAATCATATAATAAGCAAACGCAGCAAATTAGTGCAGAAAGTGGATAAGACTAGACACGACAGGGTCAGAAAATTGATCCACTGGCAGTTGTGCAAGAAATTGAGATTTGGCCATACGAATGAATGGTATATGCTTAACTCAGAATTCGTCCTTGAGAATGAGATGCATAATCTTCTCTGGGATTTTGAAATACAAATGGATCACTTATTCCCAGCCAGACGACCAGACCTAGTGATAATAAACAAAAAAGAGAACCTGCCGAATAGTGGACTTTGTCATCCTGGCAGACCACAGAGTAAAATTAAAAGAAGGTAAAAAGAGGGATGAATATCTGGACCTTGCTAGTGAGCTGAAGAAGCTATGGAACATGAAGGTGACGGTAATACCAATTAAAATTGGTGCCCTTGGAACTATACCCAAAATATTGGTAAAGGGATTGGAAGACTTAGAAATCAGAAAAGTTGAGACCATCAAAATTACAGTATTATTCAGATCTGTCAGAATATTGAGAAGGGTTCTGGCGACTTTAGACTTTCCGTCGTTCAAACTCCAGTGAAAAACCATCAGCTAACGTTGGTTTGAAAAATTCTCAAAGGAGTAAAATAGAAAAAAAATAGCCGAATAGTGGACTTTGCCATCCGGGAAGGCACTGAGTAAAAATAAAAATAAAAAAAACGAAAAGAGTGACAAGTATTTTGACCTCACTAAAGAATTAAAAAAGCTTTGGAACATGACGGTGACAGTGATACCAATTGTAGAGGGAGCGCTTGGAACGGTCCCCAAGAGAGTTGGAACTGTTAAAGATTGTTAAGATTGGCCAGAATACTAAGAAGAGTCCTGGAGACTTGAGTAGACTTACTATCAGTTAGACTCCTGTGAAGATCATCAGCTAACGCTGATGTGAAAAACCCGAAAGGAATAGTAATAAAACTATGGAATACGAAGAGAATAGAGTTAAATCCCTTGAAATAATCCCCAAGAACTTGGCAAACTAGGTGGGGGAACTGGAGATGATAAGAATTATAACTGTTCAGACTCTATACTGCTAAAATCAGCAAGGATTATTAGAAAAGTCAGGAAAAGTTGAGGAGAATTACTGTTACTTAGTCTTCTGTGAAGATCACCATTTACTTTTAAAGTGAAAAACTTGTGAAAAGATGAAACAGTTAATTATATTTATGAATGCAATAAACAGGCTCAAAAGGAACATAGAACTAGATACGACTGGATGGAAAGTGATTCACTAAGAATCATGCAATAAATCAAAATTTGATCTTACTGAGAATATGACATATGCACTAACTCGACTCTGAACTTGAAAATAAGACCCATGACATTCTATAGGATTTTGAGATACAAACCGACAACCCAAACTCGGAAAAAAACTAGAAACAAAAAAAAATAACGCCATCTAGTGGATTTTGCAAATCCAGCTGAATACAGTGTAACAATTAAAGAGAGGGAAAAGATAAATAAATACTACGCTTATACTAGAAAGCTGAAAAGGCAGTGGAATATGAGGGTGACTATGTCAATACATTCATATCTATCTATCTATCTATCTATCCCAGCAGCTTCAAATCTATCTATCTATTATCTATCACTCACACGTGATTAATGTATATATATATATATATATATATATATATATATATATAAGGTTTGAAATGAAATCCAACGGTATCAGTAGTTAGTAAAATCAGATCGACAACTTTTGATAACACACCTTACTGATGCTAGACTTCTAGCAAAACACGTCAATCAGATTTTCCCAACTACCTTCTCATTTCTCAGCCAACTCATATCTATCTATCTATCTATCTATCTCCTATTTCACATCATATATATATATATATATATATGTGTATGTGTGTGTGTGTGTGTGTGTGAATAAAAGGTACCCAATATCATTGATTGAACATGCATATCATAGGATAGTTATGAAGTCAACGGCGCTTGGTAGCTGTCAGTTTCTTGCCGATGTGATTATCAGACAAATTGAGCTCTTTAGCCCTGGCTAGGCAACCTGTCCCGGGAAAGGAAAACCCTAAATTCAAACTTGATGTATAAATATGGTTTAAATTCGTTCTTTGCTACTGGTATATTCTGATTTGCTTCAATGACCTTAAATTAGCGGTGATTATATTTCTACGCCATCTTAACACACACACACACATACACACGGTCATGTATTCTTATGTACATTTATGTATTTACCAACCCCTCCACACGAACTGAATGCGACACAAGGTCAATTTTTAAGCGGAGTTTAACAGGTCTCAATTCAGTGTTTTCTTTCTCTTGGGCTGGTTGCTTAACCAGGGCTAAAGAGCCCTGTTTGCCCTACTCATAGCTAGAGAGAGATTAATTGGATTTATAATTTTACAAGGTATTAGCTTATGTGAAATGCTTTGTCCGGATATGACATTGGGTCGCCACGTCCATTTCCTTCTACAATATCCATTACACTACGAGCGCCCTCTTGTGTACATGTATATAAGTAAATGCGTGCAAGTTTGTTTGAACAAACTGTATATTGAAATTATCGTTTCAATTAGCCTCAATGTATTATTGATTCCTGTTTACGGAATCATTTTAAAGCATGAACGTTTCTTACGATTTTTGTTTTATCAATTAATCATAATTTCCTGAACTATTAAGTACTTGAAGTAATATTATTTTAAATGAATATTATTTGATGAAGTATTGTCGTTCATTATCAAGTTTTATCTACTTGTCACCGAGATCGGGAAATGTGTATCAGTGTAAGCGTGTGCGGCGCAACGGTTATCATTGTTGGAAATTGACTTAAAACCTCGACAAGGCTGTTGACTTTCACTTCGTGTTAATAACCTTGAGAAAGGCATGAATCAGTCTTCTCTCCGATCCCATCATCATCATCATCATCATCAAGGCGTGAGTATAGATCACCTTGATTCTCCTTTACCATCTGTCCCTATCTACCATCGCTCTTGGTATATATTCATGTATTTACCAACCGCTCTGCACTGGCAAGATGTGACACATTGTAATTTTTTAAGTGGAGTTTAACAGGTTTGAATTCAGAGAATTTCTTCTCCCAGACAGGTTGCCTGACCAAAGAGAAAGAAATTAGTCTGACCTACTATTTACCCCTAGCTGAAAGGAGAATAATTGGATTCATACCTTTCCCAAGAGTGTTAGTGCTATGTGAAATACAATCAGTTTCGTCGTGTCACCGTGTTCATTTCCTACGCCGATAACCATTACGCTCTTTCTAGGTCCTCCAGACGGCTACTAAAGAGCTGATGAATGTAAATTTTTGCTTGTCGGCCAACACTGAAGGAGTCCACAAGTGAACGTCGCTTCTGAGTTCGTTCTTACTTCTCCAGCATATCTTGCCTGTCTTTCTTAGATGGGTTTTTTGGTTGCTGCTTCCAGAATTTGTTCAAAGGAGCCTGTATGTAGCATCCTTGTGTAGCTCCTATCTAGCTTTTTCTCAAAGCGTTTGGCCTGCGTCCACGCGATGCAACTATATATTCATACTAACGCGACTACGTCTTAGAAGAATTCCCGTTTTATTTAAGTAGAATTCTACTACACTGTACGCTATATGGGAAAATTGATGGATTGTAAGATGGGTGGTAAATGGCCGTACAACTGCTGTTTTATGGGGTGCTTCTTCTACGATTTGTTCAAGTTTAGTTTAGTTTGTTTGTTTAATGGCATATCAACCTTTGTAGGTTATTTAATGCCAAAGCTATTCTCCTAGAAGAACAGTAGTTGTACTATTTAACCCATAACTGGGACGATAAGGGCGTTCATACCTTTACCAAGGGTATTTGCCCGAAAGTGAACGTAATTGCACGACTGGAGTACGAACTCGCTTACTACGATTCCGCGGTCCATCGCTTTAGATTTGTTCAAAAATAGCACGTAGGCTCTCAGTGTAGTTCCCATCCTCAGCTGTGGGTAAATAGAACAAACTAGAATCATTGGCCTTGGTAAAATAACTGATCTTGGAGAATTCAAACTATATTTATGAATCCGATTAGAATTCGTTCTTTGCAACTGGTACCATGTAACGCAATACATCATGTCACCTTTTACTGGGAGATAAAATGAGCACCACCAGATAACCCTTCCCATAGCTATGAGAAATGCCACAAAGTGGAATTAGTCATCATAGTACTTAGCAACTGGTACCATGTACCATGTACTTTGCAACTGGTACCATGTAACGCAATACATCATGTCACCTTTTACTGGGAGATAAATTGAGCACCACCAGATAACCCTTCCCATAGCTCTGAGAAATGCCACAAAGTGGAATTAGTCATCATAGTACTTAGGCAACCTCAAAAATGCAATGTGATATAAAAATTTAGAGTGGTATTTAACTGTCAATAATTAATTCATTTCATTTATGGAAGCCCGTACACACACTATTTACTTTTTCTTTTTTTTTTCTTTTTGTTATAGTGGATCGGATTCAGGAATAACTTCAATCAAATTATGAAAGAACACACACGATATGTATTTAATGACTTCAAGGGAATTACAACATAAGGAATTTAATTATGATCTATTTATTTGTTATGGTCCGAACATTTTACATGACAACAAGCATTCTCAAATTTATGAATATTGAACAAAAAACTGACCGTAAAAAAACTGAACCATTTTTTAATTATTGCCCCAAATTCTAATGAAACCCCAATGGCATAGACACACGTAGGATATGATTATTTTCCTTGATATCAAAGTCAAAGTTTTCTTAATTGTACTGAAAAGTAATAATTTTCTAAAAAGAAAATTCTCATAAATACCCCAAAAATTGGAAATTTCTTAGAATTTTCTTTTCCTTGATTTGATATTCTAATTTTTGATAATTCTTTTGCTTGTGACTTTTGACAGGCTATCTCGTAAAAAGAAAAGAAAAATATGAATCTTGGAAAGGATTTGGAATTATACCAAGAATGGAAAACTATCAAAATACTTTAAGCAAAATGAAAAATTGAAACATGAAAATGAATTTGTTAAAAATATTAAATATGATTTAAAACCACGATTCAAATATCTAAAATTAAAAACTAAAATTCACAAAAACGTTAGAACATTAAAAATTGATAAGACAGATGAATTAATAAACATGCCAGTTAAAACTGCGTGTGGACTAGCAAGATTTTCTTCAATCTGTATATTTTTTAGAAGAGTTTGGTCCACAACAGGAAAATTTTTATGAGTAAGGTAGAAAAAAATTATGTATTCAATGAAAATGAGAGCTAAAGACATGAGACAATTATTATCCAAGTTTGATGCAGGTAAATACATGGGATCTGATGAAATACATCCGAAAATTTTAAAATACTTATCATCAAATGGAAGTTTTATCAATTCAATAAGTAAATTGTTCAAGAAATTTATAGAATATGAAAATATTCTGTATATTTGGAAAACAGCAATAGTAATACCACTACATAAAAAAAGTTCGATACATTTAAAAAGTGATTATCGACGAGTTTACCAAACATGGATTTTGCGTAAGGCTTTTGAAAATACATTAAATTTTAAAATGGGTGATATGAATTGTAATCTTCGTGTTTTTGTCATTGTTAAATTAACATTAGCTAATATTTTGGAAAATATTGATAATAGATAACAATTATTCTGAATCTCAGTATATAATCTCCGGTGTTCTTCAGGGATCAAGAGGGTGTCCTCGTGGTGTAATGGTTAAAGCGATGGACTGCGGAATCGTAGTACGCGAGTTCGTACTCCAGTTGCGCTATTACGTTCACTTTCGGGCAAATACCCTTGGGAAAGGTATGAACCTCCTTATCCTCCCAGCTATGTACCACTATTGTTCTTCTAGGAGAATGGATTATGGCATTAAATAAGTTGATATGCCACTAAACAAAGAAACCAAACCAAACCTTCAGGGATCAGTACTGGGACCTTTGTTGTTTTTAATATTCATAAAGGATTTACTTATTGATATAAAATCAGGAGTAGAACAATTTGCTGATGATGTTAAACTACTTGTTAAACCATTACCAAAAGAAATAACACAGACGGATCAAAATCAATTTTCATGTTAAGAAATTACTTGGAAATTGAAATTCAACATAAAATTGATATAAGATCCAAAAACCTCAAAGTTGAAAATAGATTAAGCAGCTCAGAAATCAAAAGTTAATGAGAAATTTGATTTAGGAGTTGGCTTTGATAGAAGATTAAAAGTTGACAATCATATTTTTGTCTATTTTATCGAGGGCACATGGAATGATTGGCTGGATGGTTCGAAATATGATTTCAAACCATATATTGTTTAAAAATATCCAAAACCCCTATAAGACCTCATATAGAATATTAGCCTTGGCTTCAATATCCACACACAGAAATTGGAGTGTAATACTGAGATCGGTGGGCATACAAAGAAGAGAGAGAAAACTAATAAAAGAATTTTAAAATTACAGTTACAGGGTTAGATTGGAAAAATTAGGATTAACTACGTTACTAAAGAGAAGAATGAAAGGCTATTCAAAATAATGCGATTTCTAGTTATGGTGGACATTTTCTTAATATTTCTTCTCGAACTGGACCAATCAAAAACAGAAATGTTGAGTGGTTTTATAGGGGTTTTTTTGGGACATCAGTAATACTATCATTGCTCTTGTTGCTGAGTTGATAAAGCAACTGGTATGTAGAACGAGAATTTCTCGACGAGTCTCACAAGAGGTTTATTTTGAAGTCATGTTTACAAATAGCAATATTCCTTAATGTCGTAGACGTAACAAACTAAGATAGTCGCAATAAAAAAGCACTTAGAATTAGGAAGGTGAAGGACACATAGGTTTTTAAAGATCCTATATATGGGATTTCGCTTATTGCAGTTCCAGTTGAAATGTGATGTAAATGTGTGTTCACATATAAAAACAATTTTTAAATAAAAGAAGCAACAAAAAACTTTTATTTTACAACAGGTCGTCAATTCCTTTTAATGAGGTTCAGCAGATACGAAGTTCTTAAAGTTTTTAATGTTGATCCGTTATCCTTCTCAGTTGAACATCCTTATCGATAGCATCCTTCACTTTTTGGCCTAAACCGAAATAGAAAAGGATTAAGGATCAGCAAAAAAAGATTTGTTGTTTAGCTCAAGTTAGCAATGTGCTGAGTTGGAAAAACGAACCAATATAAAAAATATTATACTTACTTTATATCAACTTCTTTTGGAAATTATTTAAAACGTGTGCGTGCATCATGAAGTTAAAGAGGCCGATTATCTCTTTTCCGGAAGTGAGGTCATAAACATGGGCAGATAACCAAAAACCATGTCCGGTTCTTTTCATTTCATGCATCAGGAGAAAAATGTGCTTATTTAATTTCAATTCTTTATTTGTATTTTATTTTTTGTTTGTTTTATTTTATTTTTCTACAATGTATTTATTTTTATTTTTTTATTATTTCATTTATTCATTTTATCTTATTTTCCCACAGATAACACTAGTCACAACTCCTTATTAACTATTAGTTGTAGTATAAATAGAGACTGTATTTTAATTAACTGTTCATTTATTCAATTAACAAATGTGTTATAATTAAGTAATATGTTGTTTGTTTTATATTAACACGTTCACTGTTCATTGCTTTTACGCAATTTTAGCCCAAAGTTTTCTAATCTATGAATTGCAATATTTTTATCTGTAATAGATAACCTTTAAGTGTATAGATTTATTTAATTATTGACTGAATTTTTCATTGAATTATTTCTTTTTTTATATTCATTTTTAATTGGCTAAAAAAATTAAAGTAATATTTTGTAAGAAAAAATTCATTCTTAAGAATTGTGTCATGTTTGAAAAGTTCTGTCCTAATTATTGCATTTCTAGCAATAAAATAACTATTGACATATTTTTGTACATGAATATGCAATAACTCTTTTATATAAATCACTGCATTAAATTTCAATACTCATTCTATGTATTTCGATATTCAGTTTGCTACTAATTGGTATCTTTGTTTAATGGCATATCAAACTTCGTGGGTTATTTGATATCACAGGCATCCTTGTAGAATAACAGCAGTTATACTGTTTATCCCGTAGCTGGGGTATAAAGAGGTTCATGCCTTTCCCAAGCATATTAGTCCGAAAGTGAATGTAATAGCACGACTGGAATTTGAACTCGCTTATATCGAGGTCACAGTCCAGAACTTTTGCCATTACGCCATCGACACTCCTACGACCACTAATTCTTTGGTTTTGTTAGTCGAAAACAGTAACCCTTTCACTACCAAGTAAAATTGCAATGGATCAGCAATTATTTTTTAAATCTTTGTGCCGCTAACTTTTTACAAATAAACTCCATTTTTAACCCTTTCACTATCAAGTTTATCTTAAGTTTTGGATACGCAAAATAATGCTTTGAAGACAGCATCTTAAGAGTTAAAATGAAAATGAAATTTCACTGAGACACAGGTCTCCCATTTGGAGTGAAAAAGTTTAAGAAGAATCAAATTTTATTGCAATCAACCAAAGTCATATATCTAATTATTGTTAAGATTCTGAAAATCGTTTTTAATAGATTCAAACTGTGAATAAAAATAAAGAAGAGGTGTTTGCTGTTTTAATCTTCCACTAACCTTTTCTTTTTTACTTTTCTCTTCCAGTCGAACCAAGAAGCACCAAGAAGACTCGCTTGAAGGCATTTAGCAGTTCCTTAGACACGCCAAATAGCAGGAAGGCCTCAAAAGAGTCCGTAGCGACACTTATTCGTGAGAACCACAAGGCGTCACCTGACGTTCGGCTTGGAATCGAGGAAGACAGAAAAAGCCCGGATGTGCAGTCTTATGACGAAATCGAAGACATTGAGAGCAATAGCAGTAATTCCAGACCTTAGTCGCATCAAGCAAGAAACGGAAATAAGAAAAGAAAGAGAACGAGTTTTAAAACAAAAGAGTGAGCGAGAGACAGAGACAGAGACAGAAAACAGAAAAAAAAAAGATATAAGTGAGAGAGAGAGAAAATTGTCGCAGAGAATTTTGTTAAAAAAGAAAAAAATTTACAAAACATGTTATCACATATATATATAAATATATATATAATTTATATATATATATTTATATGTACATATATGTCTATATATGTGCGTGTGTGTATATATAAGTATATATGTGCATTTTACTGCATTTTAAGCTACAATAGTTATAACTAGTGCCAGCATTTTAGACTCTTATAATTTTAAATTTTAAAAAAATCGCAAACATGTAATAAGCGCCTTGCTCTCTGTTCAGCACTAGAGTTGTCTGCCCCTGTTTTCTCCTTAACGTCACATTCTTGGGAGAATATAAATTTGATAAGTGGTGTACATAAGAATACGAGTTCCTTTTATAACCGCTTTTACTTTTGTCTACATACATACATACATACATATAGAAAACAGTTATATATATATATATATATATATATATATATATATATATATATATATTCAAATCACACAATGACAGTATTTTATACATACGTAATTCTTTATCTATCTATATATATATATATATATACGTATATATATTAAAAATATAAATATATATGAACTTATATATGCTAATGAATATATGCGTATAATAATGAAATATGTATACCAAGAGGAAGGAAAAATGCAAGCTTACTATACATATATTCAGCATGTGATTTACCCCGGAAGTTGAAGATTGACCAATCAAATGGCTTATCAAATTTAAAAAGAAAATGGTGGAAATCTGAAAACGGAAGATACAGAACTATATATATATATATATATATATATATATATATATATATATATATATATATATATACGAAAAGGATAGACGTTTCGCTAATATATATTTATATTGATATATGTATGTATATTCTATATAGCAAACACACTCACTAAAAACAGTACACGAAAATTCGAGACATCGGTTTGGTTATAAGTTCCATGTATTAAAAAATATTTTAAGAGGCCAAGGGAGATAATCAGAAGCAACACTCTTCGTCAAGAAAAACATAGCAAAGACTTTTATGCCAATGTTTTATTCATATTAACAATTCTCTTAACAAAAAAGAGACAAAAGTTGTCTCGGTCATCAGAAAACGCCTCAACCAAACCAATGCTCATCAAATACCTATTTCAACAAACACAATCAATATATTAATATCAGTACAATTTACAACACACACACACACACACATATACGAAACAAGTATTTTTTTTAATAATCTTTACTAACTAATAATGAGAATTAATAACCTAAATGATTTTAATAATGTTGATGATGAGAAAGAGCCTATTAAATTAATGGATTTAATAATAATGATGATGTTAATGATACAGTTTAAAATTATTGCAATTATGTAATCGATAATTCTGTAGGTTGGCTACTTTGAGGCACTCTTCTATCATGATAATCTATTTGGTCCGGATCATCGAAAATATTATTGCCCTTTGCATTAAATAGTAAAAGAAACAAAAAAGAAAACAAAAATATATAAAAAACTTTTAAATATATATATATATATATATATATATATATATATATATGTATATATATATGCATATATATATATATGCATATATATATATATATATATATATATATATATATATATATATATATATATATATATATATACGAGGTGTGTTCAAAGAGTATCGAGACTGGAGATGTATTTACCAGGACAGAAATGAACATTGACTGAAACGTTAATTTTCTTCAAAATAGACCCCTTGGCAGTCAACACACTTATTCCAGCGAGTTTTTCCTTGGTCGAGGCACCACTGAAACTACTCTTTTTATATGGTGTGAAACTACGCCATCGTATTTTTTAGTGTCGTCCAAGTCCTCAAATGTTACCGGTGAGATGAATTTTCAACTTAGGTAACAACAAAATATCCACTGAGCTAGGTCTGGAGGGTGCTTCACTTGCATTATCCTGTGTTTCACCAAAAAGTATCGCAACTAGCTTTTTAAATTTTTTTTCAAATTGGCACTGACTCTAGCAAAGTCTAGACATCGTCACAGCAGTCTAGATGTCTAGACATCATCACTTTATTATATAAGTTGCTCAGCTGTGTACACGTCTTTATTTAGATTTAAAACTTGAAAATTGGAAAAAATTAAGTTCAATCTCGATACCTTTTGATCACATCTCGTGTATATATATATATATATATATATATATATATATATATATATATATATATATATATATAAAGAAAACTGTGTATACAGTGACCCTGTGACCTCTCTCGAATGTTGCGTCGCAAAGGCTAAAAAACAAAAATGGGGGTGAGGGGGGTTTTCAAACTTAATTTAAAAATATTCGGGCACTGTGTGTGAGGTAGGTATGCAAAAAAGGATTTGAGGATGAGAGAAAAAAATGTGAATGAAAGACAACTTCCAAAAGAGACGAAAGAAAGACGAAAGAAAGCTATATATATATATATATATATATATATATATATATATAGTGTTGATGATGAATGAAAGTGGAAAATGGGAAGAATGCTATTATTACAAATTTCTACTTCTGCTATTGCAATATCATATTAACTTTTTCTTTCTGTGGGTGGGTGGTGAAGCTCTTCCGGTAATGCTGCCGGTGACGTGGAACTTCCGGTCAAGACTTTAAAATTTTGACACTGGCCAACGTTGGTAAGCAGGTCAGCTGCAGAGTTCAAACCGTGTATCTTTCGCGCCAAAACTGAGCAAGCCTCCTTGAGTTTCCATGCCTGCTCTAAAGTTTTAGTACATTTTTGTACTTGGAAAATCGATTATTCCAAAACAAAGAGGAACATTTTTTAATAACCATTTTTTTTTAAATAATAACTGCTTTTGCTACAATATCTACCAGCACTAGAATTTATAAATTTAATAATAATGTGGTATTATAGTCATACAACCTAGGTACTTTTTACGGCAATTTTCAAACAAAAACAACTTTTTCTAAAGTTACCTAAAACTAAAAAAAAATGAGAAAAATGTCTTTTATTCTCTCTTTTTTTTCGTCAGCTTCAAAGTGATAGCGCTTATATATATATAGATATATATATATATATATATATATATATATATATATATATATCAACCTGTTTTCACACATATATATATGTATATTATATACATATATAAAAGAAGGTTACCTGCATATATATATCTATATGTATATATATATATATATATATATATATATATATATATAAACAGGTTGACATATTCTTTAAACGGTTCGTTTCTTTCCTTGCTTTTCTCTTTCTATTCCTCCTTTATAGCAGAAAAATTACGAATAATAACATTGAAATAATTTATCTTTTACAAAACAAAACTCGTAAATAATTTTATTGATCACTTAGCAAAATTAGTCATTTACAAATGCTTCATTGACATAAGTTAATTTACTGATCAGTTTCACTTAGGATCTATGTTCGATAGCAGTACTATTGATATTGCTATCAATGATATTGAATCTATTAACATGGATACTATTGATATTGATCTCCATGTTCAATAACGTTCTTGTTAATATTATTGATTATTGATATTAAAGACTGCTTAATTTAACCTTTATCCGCACGTGAAAATATCTTCTGGTTGAACTCTCTCACACTGACAACATATTTCTATCTCAGTCTGTTCCTATCTATCTATCTATCTATCTATCTATCTATTGGTCGGTTGATATATCTATTTATCTCTTTCGTGAGATTACAGTTACTAAGACCGTATTATCAATATAAGGCTTCTGTCAGCATAAATAAAATTTTGTTATTGACTAAAGAGCTGTAACCTTTTGAGCTTACTCTTTCTGCCCGTTCAAAAGAAAAATGTTGAATTTTTTAAACACGGTTTTTGTATATTTATATAAACAGGAATATTCGAAAGTTACTATTAGAGCCTTTCTAAAGTGAAGTATAAAAATATGATATCAAAGTATATCAAAAGTATATCAAAAGTATATCAAAAGCTAATAACAATAGTTATCAAATATTGATAATGTAGTGTAGTTCCCGCCAAAATATACGGGATGGATTATTACCTCTGCCTAGAATCAGGGTATCTGTGCGTTCTACTTGGGATTTTAATGTCACTCTTTCGTCTACTTGAGGTCAAAATGTAGTATCTGTACCCGCGGAAATTCTTTAGTAATTTAAAAATCTATAAGAAATAAAGTTTGCATTGGGAAATATTATTCTTATCTATCTCAGTTTGACATATCTATATATATATATATATATATATATATATATATATATAGTTAAATCTATATATAGCTAAATCTATCTATCTATCTATCTATCTATCTATTTCAACACGTTCCTTTCTATCTATCTATCTATCTATCTATCTTATTCTCTCTGTTCTTTTCTCTTCATATCAATGTATTCGTATCGATCTATCTCAATCTGTTCCTCTGTCTGTCTGTCTGTCTGTCTGTTCCGCTCTCTCTCTCTCTCTTTCTCTCTATGGTCCTCTCTCTCTCTCCCTCTCTCTGAATATATATATATATATATATATATATGTGTGTGTGTATATATATATAAATTTGTTCATATCTATCTATACATATATATATGTATCTCAATCTTTTTCTATCTATCTATCTATCTATCTATCTATCTCTTCGACATCGGATCTATTTGTTACTCTTCGGTCTGTCCGAGATGAAAGTAAAGTATACGTATCGCGGAAATTCCATAGTTTAGAATATACGAGAATAGAATATGCAAATGAAAAGGGTAATACTTCTTCAAATATTAATACAAAGCGAGAAAAACAAACAAAAACAGATGCTTAAGTATACAGAATTTACAAAGCTTTGCTTAATCTGGTATGTAGATCTCAGACTGCTTACAATACTAGCTGTTTTTAAGTGGTCACCCGTCTTAGTATTGATCTAGTTCATTTCAGAATCCCTTAGTTGATTTAGTGGGAACCACTGCTTTCAGCTACCTTGATCGAAATTCTCATGTAAATATAATTATTTTGTTATTTCCATTTTAATATACTCTGTTAGAGTCCCACGTGTGCAGATACTACATTCTGATCCAATATTTAAGATCTTCCCCCACGAGGGTAGAATGTGACACGTCGTCGGTTTAACGTGGGAATCCATACGCGTACGTGAGAGCAAGGATAAAAATTGCCTTGTTCCTCTGGCCAGTGTCACGAAGGTGACGGAATATTTTTTATAATGAAACGGGTAGGTACTGCCTCGAATTTGGAATCCCCTGGGCCAAGATGAAAAGACTACTGACGAGGAGAAGTTCATACTAACTGGGATTCAAATCTGAAGACTGGAGGCTGTGTTCTGATCCGAAGAAGAACCCACTAATACTGCACCCTCATCCGAACAGAGGTTGCGGATGGACCAAGAAAAAGAAACATACGGAAAAAAAAGTGATACTGGTCAATATATAGATAGGTTGTTATGTTTATCCATCATTGTCAATTATTATTATTATTATTATTATTATTATTATTATTATTATTAATTTTTTCACATTTTTTTACATTATTATTATTGTTAATCATATTGAGATTATACTGACATTTTTTGAATACACAAGAAAAAAAAACTGTTACTGGATATCTTGTTATTGTTGTTGATACCTCTCAAGTATTTTTTTTAAATTTATTTGCAAATTTGTATACATTGGATTATATAATACACGACATATGTGTGCTTGAGTGCGCTTAAAAACCAATGTATGTTTATACAGGTATACGCAGGAATATATAAATGAACACGAATCTACACACACACACACACATCATTATCATCATCATCATCAAGGCGTGTCGACAGCACGGTTTCCTTTGAATCTCACCCGCCATCCATCCTTATCGGCCATCGCACTTGGTAAGTCTCCTAGACGGCATCCAGTGTCCACACAGAGTGGATTAATATAAGTTTTTTATGGTGTCTCTACGTACTGGAGTCCACAGAAGGGCGTAGCTTAAAAACTCGTCGTTCCTTCTCCAGCAGAGACCATCATGTCTTGCTCTTCTTTATTTGATGGTTTGCGAGATGGGAGGTAAATGGCAATACAACTGTTCTGTTGAGTGGTGGGGTGGCTGCTTCCTTGATTTATGCAAAACAGCATTCAATAACTGTGTGTATTTTCTATCTAGCTTTTTCTCCAAGTGTTTCATTACAGTCCTAGTGGTGCAACCATATTGTAGTACCAACATGGCTACGGCTTGAAAAAATTATCATTATATATGTGTGTGTGTGTGTGTGTGTGTGTGTATGTGTGTGTGTGTGTCTGTATGTATGCTTATATCTGTATAATTAACACAATATACAGGAATGTATATATATATATATATATATATATATATATATATATATATATATATAATGTGTACATCTTTACACCTAAATGACTGCAGCTATGTTATGTGGCATGAATACTTCAATGGGTTGCCATTGCTGTGTGAGTATTGTAATCCAGAAACATTCAATAGCTATCCATAATTGTGTTATGTTTGTTTGGTGTAGCTGCAGAAAATTTGGTGAGATCTGCTACATCTCTCATACGTGCTCAATGAAATTTCATTCTAGCAACTGGAATATCTGGAAGTCAGCCAGAAGTGTTTCTTGAACTATTTTTGTGGCATCCAAGTACAATAGTGCTGGAGATACGTTATTTTACTGGGACCAAACATCACCACTAGAAAATATGGTAAGAATAAATGTGTACAAATTGTCTGCAACAAGATATGTATGGAATTTTGCCACCTGACCAGGTGAGACGTTCTTCGGTGTATGTATTTGCTCGAAACCTCCGCTTCGGGGCGAATCAAAGTCAAGTTCTAAGCAGAGTTTGACCAGTTTAAATTCAGAGTTTTTCTTCTCCTAAACCAATTGCTATACTGAGACCAAAGAGTCAAGTTTGCCATACTCATATCTAGAGAATCGTTGGATTCATAGATATCAGGATATAGAATGCAAACAGCCTTGAACAGGACTTTACCACCACGAGCGCCGCTGATGTAGATAAGGTACATTAAGCGATGCTATGGTTTTGATAATGGTACCGTTGTTCATTGACAACTATGAGTATATCTTACTGGGAACTATGTTGCACAGAAGACGCACGCCTATACAGAAAGTGCTGCATCACTCACTGTTATTTCTCGTCGAAACTATTTTGACATACGAGATGGTACCTTGATCTCATTATGAAAGCCTGATTCGACATGAGATTTTACCTTGCTCTCGTTGTAAAGGCTTGATTCGACGCGAGATGGTCCCTTGCCCTCGTTATAAAGGGCTTATTTGACACGAGATGTTCCCAAGCCCTCGTTGTAAAGGGTTGATTCAATACGAGATGGTCCCTTGTAAAGGGCTGATTCAATGCGAAATGTTCCCAAGCCCTCGTTATAAAGGGTTGATTCTAGGGTAAAGGTACAAATTACGGACAGGAATAATACTACTTTGCAATGAGTTTTTTTAATCTTATCAACTAGTTTCAAACTTAGATTATCGCCAGGAGAAAAGATTTTTGAAAGACTTTCGAAGAGATTTTTTTAAAGAATTGATATGGCTCAAAAGAAACAGAAGAAAATGAACCAGTAACATGGCAAATCAATACGTTGATTGAGTATTTTTCTGAGTTTTTTTTTTTTTTTTTTTGGTCATCACGAGATTTTAGCTGACTAAAACCTCGTCGTACTATGACCGCATGACGCGTGGAGCCACATATGGAAGGCACTTCCCTAAGAAGAACAAAGAGGTTGGTTTCAAATACACCCGTAACTGTTTAAATCAAAATTTTAATTAAATATCTATCATAGATATTTTTATCTTTTTTTTTTTTTAGATCTTTATACGGCCCTTCATCGGTCCAACCACTTCCAAAGTATTTTTATAATGGTTTTAGTTTAATGTCAAAGTCATTTGAGGAGAGTATACACGTGTGTGCAGATATACACGCAGAAAAGAATATTTATATGTGTGCCTTCATTTGTACGAAAGTTTTGTTGGTATTATTATTATTATTATTATTATTATTATTATTATTATTATTTACAATAAAATTACTTTTAGGTTTGATACTTTGTATACAATTGTATAACTCGTATGACCCGTCAAATGTTTTTCTTCCGTCAGACTCACCGGGTTTGGGTTGCTTCAGTTTCCGCTGTTCTCATCAAAGTACTGAATAGGCCTATCACAGCTTAACTTCGATCTTCTGACTTGAAAAAACACTAAGGTCTCAAGTCTGTAAGTACGGTTTACCTTGAGAAGACTACTTACAAGTCAGCCGTCACTGATCTTAAAGCGCTTAAAACCAAATGGTTAGATAGTGGATCTTTTCTTGAATCCTGCAAACAGCTTAAGTGGTACTGAGGTTCGGTTTAAAATAATGGATAAACATTGTCAGAATCTCAATATTTGGATC
Organism: Sepioteuthis lessoniana; assembly: GCA_963585895.1. Classification (NCBI taxonomy): domain Eukaryota; kingdom Metazoa; phylum Mollusca; class Cephalopoda; order Myopsida; family Loliginidae; genus Sepioteuthis; species Sepioteuthis lessoniana. The sequence continues at coordinate 21,886,728 of OY757946.1, forward strand.
TTCCCTGATAACAACTGAAGCAAAAGGCACAACTTGACGACCCTTTCGGTTTTCAAAGTGAAAGCTGTCCATGATGAAGTTAATGCTTCTATTCAGGATGGTTTCTAATAAGCATTTCGCAGTTATCTCTGTTATAACAAGAATTTCGGTTATTAAAACATGAATTTTAGCATTTTCAGAGGCCCAAAGAAATATCCCTCAGGTTCAAATTGGATTGTAAACTGCATTATTCTCTATGAGCATTTAAACTTATTTCTCATTAAGATATCTTAATTTTGTTGCTTTCAGATTACATAACATACATTCATACATACATATACATTCACAGACAGGTAATAATAATAATAATAATAATAATAATAATAATAATAATAATAATAATTGCTATGACTCAAACTCCAGTGAGAAACCATCAGCTAACTCTGGTGTGAAAAACTCTTAAATGAGTAAATAATGACCACACCTTACGAATGAGCGTCAAAAGCACGGATTCCTTTGACTTACCCCCTCTCTCTCTCTCTCTCTCTCTCTCTCTCTCTCTCTCTCTTACACACACACACACACACACACACTCGCCATCTGTCTCGATCCGTTATCGCACTTGCTATGTTCTTCAGAGGGCATCGAGTGTCCACCCAGAACTGATGAATATAAGTTTTTGCTAGTCCTTGTGTAGGAAGAATATGGCTACAACTTGGAAGAATTCCCATTTCATTTTATCACAGATCAGATTTCCATATGATTGATAACCTGTCAATAACAGTTCATGCTTTACCTCTGCGTCATGTCGATATCGCTTTCAGTAAATGAGATATTGCTACCGAGGTATATGAACTAGTCTACTAATTTCACAGTTTTCAATCGGGTGGCAACTCTATTTTATCTGGAATTACGTGGAGACCATGCGCCCTGGTGTCTTCTCTAGGGTATGTAGCAGAGATTTGGCTTGAGCCGGTGAATTTGCAAGAAGTGCCAGATCATCTGCGTAATCTGCGTCTGTTGTAGTTTCTGAGGGATGCTGTCTGCTTTATGCCTATTTTAGAGTTCACGTAGAGACAATGTCTCTTTGTGTCTGCTCTAGGCAATACAGCAGAGATACGGCTTGACCACATGCATTTCCAAGAAGCATTAGATCATCTGCGTAGTCTTCATCCGTAATAATAATAACAAAAATAGAAAATTAGAAGAAAACCCTTTATGTAGCCAATACACCCATTGCGAGCAAAGGACCCTGAGGTTGACTGTAAAACTTGACCTCTAAGTAGTTTCCTGGGTTCTTGACTAAAACCAAAAACAAAAGTCTTCATTCCTTCTCAAAATTCGTTTCTAATAAAAACCTACCAAGATCCTATTAGCCATAAATTGCAAACTATTGCTCGTTTTATATCTGGCTACTCTATCGTAATCCCATTGAATTTAGATATTAACATGATTGGGTTTGGAAAAACATTTAAAATTAACGCAAATGAGAGAAAAAGAGAGCGGACAAAAATTATCTTCAGTGCTAGAAAATGAAAATGTTACTGCGCTCTGAACCTTTACAATACATACTGACCATACGAGACAAGTCAATAGATGAGATATAATAATAATAATAATAATAATAATAATAATAATAATAATAATTTTCAAAAGACATGAGTGACATGCCCATCTCGTTCGATAAAAACATCTCGGCAAAAGAATTTGATAAACATCCATATACAGACATTTGAAAATATAAATTACCATGAATATGACATTTAAACGTAACCAGTCGTTATAGGAGCACTGGGAATGATTAAGAGAAATACTGGGACGCAATTAAAAAGAAAATTGCTGAAAATCCATTTCTATGTGAAGTGCAAAACATCATACGTTTCTCTCGGTCAAGTATAATCAATAAATTTCTTCCAAAAATCTTCTTTCAACTCAAGTAAAATACAAGGTAAAAGATTGTACCAACCAAAAAAGTGGGGATGGATTAAATAATAATAGTGGAGGCACTCTAAATTACAGCATTGGTGAGATCGGCTAGAATACTGAGAAGAGTCCAGGAGACTCGAGGAGAATTGCTTTCACTCAAACTCCAGTGAAAAACCATCAGCAAACGCTGGTGTGAAAAACTTTCAAAAGAGTAAAATTATTATATTAATAAATGATCCATATTTTTGCTCATTGTGAGTTTTCTACACCAGCACTAACTGGTATTTTTTTCATAGCAGTCTAAGTGACAGCCAGTCTTTTCAGATCTCTAAGACTCTTTTAAGTATCTTGGCTTATCTCAACAGTGCTGTAGTCTGGACGATTGATTGGTTGGTTGTTTTGTTTTACGGCGTATCAACACCTTTCGCCGAATTAAATCTCAAACAATTCAGTTAAGTGTAAGTATAGTTTTTGTGTAAATGTCAAAACAGTTCTATTTCAAACAACTCATTTTACCATAAGTTCACAGTTTCAATGTCAAAAACAGTTCCATTTTAAACAGTTCAGTTTAGCATAAGTACACAGTTTAGTTCTATATATAGGACCCGATCAGGGGTACTCCATATTACTGGAACCTCACCATCAAATTGTTTAGTGTCATATCCAGGACACTCGTTGGGGGAGCCTTACCCCTCTGCAAAGAAGCTGTCAGTGTATTCTACACCCCCAGCCTACTGGGCTGGGGATGTAGTCTGGGCCAAATCTAGACGGTCTCAACTCTTCCTTTGGTCACCAATTCCTCTAGTCTCTATTTTAAGCCCACCAATTACAATTGGTAACACCGTCAATTTCATGTTCTATCGTTTTTTTTCAGTTCTCTGGCAAGGTCTAGGTACTTATCTCTCTTTTCGCTAATTATTATTATTATTATTATTATTATTATTATTATTATTATTATTATTATTATTATTTCTGTCATTGATAGTCTCTAGGAGTAAAAGTATATGAAAATCAGAACTATATTTGATACATTTAATTATATAATAACAATATTAATAATATAGAGAAATACTTACAAGTTTAGATTAGTGGTTTAAAAGTTTATAAATAAACAAAATACTTTTTATTCGTCTTAATAACACTGAGTAATTTGTTTTCTTAGTCATTTTTTTTTTTTACCCAACGTTTCGCCCGTTGCACTCTCCTACCTTCTTCATAGAATATCGTATCTTGTTTGAAGTTTGGAGGAGGTTGCTTTACTTATTACATCTGACATCTTTACTGGTAGATTCTTCGGATGGACGTCTCCGATTATACATTTTCTTCGAGGGTTTCGAACTAAAATCCAACGTCTCCTTCTGAGCAATATGACTTTTAGATGCTATGTTTACGCTAAGGCTTTCATATTCTTCAACACTGTTTCCTAGACAGTTTCGACATCACTCTATAAGGGTTGGTGTTGTCCCCCCTCCTCAACACACACACACACACACATTCACACTCATTATCAACCATATCTGACTTTAAAGTATGTCCATGGCCTTCCAGTGTTTCTCGAATATTGCTTTTAGAGGATGACTTGCTTCTTTATACTACTTGTAACCACATGGACTTTTGCTTACTCAAGTCTTGGTTATATATTTCCTCCAGTAGAGATTTTACGCATATTTTCTTGATGTTCTTCGCCATATCTCTGATGTAAGGAAAAATGTAAAATGTAATTTTTTTAATCTATGATTAATGGTAAAGAATGAATGTCTGCTTTTTCCCTCTTGATATCAGTTTGCTTTTCAATGTAAACGTCGGTGACCTTAGTGACCCGAAGGCTCCTTTTTCAATAGCTACTACACCGAGGTGTTGGGGAGGGCGCTACTCTATTCCCTGGATTGCTCCACTTTACCTTTGATCCTTACCTTATAATGCTGAGTGTTAAGCAAGGCGGCATCAAGTATCATTTTTTAAGCCTTTGGTATGACTCGACCAGGAATTGAACCCCAGTCTCCCAGACCATTGGCCAACACTCTACTCATTAGGCCAATGTAAGGTATATCTAAACGGTAAATATGGCAAATAAGATATTTTATATATTTTTAGTTTTGATGAATTATTGTTAGATATTTTCATTTTCCATCTTAATTTATATTTTCTTTCATCTTTTAATTTTTATCACAACTCTATTCGTCAGTTTGATTAAAAAGCAACAAAAATCTTAGAAGACATAAGAAAATATTGGTTAAACTCAAAACAAAAATGCTTAGTCAAAAACTAAAAATTCGTATGAATTTTTATTAATACTACAATTCTAAAAGCAACAATAATGAATATGGCATCAAGAGAAATAGAGAATAGAGTAAAGGATGTGTTTAAAAGTTTGATTAAGATTTCTTTTGACCAACGTCTTCGTAGTTCAGTTGATAAAGTATCTGGTGCGCTAACAGGATTTATTTGGGTGTAAAACACGCTAATTTTTAACATGCATGACTAACTTTTAAAATTTTCGTGTATAATACGCACTGATTTATTATTTGTTGCAGCAAATCTAACCAAAATTTAGAATTTGTTCAACTTTTCATCGATTCGTACTGAATTTATACAGCTTACATTATTTCTTAAAAGACAAAATTTTAAAGAAAACATATCGACATGTTCACAAAAAACACAAACAAACTTACGGCGAAAAAACAAATATATTTCGGTGGAGATTTCTCTGTAACAGTGTAAAACATATTAGTGTGAAATACACAGGGTGGAACGATAAAATTGTCGTCCTAAAGAAAACAACACTGCAGCTTTATTTTAAAACTTTTATTGAAAAAATCAATTCAGGTAACTTGATTATATAGTAGAGCTGATATCTATTCAATGTAGACGCCTTCAGCCTCAATCACCGCCTCGATACGGATCCGGAACTAGGAGCATGCCTTTTCCACAAGCACCGGCGGGAGCTCGGCGAATACTCGGCGGATGGCGGCGATCAGGCTGGCTTTGGTGTTGTGGGAGGTCATGTTGGTGATGTTCTCGACGTATGACCAAACGAAGTAGTCCAGCGGGTTCAAGTCGGGGGAGGAGGGGGACCAGTGAGAGAAGGGTACAAAGTCGTAGCACTCCTTCTGAAGCCAAGGCGAGGTCTCTTTGGACCTGTGGTCCGGCGCCGAGTCATTGACTTACAAGCCGACTTCGAAGATCTGAGGTGGCATGATGTAGCCCTCACTTGAAACCACACCAAAGACCATAACCGTAGCCAGAAACTTTGTTTTCATCACTCTGGGCACGTCCCTGTTATTCGTGGCAATCCAGATTTGCATTTTGAGGGTGCTGGCAATGGTCCTGCTGTCATAACTTGGATCGGTAGAAAGCATGAGTTGTACCGCTGCGCATCTCCGATCTCGCTCGTTGAACATTGTGTCACTTTCAGACATGATAGAAGGCTCCTATCGCTCTTGGAATTTGTACACAACTGACCAACTAGTAGATGGTCTACAACAAAAAAAGAAAACCGGTTTTCATTGAACAAAAATGGAATCATGTCGTCTTTTCTTGGGCGACAATTTCATCGTTCCACTCTGTATAGTTTACTTTTTCTGTTCATGTATCTATAGTGATCGAGCACATATATTTAAATATCATGGCAAGGATTGGCAGAGACAACAAACTGTGCGTGATTGCCTTAAAATTATTTTATATCAAACAAAATATTCAAAATATCTTAACAAACTCTTTTACATAACAACAACTTCATCAAATTAAAAATTTAATTAGTGAACAAACGTCATGTTATTGTGGTTTTGGCTTTTAGTTTTTCTTTTTCTTCGCTATTATTTGCATTTTTGCTCATCATTAGTCGGTGTACATTTTTGATTGACATCAAATATTGCTGAATGAGAAGCGGCTTAACCATCTTAAATAGGGACTTACACTCTTCAATATATATATATATACATATATATATAAGTATGTGTGTGCGTGTACGTGTGTACAAAGGTCGTTCAAATTATTTTCAGCCCCACTTAGAAAGAAGCGTTTAGCAGAACATTCTTATAGCATCAACAAACAACCAATTCCTTTAAAAGACAAAAAAAAAAAAAAAGAATAAGGCCAACCTTTCTAATTTTATAAGAAGTATTAGCGTGTCGTCACGATAAAAATGTTCAGCTGTGCTCGTCTTATTGATTTGAGGCTTAGAACTTTTTGAAGGACCCTCTTGTATATATATATATATCATCATCATCATCATCATATCGCGCTGGTAGCACGGATATCCCTGACCCTCTCTCGCCACTCCTCCCTATCATTCATCGCCCTAGGAAGGTCTTCAGGACAACATCCCGTATCCTCACATAGCTGCTGAATGTATGTTCGTGCTGGTCGTCCTGCTTTTGCACGGCCATGTGTGGGGGTCCATAAGAGTACATCTCTTATGAGTTCGTCCCTGCTTCTCCAGCAGTGTCCTGCATGTCTGGTTCGTCTAACTTGAATAGTTTTCGTGATAGGAGGCAGGTGGCCGTACAGTTGGTGTCTTATGGGGTGTTGCCGCCAGGACTTTTTCAAGATTGCACGCAGCATTCTTGTGTAATTGCCGTCTAGCTTCTTCTCCAGCCGTTTTGTTAGCGTCCATGTAGTGCACCCATATAGCAGTATCGATGTGACCGCTGCCTGGAAGAAACTGCGTTTTATTTTATCGGTTAGGTCTGATTTCCATATAATCGATAGCCTATTGATAGCTGTCCATGCTTTCGTTAACCTCGTGTCGATGTCCTTGTCGGTTGATTCGACGCTGCTTCCTAGGTAAGTGAATTTGTCTACTAGTTTAAGAGGGGTTCCGTCTAGAGTGGAGATGTCCCCCGTTTAATTACAGCACATATATTCCATTTTGTGTGCATTAACATAAAGGCCTAAATATATATATATATATATATATATATATGTGTGTGTGTATGTGTGTGTGTGTGTGTGTGTGTATGTGTGTGTGTGTGTGTGTGTGTGTGTGCTTGATATTCCCACTAGGTGAGAGGAAGGCAAGAAAATCTTATAGCGTCATATGATACTGATAGGATGTCTTAAATTAGAGATAGCAATATTCCGGACCCATAACCTAGATGACTTCAGGATCATCAGCTGTAAAGACTTTGTTGTCACAGCTGTTGCTTTTTCCTTTTTTGCTGCAGCAGCAGAAGCAGCGGCAATAATTGTAGATGTATGCAGTTACACTCTTAATTAATAAATATTTTTGTCTGTAATATTTGTATGCGTGACATATGGGGAAAAGTATTGTTTTATGTACAGATCTTAGTAATATTAAGTTTAACTATCATTTGAGCGTTTTGTTGTGAAACAATAATAATCTTTTTATATAAAACATCTTACACATGTCAGTGAATGTTTTGACCCAGACATATTTGGCCCAAGAGGTAGCTAATTCTTGTTCTTGATCAAATTTATGTGAATGGTTTTTTGTTAAGATTCTTTTGGCTGACTTTTGCTGTTAAAATAACATGGTGTATTTTCCATAATGGAATCGGGATTTTATTTTAGACATTTGCAATACGTGGATGATATATTTCTTATCAAGTATCTGTTAATTTTGATAATCGAAAGTATGGGAGACTAAAAGGCAGACATCTAGAAAGGAAAGGTGCTTGAGACATTAGTAAAAGGGTGAATGGAATGATAATTGAAAAATGAAAGCAATCAGAAATAAAAATTCTCACATATGTACAGTAAACTCTCGTTGAAACGACAGTATTTAATTACACTCTTTCTAACAGTGTGTTTATTTTCCTATTTTCGCTGAATTATCGTTGGAAATTTATTTGCAGTACAGCACTTGAAGTTTTCAGTAGATTATTTTAAAGAGTGAAATTAATAAAACCTTAAAATAATAGCGTCTAAAAGGTTACACAGAAGTCTGAAAATGAATTCAAAAGTCTAATCAGTGGGCGCAAGTAATTGGATTTTCTTCCAGTCTTCTTTCTTATTGATGACACAAAGATTATGATTTAGTTTAGATGTTCGAGTCGATAATCCTGCTCATGATAATTAAAAGCATGTTGCTCCAAAGAACGGCAAAGGAAATACTTTTAACTGGCTATTCAATCTCTTGGGGCCCATTCCTATAGCCAGCAGTCTTTGAACCTAACTGGCAGAGTAGAGATGTTGTTTAAGGATCTAAGTCACTGGAAATAATTTCCAATAAATCCCATATACAGTATCCCCAAAAGAATATATACATCCTACCAATTTATCATAAATTGTTAATTTTCTTCTAAACCAAATATATCAGGATTTTATTATTTTTAGTGGAAGACAATACAGTCAAACGGATATCATTAGGTATTATTTAAATTAAATAAACATTCAACAAAGCACATACCTAAATACAGTAAATTCTTATTGTAATAGTATTTAATTACTTGCTTGTATTCATATTCTCAAAAGATTATTTTAAGGGATTAGTTTGCAATAAAACACATATAAAGTTCAGTTCACTATTTTAAAAACTAAACTTGATAGATTCTTAAAATAATGACGTCTAAAGCAACACAAAAATAAAAAATAAAAGAATTCAACAGAAAAGACTAATCGATTTATGATAGTTAAATGGCATGGGGTGTATTTTCCATAAAGAAATCGGAATTTTATTTTCGATATTTGCAATACACGAATGAAATTAGATTTCTTCCCAAATATCTATTAATGATAAAAATCAGAAGAATGGGATAATAAAAGACAGGAATCTAGAAAAAAATGGAGCCACTTGGATTATTAGAAAAAAGATTAATGTAATGATAATTAAAGGAAGCAAACAGACATAAACAAAAAATAATGTCAGGGTTTATTCCTTATTGCAGGTACCATGTAACCCAATACAACCTGTCGCAAATTACTTGGAGAGTAAGCACTACTAAGTAACCACCATTTCCTCCAAGAGATGCCATGAAGTAGATTATTCGATATTCTACCACAATGACCAAATAGGTTTTGAGAAACTGACATTGTTGAAGATGCAATCCTCATTTTAAAAACTACAATTAATAAACCCTTAAAATACTGACATCTAAAGTAATGCGGAAATTTGAAAAGGGTTTCAAAAGTAAAGATAAGTTTGGAATAATTAACATAGGTGCAAGTGATTATCATCAATCGGTTATGACCCTTGTTAAGTCCTTCTAGATCGCATTCAGTGTCTGCACAGACCTGATGAATGTAAATTTTTACTGGTCGGCCAAAATTGGTGTGTCCATGCGTAGAAGTCCATTGGAGAACGTCTATTATGATTTTTACCTCTGCTTTTCTAGCAATGCCCAGCATGTCTGGTTCGTCTTATTTAGGTGGTTCGCAAGATGTAAGGTAAATGGCCGTATAACTGTTATTTTGTCGGGTTATTGCTTACAGGATTTGTTCAAAATAACACGCAGCATTCTTGTATAGTTCCCATCTAGCTTTTTTCGAAGCGTATCATTGAAGTCCAAGTGGTACAACCATACAGTAGTACTGACACAGCTTAGTCTTGGAAGAATCCCTGTTTTAAAAGTTTATTAATTCTCGAATATAGCGGTCTACTACACTGTACGCTCTTGGAACGTGAATATACGGCAATAGAAGCGAACGGAAAATAAGACACTTGTTATCATTTTCCAGGATAGGGGGGAGGTGTCTTTAAAGTCCACCTGTTATAACGGGAAATTCTTTTTAATGATTCTCTCTGAAGTCCGTGAGTGTTATTTTAAAATGGTAGTCGACTGTATTACATTTTGAGTTTAGGAATTCAATCATGAAAAGCCAAAACTGATGATATTAATAATATATACATTCTCATATTTCCTCGAAATATTCTTACAAGATTTTTCATAGTTTGCAGCAACAGCACATTGAGATTTCATTTGATTATTTTCAAAATTAAAATTGGTAAATCCTTGAAATAAATCTCAGAAAGGTAACACGGAAATTTGAAAAAGAATTAAAAAGAAAAATCTTATCAACTAAAGATACTCTTGCAATAATTAAGTTGGAATTAGTGAATTTATGTAAATGGTTTTTAGAAAAATTCTTGGGGTTGATTTTTGCAGTTAAAATATCATGTGGTGTATTTTCAATAATAAGATTTATTTTCGACATTTGCAATACACGGATTAAATAATATTTTTTTTTTAAATATCTGTAAATGATACGAACAAAATGAATCTAAGAATAAAAGACGGACATCTAGAAAGGAAGGGCGCTGCTTGGGGCATTAGAAAAGGGTTAAATGACGTGACGAATTAAGGAAACAATAAAAAATAAAACAAAAATTGTGAGATACGTACAGTAAAGTTGTGATGGCAATATTTAATAACACATTTTCTAACAGCGTGATTGTTTTCCTATTTTCGCAAGACTATTGCTGGAGATTTATTTTCTGCAATAGCACATAGAGCTTTCAGTTGATTATTTTCTAAACTAAAATCAGTACATTCTTCAAATAATACCTCGTAGAATAAGGCAGAAATCCGAAGGGCGTGCGGGTAGTGAAATGGTTAACAAGCTTGACTAGCAACCCTGCAGAAGTGAGTTCGAGTCCCATTGGGTGCCCCAAACATTCGACCTTGTGCAATATCTAAGCAAAAGGCTTAGTAAATGACAATATAGAAATCTGGAAAAGAATTCAAAAGAAAAGTTTTTTCAATCAACCAATCAATTAACTTGAAATGAATGGGTTAGTTGAGGCCCCTTAATTATTGATGATAACATTAGATCATCAACCCTTTGCTCGTAAATGCACCCGTACATGGATAGACTGTGGAAAGTTAATAATTTATAGCACACAAATGACTTTTATTAAAATTAAAACCATATAATTAGTTTTAGGTGGGGATACTCGACACCATATGACTTTGGGCAAATTATTTATATTAGATAGGAATACTTGATATCCTATAACTCTGGGCAAAACATTCTTATGAAGCAACTATACAAATGCAAATATAGATATACAATGAATTCGATTCCGAAAGCTCCAGACATAAAATAATCGTAGATGGGTTTATATGCTATTTAAATCAATAAATCAATCAGTATGATATTTCAAAATATGTATAATGATAATACTCCTTAATTGTCTGATAAAATTTATGCTACCAGAGTCATTTTTTCTTGTTGGTTTCTCTATAATCAATAAACTTGCAAATTACATAAATTTCACCCGTTATAACGACAAATCTGTTATGACTAAACTCATAAATCTCCAAGGAGGCCGTAATAACGAGATTCTAGTACATATTTGTTAATATCGATTTTTATACACCATTTTCGTTTCAATTTTAAAAAGTTAGGATTGAAATTAAAAGAGGATTAAAAAATCCGATGCTCCTTAAAGTGGCTCACAAAGTACTAATCGGTAAATGACGTACAAACCGTAGCAAAAAAACAGCACCCCCTATTTGTTATACAACTAAACAAAGGCAACGAAACGTCATAATTTTCAATATCAGGCATCACTGTCGAATATTTAATATTTGAACTTTGAACATCAATCTTTCTTGTGAAATACACAGAAAATTGTTCCAGTTTTTAGTTAAAATGTGACGAAAAAATGACTCCAATTATTTGAAAAAATGCAATCATATACAAAAATAATTTACTCTAATCTTAGTGCAACAAGATCCCAAGGTGAAGGACAATGTGCGAACTGATTTTATATGTAAATTATCTACCTTTGTGATTATATTGTTCGTTAGTTTATGCTTGTGGCTCAATCATCATCATCATCATCATCATCATGTCGCGCCGCTAGCACGGATATCCCTGACCCTCTCTCGCCACTTCTTCCTATCATTCTTCGCCTCTGGCAGGTCTTCATGGCTACATCCCGTATACTCACATAGCTGCTGTATGTATGTTCGAGCTGGTCGTCCTGCTTTTGCTCGGCCATATGCGGAGGTCCATAGGAATACATCACTTATGAGCTCGTCCTTGCTTCTCCAGCAGTGTCCTGCATGTCTGATTCGTCTAACTTAGATAGTTTTCGTGATGGGAGGCAGGTGGCCGTATAGTTGGTCTCTTGTGGGGTGTTGCCGCCAGGACTTGTTCAGTATTGCTCACAACATTCTTGTGTAATTGCCGTCTAGCTTCTTCTCCAGCCGTTTTGTTAGCGTCCAAGTAGTGCATCCATATAGCAGTATCGACACGACCGCTGCCTGGAAGAAACTGCGTTTCATTTTATCGGTCAGGTCTGATTTCCATATGATCGACAGCCTATCGATAGCTGTCCATGCCTTCGTTAGCCGCTTGTCGATGTCCTTTTCGCTGCTTCCTAGGTAGGTGAATATGTCAATACTGTATCTCAATTCATTTTTATATCGTGTAAAATATTGCTTTAAATTAAAGTTCAACTTTTTAAATATAAAGCTAAAAAGATATAATTATATACGATATTCTTCAGTAGCATTTTTATTCAATTCTAAAATTGCATTTTTTTAAGCATCAACACAGCAAAACAAAATTCTTTTGCTTTTAAGAATGTTCCTCAGAATCACGTTCTTGAAATTTGCGCTCTTAATTGAGAATATCTTGCTAATTACTTTTCATACTGAATATTTCGTTCAACTCTTGACCTTGCCATTAAAAAGACATCAGAGGCTAGAATAAAAGCGATAGTGTTTATCTAAACTATTTACCTTGTTTAGATTGGTGCCTAGTGGGTAGAGTGTTCGCCAATGGTCCGGGAGACCGGGGTTTAATCCCAGGTCGAGTCATACCAAAGACTTTTTAAAAAATAGTACTTTATACCTCTTTGCTTAACACTCAGCAATATAAGGTATGTATCAAGGGTAGAGTGGGGCAATCCAAGGAAAGGAGTAGCGCCCTCCCCTACACCTCAGTGTTGGAGCTATGTAAAAGGGAACCTTCTGGTCGGCCTCGACAACAATCGACCTCTACAACAGTCGGCAACAACAACTACATAGGTTCCAAATGAATGCACGCTGAAAGCCGTACTCTGCATACTTTTCGATGTCATTACTCCCAAGTCCACTCTAACTGAGAGTGGTAGTACCTTTTATGATCAAATAGATCTGTTTAAAAATTATTTGAGTTTGATTGGAATACTTGACGCCATTTAACTGTAAATCATTTGTATTAAGGATAGTTACTTGAAGCTATATTTGTTTATTAATAGTATGCAAATTATTTGTATTTGAGAGGAATACTTGAAACTATATAACTGTGTGCAAACAAAAGGCTATTTATAAAAAGAAATTATTACTTGAAAGCTGGCAATTATTTGTATTGATAGGAATATTTGACATTATATTGCTGTGTGCAAATTAATTGTATTAGTAATGTTTGACATAATCCTAAGTAAGTAGGTGACCTTAGTCGAGGGTGACTCGAAGGCTCCTTTTTCAATGGCTACTACACTGAGGTGTAGGGAAGGGCGCTACTCCATTCCTTGAATTGCTTCACTTTACCCTTGATACATAAGCAAGGCGGAATCAAGTACCATTTTTTGAGTCTTTGGTATGACTCGACCTGTAAATTGAACCCCGGTCTACCGGACCATTGATGAACACTCTACTCATTCGGCCAATGATACTACTGTGTGTAAATTATTCGTATTAGTAAGAAATATTTCATATAACAGTAAAATAAACTCTTAAAAAACAACTACAGAAATGTGCCACGAATGCGATTCCTTTACCCCTAGACATAAAATAACCCCAGACGGGTTGCCTTGACATTAAAATCAATCAATCAATGTGCATCTTTTGCATGCCAGAACATTAAAAACAATTTTGTTCTTCAAATATAACTATAATTTCATTGTATAGCAGAATTCTTTACAAAAGAGTTTTTCCTGAAATTGCATGTGGAAAACTGTGTATCAATATCTATAAAGCATTTAGTCAAGAATTTTATTTTATGAAAATTGTCATTAAAATAGGTGGAATGGTCCCAGATATCGTAAAATTGACTAAATCGTTTTTTGTTAAATAGAAAGACATATTCTTCAAACGAATCATCTCAGTGTTATAATCAATAGTTGCTGAAAGCGAACATATTTAGGATTTGAATATAAAATGGTCAACTCTAGATATAATCTGAAAGACAAAAACTACACAAGCAATTGATATTGTAAATATCAGCAATAATAATGGATTGATATGTGGAAGTTTATACAACCATAATTATTCAATAGTGAATGTGCTTATATTTTGGTAACGTATTAAAAGTAGAATTTTCTGTACAGTTTCGGTGATTTATAAGATATAGGATTTTCTCTCATGTTACAATTGAAAAATCAAACCTCATAATTCATTTAGACCACAGATAAATGAATAAAAGATGGTTTATAGATATTGCAAGATGATTTGCCGCAAGAGGTGCTTTAATATGAGACAATATAGAGATGTCCCAATTGCTCTACTATCGACACTTTTATATTAACTGAAAAGATCACTCTCATGATTAATTCATGTCTAGAAATACATTTCACTTGCAGATAAAGTGATAAAAGACAATGTATAGATGTTGCAAGATGTTGAACTACAAGAATTGCATTCATGATTTAGGTGCTGAACTACGGCTTTAAAGTAAGCGAGTTCGAATTCCAGTCGCGCTATTACGTTCACTTTCGGACAAATACTCTTGGGAAAGGTGTGAACCCTCTAATTCCTCGCCGCAACTATAGGTTAAATAGTATTATTTAATGCTGTTCTTTTACAAGGCTTGCACTGACATTAGATAACCCACGAAGTTTGATATGCCATTAAACATAGAAATCGAATGAAACTAAAGTACTTACTAATAATATACGAATAATAAGATGGCCATTATTGAAAATAAAGGGCGTCAAATCGCTTTTATTAAAGTTTAGCATAATTATTCTCTAGCGACAATTACATATACCGCTTATTTCAATTACGTTGAAAATAAACATTAACAATATAAAAGGGAGCATGAAGCCCCAGTCGGTAATTACATTTACCATAAGAGGGTCATTCTTAAAAGCAAAAATGTAGTGCCCCATTTATTGAATTTCGAGAAAATTATTTGTATTTAAAGGACATTTTATTTATCTTCATCGTTGATTTTCAATAGGTTACAGCTTGGCTTAATTAAGCGTTTCCTACAGAAGACAGCTTCAGGCTTGTTCAGAGAATTGTAAAATTACTTGGATATTGCTGTCAGTTTTTTTTTTACGTTAAGGTTAAGACAATAATAATAATAATAATAACAATCGTCTTACTAAGAAGAATATTTGCATTTATTTTATTATATTATAGGCATATATATAGGGAGCAGCCTTTTCTCTTTTAGACACTTTTAAAGAATAAGGCAGATACTTCGTGTCTGCCTATTCTGTATTTGATCCGTTCGTTCAAATTTCCGTATGAGTCATTTGACTTTTTGATGGAATAAACAAACACAAGGACGAGTCATATATATATATATATATATATATATAAAGTAAGAAGAAAAAATGGAATAGGAATTTAAGGAAGATAATAATTTTTACGTGAAGTAAGACGAAGAATTGGCGGGAAATGTGCTATAGGTATTTTAGAATGTGGCTGCTATATTCAAAGCTGATCTGGTTTTAGGGAGGTTTGTTAAATATTACATTGAGAGCTTCAAGTTTTTATTTTGTTTTGTTTTGTATTTTTGTTTGTTAGTTTTTGTTTGCATGTGTGCGTGTGTGTGTGTGTGTGTGTGTGTGTGTGTGCGCGCGCACGTGTGTGTATGTTTTGTGTAATATGGAGGTGTTTTCAATCAAAATTTTTCCTTATTTAAAGATGGGACACGAATGTGTTTTGCGGTGTTCATAGATGGAACTAGTGCCGGAAAGGCGAAGTCTTGACAGAGTTGTAGTGATTAGGCCTATGTAGATACTTACTTTATTGGTTTAGCATTCTTTTTGTTGACATTTAAACTGCTTCTCTACATTGGTCGTACTGATGTAACTAGTATATATATATATATATATATATATATATATACCGAACCCCTCCACCAGCGGCAGGTGATGACACAAGGTCAATCTTTAACTTGAATACAACTGATTTGAATTCAGCGTTTACCTTCTAGATTGGTTACCGCACAAAGGTTTAAAGAGCACAGTCTGCCCTGCTATTTGATCACAGCTCAAAGGAGAATTGAGAGACTTTAATTCGACTAGTCCAGTCCGTCACTAAGGACAATAATCGTTATGACCAACATGCATGCATTTATAGTAATCGAGGAAAAGATGGTGAAAATGCTCTCTCTCTCTCTCTCTATATATATATATATATGTATATATATATAGAGAGAGAAAGAGCTAATATAGAAGGAAAATACTTGATTAAAAAAGAGAAGAGAGAGAACAATTTTTGTTAAAAGTACTAAAAGTTTCACGCAAATGATAGCAATTCACAGACCCTGCTATGATTTTTAAAAAAAAGATCTTTTTATTCTGTTTTGTCGTGCACCGGCAGATCGATCGGCTAACACTGGTGTGTCCACGTGTCGGAGTCCATGGGAGGAAGTCGATTAATAATTAGTCCAAACTTCTCTAACAGGGTCTTGCATGTCTTGCTCGCTGCGATTTGTGGGGTGCTGCTTCTAGGATTTGTTCAAAACATTATACGGCATCCCCGCTTACCTTTTTAATGATAGTATTTTGCAATATATAGTTATACATTGTTATTGTTATTATTGTTATTATTATTTCATTATATTTTAATATTAATCATATGTATACTTGATTATAAAATTTCGGACATTTTGTAAATATGTAATGATTATATTTTATGATAATTATACATTATTATTGTTATTATTATATTTTAATTCTATACGTAGATTCCAACATATATACACACACACATATATATATATATATGTGTGTGTGTGGGTGGGTGTGTGTGTTTGCGGGGGGTGGTGCTAAGGCTTGGAATAAAATCTATTGGATAAGAAAAGAAGATAATACTGAAATTAAAGTGATATGCTTCGCTATAGGGATAGCTTCTTTTGAATAACCTATCCTTTGAGCGAAACATGTCACTTCAATTTTCTGTATTATCTTCCTTTTCACATCTATCTATCTATCTATCTATCTTGATATGTATGTATCTACCTATTCTTGCTAATATGTATGCATAATGATATCTATCTATCTCTATTAATATGTATGTATATCTGTATCTATCTATCCTTGTTCGTATGTATGTATCTATCTATCTATCTATCTATCTATCTATCTATCTATCTATCCTTGTTAATATGTATGTATCTATCTATCTATCTATCCTTGTTAATATGTATCTATCTATCTATCTATCTATCCTTGTTAATATGTATGTATGTATGTATCTATCTATCTATCTATCTATCTATCTATCTATCTATCCTTGTTAATATGTATGTATGTATCTATCTATCTATCTATCTTAATATGTATGTATGTATGTATCTATCTATCTATCTATCTATCTATCCTTGTTAATATGTATGTATGTATCTATCTATCTATCTATCTATCTATCTATCTATCCTTGTTAATATGTATGTATGTATCTATCTATCTATCTATCTATCTATCTATCTATCTATCTTAATATGTATGTATGTATGTATCTATCTATCTATCTATCCTTGTTAATATGTATCTATCTATCTATCTATCTATCTATCTATCTATCCTTGTTAATATGTATGTATGTATCTATCTATCTATCTATCTTAATATGTATGTATGTATGTATCTATCTATCTATCTATCTATCTATCTATATCAATATGTATGTATATCTCAATCTATACCTGTTAATATCTATCTATCTATCTATCTCTGTTAATATGTATGTATGTATATATGTATGTATGTATGTATCTATCTATCTTTCTATCTATCCATGTTAATATCTATCTATCTATCTATCTATCTATCTATCTATGTAAATTCGGACATAGAAATATAATTCTCTCTGAAAATGGAATGTAGTTTTTTATCAAGTACTGCGGTCGAGGAATACTCTTTTCACTTACCCCAGCGTGAATTGGGCTCCACGCATAGTGTAACAGTTAAGAAGCCAGACTAGTGAGGTCAATTCTCACAGGGTGTCCCTATACTTTTGAACTTGTGCCAAATTAAACGAAGTTTAGTAAATGACAACAGAAAAAGGCAATCGAGCACACTGGACACTTGACTAGCAGACCTTTGTAAGCGAGTTCAATTCTCACTGGGTGTCCTATTCTTCTGACCATGGGATGAGCTAAATTCAGTAAATGACTGTGCAGACGACTATAATCAAGAGTATAATTACCTCCAGGAGTTTGGGAAAGCATTTTAACTGGTGATAAAGTGTGGGAGAAAATAATAATATTTAGAAACTTTCTTTTAAAGGAAACTGAAGAAGATAAAAATTGTAAATTAAATCCCGCATAATTTACATCTTTTCTCGACCACAGGTCTAAAACGTTTCAATATATTCTTTTATTTTTTTATAAGTTTATTCAATTCCGTGTGTGTGTGTGTGTGTGTGTGCATTCAGAGGTGAGTTCTGGACACGCCTTGCCTATTTCTATTCATTTAATTGGACACCTCATGTGTTTTAACGGTTAACTAACAGACCATTGCAAGGGAGTTCGATTCTCACCGGGTGCCCACACTTCTAATCGTATACAAACAGTTTCTTATGAATTTGACCGGTTATAGATTCTTCAAGTTTGGGGGACTAGTACACAGTTCTTATTCTTATTTTTATTGATTTTTAAAAATTACATTTTGTCCCGGTGTAAAAAAAACAACATTTTTCTTATATAAAGACACAGCGGTTTAATAAAAAAAATAGTTCAGATTTGTTATTATTATAATTGTACATTTTGCAAGTTTTTCACACCAGCGTTAGCCGATGGTTTCTCACTGGAGCTTGAGTGACAACAAATCTCCTCAAGTCTCCAGGACTCTTCTCAGTATTCTAGCTAATCTTAATTATGCGGTAGTTAAGATGATTTCCACTCGTCCTCTTATTTCCATATACTCCAGTCCTGGTATCAATCCTTTGGTGACTGTAGCAAGAACACCAATTACAATTGGTATCATCGTCACTTTCATGTTCTCACAGTTTTTCAATCCTCTAACAAGGTCCTGTACTCTCTTTTCGATTTCTTTCAATTTTATTCTGTGGACAGCAAAGTCCACAATTCAGCAAGTTCTCTTTTTTTTTCTCTTTTTGTTGACAATTATTAGGTCTGGTCGTCTGCTCGAGATTAGGTGATCCGTTTGTATTTCAAAAACCCAGAAAAGTGTGTGCGTCTCATTTTCTAGGACGGGTTCTGGGTTGTGCATATAGCATTTATTCGTATGATCAAATTCAAACTTCTTGCAGAATTACCGGTGGATCACATTACCCACCCAGTCATGTCTATTCTTATACTCTTTCCGAGCTAGTTTGCTATTATTATTATTATTATCATTATTATTGTTGTTGTTGTTGTTGTTGTTCTCTATGCGATTTTTCACACAAGGGAATTTTTTCATTGAAGTCTGATTGGCAACAAATCTCCACAGATCTTTAGGACTCTTCTAAGTATCTTGCCTGGTTTTAGTAGTAGCGTTGGTTTATGTGGTCTCGATTATTTTTTTAATCTCCAATTTATCTTTTCCAGATTCTTGGGGTTGTTCCGAGGGCTCTAACTACGATTCACATCACCGTCATATCTACGTTTCACAAAGTTTTCAGCTCTCTGCCAAGCACCAGATATTGGTCTATTTTTTTTCGCTTACTTTTATTATATTCTACTAGAATGGCAAAATCTCTAGAAGACAAGTTCTTTTCATCTTGTTAATTAAAACTAGGTCTGGTCTCTTTTGTTTTTGTTTTTTTGTTTTTTGTTTTGTTTTGTTTTTGTTTTTGTTTTTTTGTTGTTGTTGTTGTTTTTTTTTTTTTTTTTTTTTTTTTCTTGTTTCATATAATCTTTAACCAAGTCTTTCAACGGAAACCTGAGTTTATCATTTTTTCAAAAGTTTATGTGTAGTGCTTTTCCTATTATCCTTTTACAAGTTTTTAACACCAGTTGTAAATGGTGATTTTCAGTGGACTCCGAGTGACAGAAAGTTTCCTCAACTCTCCAGGACACTTCTCAGTATCCTAGCTGATCTTAAATGTGCTATGGTGTGGACGGTCTCTGATCTCCGATTCCGCCAATCTCCTTTTCAAGTCTTTGGGAACCGTTTCAAGTGCACCAATCAAAATTGGTATCACTGTCACCTTCATGTCCCACATCTCTTTTTAGTTCTCTAGCAAAATGCAAGTATGTGTCTTTTCTTTTTACAGAAGTCTGCTGAAACAGCAAAATTCACTAGACGACAAGTTCTTTTTTTCTTGTTAACACTAATTTTGGTCTTCAGGATTACTATTATTATAATTATTATCATTAATATTATTATTATTATTATACCTGGTGATTTTTTTTCTTACCAGCTGGTTGTCTTTCACTGGAGTCTGAACGACAGCAAGTCTCCGCAGGTATAATCATTTGATTGTGTTTTATTTAAGTGACCACATAGAGATCTAGAATTGGCAAACATATAATGCAAGTAGTAAAAACTTATATATATAAAGCTCGAGCAATTATCTGTATCTCCTCTCCACAGATACACACAAAGTTTATATGTTGTGTAAAAAGATAATTTTTAAGTTCATGTGAGTTGATAGAAAAAGTGGAGATGCCCAAATAATAATAATAATAATAAAGTGCTTGTTTTTTATTTTGTCCATAACAAGAATTTCGTGAAAGTGTGCGTAGAGAAAGCGAGAGCTAATGTAAGAATTTTCGGTTATGCAGTTGACGAATTCACTAGCCATCTTTTTGAGTAGTCCCAGTGATCCAACAACCACTATGTTTTTCATTTATTTATTTATCTATTTATTTTATTTATTTATTTCTATTTTTATCTTATTTTCAGTTGTCATGTTTTTCAAATTTCTACGTCCTCATTTTTATATTTGGAAGGTTTTTCAGGGCTATGTTTCGATTAGCTGGGACAGGCAATATCGATTAGGAGATCTGTTTTAACTGCCACTCCGACTATTATTATTAAAACATCACAAAAGGTGATTCTATGAAATGTGATATTATTATTATTATTATTATTATTATTATTGTTGTTGTTGTTATTGTTGAAGTGTACATATTCAGTCTAGTCCTTTGCAAATGAAACTTGGGAACCTCTTATTAACCTAAATCTTTCAAATATCTTTGATGAATGTATAAAAATCTACATCGTTTTCGATAACTTTTAACATTCCAAGTGTTCACACGATTACTACAAATAATCTATGGCTTTACAATCTGTCTATTATTATTATTATCACAATTTTGTGGAGGTGCCTGATGTGTACTGGTTATCGTCGTAGGAAATGGACCCGGTGACACGAGTTCAAATCCTGGACGAGACTGATTGCATTTCACATAGCACTAATACCCTTGAGAAAGGTATGAATACAATTATTCTCCCTCCAGCTATGAGTAAATAGTAGGACAGACTGGGTTCTTCAGCCTTGGTGAGGCAACTAGTCTACGAGAAGGAAAACTCTGAATTAAAACCTGTTAAACTCCGCTTAAAAATTGACCTTGTGTCATATCCTGCCCAAGCGGAGGGGTTGGTAAATATGATTGTTATTATTACAACAGATGTCAGATGGATATTGCGTGGTACTAAGTGACAGCAAGTTCCAAATCTCTGGCAATATTCTCACTATTGATGCAGATAATCAATAATTTGTCGAATCCCTTCTGTTTTCTTAAATGGAAATTATGTTTCAATTTCAAACAATAGAAAACCTTGTAGGCTTGTTTATAAGTATTGATTTTTCTAGACTGTGACTATATTTCACAATCTTTAAATGCATCAGTATGAAATCTGGCCGAAGAAATTTCTGGTGTGTATTTACCCAGCCCCTCCGCGATGTAAGGTCGATTTTAAAGCGGTTTGGATTCAGAGTTTTCCTTCTCCTATACTGGTTGACATACCAAGGCTAAAAAACCTAGTCTGCCCTAACCATAAGAAGGAGAATAGTTGGATGCTTAGCTTTCTCAAGGTTATCCGCACGACGTGAAATGCACACTGCGTTTGATCTCGTCACTGTTACAACATGGTTGATGGAGACATTTTGCTTCTTTGTGGGTCATGGTTATCTTTCGATGGCTGTTTTTATTCTCATCGACAGAAACCACCCTTATAGATGAGCAGCAGTAGTTCCCCGATCGAACTAATCAATCCGCACCGATGAACCGTAGGGTTCATACGCCCAGGACCAGGTTAGGCATTGCGTTAAGCCGTCAGAGGGTTTATTCGCTTGCCTTTACGTCCACCATGCTGCTTCCCATGGCTTTTGAGAATTTTGGGGGGTGGGGGAGGTTAGGGGCGCTTTGGGGGGTTCGTTTTCCATTATTAAGTTTAAACTTAGTTAAAGTCCACGACTATTTTTTCCGAATTTATTAAAGTACTTTATTTTTATGTTTCTTTGCATCCTTATAGACATTCTATTTTACGTTTACTAAGGTTCTTGGGTTCTGATAGTGTTAGTTTCTTCGACCAGGTTCAACATTAATTTGGATTTATGGTAAAATTGTCTTTGCATTTAAGACACAGATAATATACAGCGGCGATTTTACAAAGAAAATACAATTTTTAAATAAAATCATTCATGCATTTCAAATGATAGTATAGTAAAGAACAATATATTACTGAACACTTTTTGGACTCTTGTCTTTGAGTTGACGTGCTTCTTCTTTACCAACTTGGTTTATCATGTTCTGTCTCGTCGTGTCATGGGTTTAAATAGTGGTTGGTAGGACTACTGCTTGAAAGGGGGGGGGAAAGAGGTTCATTTTGGTATTCGTTGCTACCGTATCTTTTTTTAAATTACATTTCACGGAAGCAAAAAATAAAGCGATTGTTTACAATTCCAATGATGCTGCTATATTTTAGAGAAAGCGAGAAGACGTTGAAAAGAGGTTTGACTTAGATAGGGGAATAATTTCATTATTCATTGGTTGACATATTTCAATCGAATTATAATTTAGGAACATTCTTTTTTAATCAAGGTAGATATGATAACCGATAGGGTGTTCTAAATTTTCTGTAGATGTTCAAAGAGTCTGCCAAAAAATTGAACTCCTTGTTTGTTGTAACGCGAAATTTCGACCGATATATTCTCCAGCCTTCTTTAGGTATATGCAACTCTGCCAGAAAAGAGACGTTTAGCGGGCGGGAGGAGGCATTGAAATATTTTCAGAATTTTTTGCAAAAATCCGTGCACCTAATTGTTAAGTAACGAAAGTCACAACGAGCTGAAATTCATGCCATTCTGACCAATACATTTCTCTAACATAAAGCAAATATGCGTCTGATATGGTTTTTGCGGAAGAAAAAGGACTAAAATAAGGCCGGAGAATGCACCGGTCGGATGAACAGGAAAAGTAAAAAATTGATTTTTCTGAATTTTCTCTCTCAAAACTACGAAAAATTAATAGTCGACTTACAACTAAAAAAAAGTGGGGTTTCATATGTAGTTAGATGGGAGTGGCTGAGGGTTCAGACAAGGAACCAAGAGTGTGCAGCCCTGAAAAATGTTGGTGATCCCTATTCCAGCTGATTCAAGTAATATTTGATCTGGACATTTACAATCATTTTTCCAAAGAGTTACTCACTGTAATTTTTAAACACTAATATTCACAGCAGTCTTCAGAAAATTTTACTCTTCCTTGTCTTTGTTGTTCATACAACGTTTCGTCCGGCACATTCTCCTGTTTTCATAAGGTGTAATATACAAAGGAAAGATATTCTCTTCCTTTGGTCACTCTCTTCGGAGCATAATCAAAAAAGCTATCGACCTTCTTTTTTTTCTTTTTTTATATTAAACCGAACTATTATTCAATCTTTTTAATAGAACTGCTATTTTGGTATCCTTGTTTTGTGAAAACCACAGCAAGATGAATTCCATGATTTTCTGTCTTATACATTTCTCTGATACCTTGACGTGTACTGCTACCTTAATTTTTCTCTTTTTCCAACGGAATTACTTGCTTTTTATTTTGACTTCATCTTAGAAAGAGCAGTCTTCATCTTCCTCTTTCGAAATTTATTCTTGTATATATATATATATATATGTGTGTGTGTGTGTGTGTGTGTGTGTGTGTGTGTGTGTGTGGACCTAACGATAGTAACGTCAACAGAAATGTTAAAAATGTATACGTGGGTTCCATGCAGGGCTCTTTCGAAAAAAAGATATTACAATAATAGAAATAGTTTCGTACATGAGGTATATAGACATAGAACTAGTTTTCCTGATTATGCGTGGGAAATTAAGAAAAATCAAGGTACAGGTCCCATATTAAAATGAGAGATAGTAAAAAAATGCCGTAAATATAAAGCGGGAGATAATGTTGCAATTTATGCAACGTCGGAAATACTTAATGTTTGTAGGCACTAGAAAAGTTGGTTTCCTAGGAGATAAGTCACAATTTAATGTTATTTTATTTACTGCTTTTTTTTTTTTTTTGCTTATTCATTTATTCATTTATTTATTCTTTTTTTATATTAATTTTATTCTTCTTAGCAGTTTTTTAATCAATAAAATGTTGTTTGGTCCAACCTTCCTTTGATCAGATATGTCCTGATGATCTGTTTAAGTGAATTCCTAGCTTGATTTTTTCTGACTCTGCAGGAATATATATATATATATATATATATATATATATATATACGAATACATACAAAGTCAGAAAAAAATCTACCGAGGTTTCACCAAACTGGATCGTCAGGATAGATAGATAGATAGATAGATAGATAGATAGATAGAACATTTTTATGTTACTTTTTTATTGTATTCAGCCAGTTTCGATGTCAAGAGAAAAGTTTTTGATGAAAAAGGGTTTTTCGAAAGTCTTTTTTAATAGTTTTTAAAAGAGTTGATATTAATGAATCGACGAAAAAGAACTGGTGATGGAACATATCCATTCGGTGAATGAAAATTATTATCCACATAAGTGTGTGTGCATGCAAGTATATGTGCATATTCTTACATGTGAACGTTTGACGCAAGATCTTACACTATTATTAGCAAAAAAAAAAAAAAAAAGATATAATCTGTTCCCGAAGAGAAACTGTTTCTTTTGTATTTTCTTTTATTTTGAAATTTATTTATGTTTAAACAAAATATTTTACATTGAAAATAAGGAAAAGGGAATTATCACTGATAAGCATTCCTGGAAGAATAAGACTATTGTATGGATAATTATTTTCTAATTTTTTTTTCAAATGGAAAAATTAGGGCAGAAATTATGTTTACTATAGAAATTTCTTATAAATCATTATGGGGTGTCCTCGTGGTGTAATTGTTAAAGCGCTGAACCGCGGAATCGTTGTAAGCGAGTTCGAATTCCAGTCCTGCTATTACGTTCACTTTCGGACAAATACCCTTGGGAAAGGTATGAACCCCTTATCCTACTAGCTATGGGTTAAATAGCATCACTACTGTCCTGCTCGAAGGAGGGATTTGGCATTAAATAACCCACGAAGGTTGATATACCATTAATCAAAGAGATAGTTTGATTTTATGATGGGAAAGAAAGGGCGGTCATGAATCAAAGTAAGAGTCATCAAAAGATTAAGGCTATTTATATGCATAGTTATTATTTTGTTTTACTCTAGAAATGCATTGCAAGTGATTTTACTATAGAAATGCATTGCAAATGATTTTACTATAGAAATGCATTGCAAATGATTTTACTATAGAAATGCATAGCAAATGATTTTACTATAGAAATGCATTGCAAATGATTTTACTATAGAAATGCATTGCAAATGATTTTACTATAGAAATGCATAGCAGATCATTTTACAATAGAAATACATAGCAAATAATGAAGAAAAAGATCATCAATTGTCAAAAATTAACACTAGCATTACTAGTAGAATCGGATTATTAGGTGTATATTTATTCTTTTTCTTTCTACAGAGCGTAAAACAAAAGAGCTATCAAACTTTTTTAAACAGTGAACAGTTCTTCGATCTTCCTACAGAACACCATTTTTGGACTCCTATTTTTTATCAAGTAGTGAAAATTACAGCCAGTTAAATTCCATGGTTTTCTGTCTCATACATTTCTCTGATGCCTTGATGTGTACTGTTATTTAACTTGTTCTCTCTTTCCTTATCTATTATATGGACTTCATCTCAGAAAGAGTTTTCTTTCGAGATTTATCGTGATAGATAGATAGATAGATAGATAGATAGATAGATAGATAGATAGATAGATAGATAGATAGCAATGCATATATTGAGATATATAGTAATGAAAATATTGAGATAGATAGATAGATAGATAGATAGATAGATAAAAATGATATGACAAATAGGAATATTTCTTTTATGTTGATTTTTTATTATTCTCAATAAGTTTCGACATTAGGTCATCGTCGGGAGAAAAATGATAAGACAGGTGTTTTACAATAGAAAAGCACTGCAAATTATTTTGCTATAGAAATGCATTGCAAATGATAAAGAAAAGCATTGTCTCGGGTCATGAATTGATAAAAGCATTATAAGCTGAATCGTACTATTATATGCATAATTATTCTTTTGCATCAGTGTCTTACTATGGTAATGAATTTTTACTGTAGAAATTCTTCGTTAATTATTTCATTTTAGAAATGTATTGCAGATGAGATGAGAATAGTTGTCAGTAATCAATAATTAATGCTACTGTTATTATTATAGTTATTGAATGCGTAATAAACGGCATTTTTTTTAAGAAAATGAGAAAAAAAGGATAAAACTGTCGTTATATGAGGTTCGGTTCTATTCATGGTTTCAGGTTTCAGGTTCTTAAAATATATCCGTGAGGATGATGTAGTAGTATTGCACAATGTTTTAGAAAGACCGAAAAGAGTTTTGATATCACGGGGGAAATTGAGAATGAGAAAAAGAAACGATGATGAAAATGCAGAAAAAGAAAATAGAAAGAAAAAAAGGTAAGAATGAAGGAGGAAAAAGGAAAGAGATAAATAAGGAAATATACAATTAAGCGAAATAGAAAACAAAATGGACAAGAAGTTGAAAAGAAAGAAAGAAAGAAAGACAGAAAGAAAGAAAGAAAGAAAGAAAGAAAGAATGGAAAGCATATTTTTTAGAGAGACTGCGTTTAAGTGAATGAGAGAGAGAGAGAAGATAGAGAGATAAGAGAGAGTATCTGAGGTGAGGTTACACAGGTGGTGAATAGAGACCAAAAATTGAAAAAAAAAAAAAACGTTATTAATCAAAGAGAAAATACCAAACA
Organism: Sepioteuthis lessoniana; assembly: GCA_963585895.1. Classification (NCBI taxonomy): domain Eukaryota; kingdom Metazoa; phylum Mollusca; class Cephalopoda; order Myopsida; family Loliginidae; genus Sepioteuthis; species Sepioteuthis lessoniana. Next base: position 21,913,937 of record OY757946.1, read on the forward strand.
AAAGATAATGAAAGGTTTTCATTGTTCTAAGAAAACTAAACATCACCTTAAACTTAAGACTTTGTCTCCAACACTAATAGCGAATATCTAGGCTTTAACTAACTGTCTCATTAGCCAAATTCTACTTCAATCCAAACTATGTACCCTTTCAGTCCCTTCTGACTCTTAACAAGATCTAAAAGTCGTACCCCTTCTCATAGATAAATCAATTTTTCAAAAAGCAAACTCAAAAACCACGAGTTAATGCAGGTATGTGGATCTTGGGCAAGTCCTTCACACACCACGCCCACTATTGATGCATTCTGTGATTCCTAAGTCGACAAATGCCCTCAAGCGAGAAATTATCCCTCATCCAGTGGGTTCCTTTTCGAGCCTGGATGAGGAAAGATACACATGCTGGACGTACCCATCAAAATCAAACCTTTGGTAGATGTCCATCTGTGTATGTAGAAAAACCGCCACACCCATTACGTGATACCCAACATTATGTTTGTCCCAGCAAAGGAACAAGCAATTAAACGGTAACAATTATGGCAAAATATTGACCAAGAAAGATTTTTTTATCAATATTGTTATTATTATAATTCTTTTTTTTTTTTTCTTTTTTTTTTTTACTTTCCAATGTAATATACCAGCCAATTAAAGTATATGACCTCCTTAAAGGCAAATTCTTCTTTCTCTTCTCTGAAAACTATCGAATGATTTCCATTTTCATATCTCATGCTAAACTCAATCAAAATGATTGAAATGAACGAAAAAAGGAGGAAGAAAATAGGTGAAAAAAAGAGAAGAATTAAAAAAAGAAGCAGATGATGAAAGATGGAAAACACGAATCTAAAATGTGTGTCAAAAATGAATAAGAAAAAATTAAAGCTTTTTTTATAAAAGAAATAAAATAAATTGGCCTAAATTTTTTTTTCAAAAAAAGAAAATCACAAAAATGGCGGAAGAATTTTGTTTTGATTAAAATTCAAAAAAAATTTAAAAAACAAAAAAACAAAAAAAAAAACAAAAAAAAAACGAAAGGCAAAAAATTGAAGAGACGACAAAATGACAGACGCAAAGGGAGATAATCCGAACCCAAAGATATTTTGAAAAAAGTAGTGATGTTTCAAAAATGTCCGCCGTTCAATTCCTTGACATTTGTATTACGCTACGGTTTTCTTTTCTTTTTTTTTTTTTTCAGACAAATGGAAAAAAACTTTTTTTTTTAATTAAATAGAAACTTTCCAGCTAAAGCCTGGTGAATAAAACAAACTTGTTTCTACATTGTTTATTATGTCTGCATACTTATATTCGTATGTACATACATATGTTGTACAGGCACGTTGTTTCGTTACGTACCTACCTACGTACGCAGACAGATATGTATGCATGTATATGTATATACATATATATATTGTTGTTTTTACACTAACGCTAACACTAAATTCTCTTTATACTCTCCTTCATTTCTTCTGCTGTTAACATGACAACCACTGTCATTTTATGCTCTGGAATTCGCTTTTTTTTTCTTTTTTTAAAAACTAGACGGAAAAAAAAACAAGAAAAAAAAAAAAGAAAAAATCATCTTGTCAACACAGCATAATGAATTTGGTCGTTTTTCTATTTTTTGTTTTATTTCAATAATTTGTCAAATTACGATCTGTCTTTCTTTTTCCCATTTTTCTTCCCTTCTTCTTCTTCTTCTTCTTCTTCTTCTTCTTCTTCTTCTTCTTCTTCATTATTATTATTATTATTATTATTATTATTATTATTATTATTATTATTATTACCTCTCTTTCATAAAGGTGGTTACATTTAATGTACAAAATTAGCTCGTAACAGTTTATAAATAAAAAGACAAAAAAAAACAAAGTTCTATACAAATAAAATAGTTAAATAATCCAGTAATTGGAACCGTTTTCCTTTCTTTTTTTTTTTCTTTTTTTTTTTTTTTTCGTTTTTTCTTTTCAATTTTTGAAACATTTATCGTATTCGCGAACGTATAATACGCACCCTGATTTTGAAATGGAAATTTTAGAATGTAAATAATTTCTTTCTTTTCCACACAAAAAAATCCCATATTTTTTATACAAAATTCGCAATAACAGGCGAAGTAGCCTCTTACATGAAATCATCTTTCTTGACTTGATATTCAATTCTTACAACAAACAGTTTTCATTCCTAAACGAAACGAACCTTCTCATATCACGAATAAAAATGAAATTATTAGTTTAATCATTAAATATAGTAGCATATAACATTATATTTTTATATTAGTATATCTTAATTTACATGCTAAATTATTTAGAGACTAATTGGGTCGGTTGGTTGGTTGGTTGGTTGGTTGGTTGGTTGGTTGGTTGGTTGGTTGGTTTTGTAAACCTAAGTTGGGTCATTTTATACTGAAGTCAGTTATGGTCTCCAATTATATATATATATATATATATATATATATATATATATGGTACAAAATGTATCTTCACAATTATTTTAAATCGATAAAGATTCATACTTAGTTGCAATATCAATATTTTAAGAGCTAATATATTAACGTAGTTTCAAATCATTTTAAATATCACAAACAGATCTGTCTGACGTACAGATGGGGCCCTAAGAAGTATTATCATTCTGTCTCAGAATAGATCTGTAGTAGTGTAATGGAAGAGGTGACTCCACACTCCCCAAAGCTTCAGAACAGGAACATCACCACCGGATGCAGTTTTGTTTCAAACCAACAACACAATATCTTTTTTTGTTGATAAAGCTGCAATAGAAAAAATAATTTGGTTTGGTGGAGTTTAACATTATTTGGATTTAAAATTCTGTTTTTATGATGTTTGGTAACTACTTATCATTTTATCTTTTTTTTTTTTCATTTTTAAAACGTTCTAAACAATTACTGGAACAAAATTTCAGGGTATTCTTTTTCATTTCAATGATTGCCTTTTTTGCTCTTAAATTCCTGCACAATTTTGAGATTATTAACAGTTGCGACATGTAAATACAACAGGTAGATTTTTTAAATTTTCACATTTTTTATTACATTCGACAGTTCGAAATAAGGCACATTACGACCACTTTCAGTTGCCAGAATATACAAGTATAATCTTTGATAAATGTTGTCAAGGGTCAACATGAAAGTATACAAATGTAACAACTATTATGAGACAGAGGTATTATTATTATTATTATTATTATTATTATTATTATTATTATTATTATTCACTTTTCAGCTTTACTTTCAGTTCCTTACAATCCTTCACCTAGTTTTTACCCAAGACCTAGAGTGAAGGAAGGTAATGATTTTATCTATTCTATTGATTATTATTATTATTATTATTATTATTATTATTATTATTCGTTTTGTCTCAAACAGTTTTTTGTTAAATTAGTGAAGTACTTTACTAAAGTAGGGAAATATATTCTATTTGCAAGTTTAAAATTGAATTTTCACAACAGAACAAGATTAACTATTAAAATCTATTAACGCCAAATCTTCTCAGCCCACATATTATTATTATTATTATTATCATTATCTAATCACATTTCTATCATTGAAACAGCAGTCTCAATTCTTCATCCTTCTTTGCATCGTATAAACTTTCACTTCCAGTACTTGTTTTCTTTTTAGATTTTTTTGTTGTTGTTTTTTGTTGTTGTTGTTGTGTTTTTTTCTATCGATTGCTGCTTTTTGTTTGTTTGTTTAATTGTTATTTGTTTGTTTTCTGTTTTTTCGGATGTTTTTTTGTTTGTTTGTGTTTTTTTTTATTCTCTTCTTCTTTCTTTCTTTTTTCACTTTCTTTAAATCATTTCGTGTCCTTTTTTTCGTCATTCGCAATTTTTTGTTCCACCATATTCAGGTTCATCTTCACGGCTAAACATTTTCCCACCAATTTCCAAGATGTCTTCTTTCTTTTTCCTATTTCGTCTTCCCAATCACCACTTCTTTGGTGGTACGCTTCTTTCTTTCTTTTTCATGCTCTTTTATTTTCGTGCTATATCAATACATTTTTATTATCTCCTCAATGATTTCGACTCTATTTTGATCTTTTGCCTTACCTCGTTGTCTGTATTGGAAGTGTACTTTTTCTAATCTTTTTTTTTAAGGAAATACAGCAAAAAATGAAGAAAAGAAACAAAATATTCTTTTACGATTATTTCATCATTTTTCTCACAAGTTAGAGGAATAATAATAATAATAATAAAAACTGATAAAATACAATTAGAAAATTTTATCGAATATGTAACAATATAAAACTTAAATTGCATATATATTATATAAAATTATTCATATATATATATGTGTGTGTGTGAGTGTGGGTGTGGGTGGGTATAGAAAAATTGATAACAAGGTAATCCAAGTGGAAGGAGAGATTTATTGTGAAGTCGACACTATAGTGTTTCCGTTCCACTGAACCATCATCAGAACCACGAGTCAACTATGGATGTTTGTATTTTGCAATTTTAAACATCCATCGTTGACTTAACATCGCTAATATCACCCCTCGTGGCCCGGATGATGGTTCAGTAGAACCGAAACACTATCGTGTCGACTTCACAATAAAGCTCTCCTTCCACTTAGATTACCTTGTTATCAAATTTTCTCTACATATTGTCGGATTACAATCCATTATTTACTTCTATATATATATATATATATATATATATGTGTGTGTGTGTGTGTGTGTGTGTGTGTGTGTGTGTGTGTGTGTGTGTGTGTGTGTGTGTGTGTGCACTCGCTCTTGGATAACCACCAACCTAGAAATTATTATTATTATGCTTTATATATATATATATATATATATATATATATATATATGAATAAAAAGCTAGCTTATATGTACGTTTAAATTGTTTATATAATGTATATGTGTGTGAATCCCTCTTTCGGTGAGAATAGAGTTTATATCATTCATATATAATATCATAAAAGAAGTTTATACGCAATTTAAAATATGTATGTGCATATGTAGCTAAAACTATTTTTATACAAATACAATATATGATTATATTTATAAACTTTAGATACATAATTCTATGTTTAGACATAAAACTACTTTCTGTAATACACGCTATATATATATATATATATATATATATATATATATATATATTGCGTACTGTAGAAATCTACTTATATGCTGACGAAAATACACCGCCATTTAGCGTAGACATTAAAATAAGGGCTTTTCAAAGAAAATCTACTGCTCTTTTTGTATTCATTGATGTAGACTATCCAACAGATATTTACGTTTACCGCCCAAAGTCTTGACATCGTCACCCGGGCAGTTCATTCAAATCTCACAGGATTTTATTTGTTTCATTTCTAACCTTATAAACATTGACTGGAATGTTGTGAATAGAATAAAATTTCTTAATAAAGCTTCATTTTCATTTAACATTCCTATAATGTGACAGAAAAGCAGCAAAGCCTAGTAGTGGCTGTATGATACTACTTAGGGTGCTCTACCTTAAATATAGCAATTCTTTGAGCTCAAAATCCAGCCTGACTCCAGGTTGAAAAATAATTGTAATAGAAACACTTCCTAATTAGCTAATTATTAAATATCTCTTAATATTCTCTTTCTACAATTGTTTTCTATATTTATAAGATACATGGCTCCCAGACCTTTACTAGGTATAATATTGTTTTTAAGTTCAATCTCTGAGTAGTTTTAATTCAGACTTATTTTGTTATTGCCACATCATCTTTTTCTTTATCACCCGCATTCAAGGTCTTTTGCCGTATATTTTGTTCTTGGGAAAGGAAAAAGGAATATATTCAGAATATTTATATACTAAATCCAGTTTAATGATAAGCATTTCCCTTTTAGTGCAATTTGAAATGCGAGTAAAGATCACTTGATGTTACCTCACCCTTGGTTAGAAGGTCTCAATCCGAGATATGCATATGACTTGTGGCTTCAGAGCGAGAATAAAATAACCTATTTGTCACTATCTGGCGACCTTAGTTGAGAGTGACCCGAAGGCTCCCTTTTCAATAGCTACTACACAGAGGTGTAGAGGAGAGTGCTGCTCCACTTTACCCTTTACTGGGATTAAACGTCAGTCTCCCAGACCATTGGCGAACACTCTACTTATTCGGCCAATAATCTAGTATATATGATATATATTATTCTCACCTACTTGCCTAGCACCTTGCTGGACATGTGAGTGGTTAATGATGGCTTGATTCCAGGGGGCCTTCTCTCCCCTGGCAATACCAGCTTTGCAGGGTTGAGTTTATTGCTCGGCCCCTAAGGCGCTCCAATAGAGGAATGCCATCAGATCCAAGAAATTTTAGAATCAGCTGCGCAACAGCCTTGCTTTGTGCATGGCTCCCTACTATAAAACGACCTTGCATCATATATCGACTAGGTGGGAAATCGGTTAAATATTTCTAATATATATTAACAATACAACTCTTTGTGTTATCATCGTCATACACATTATCATCATCATCATCATTGTTTTGTTTTCTTCTTTTCTCATCATTATAAATTATCATCTTTATTAACTGTTATTCTATATCTTTAATCTTTATCGCTATATTGTAACAGCAATATTATCCAGATTAATTCAAATAAATAGTTCATAATTATTTTAGGTATTTAATAATTACAATCTTCATGTAATCTACGTTATTACTCATATTATTACTATTATTTTTCTCCACTTTCTTAGGAGGATGGAAAAGAAAATTATTATTTCACTCCATGTGAGTTATTCACACCAGCGGTCTTTCTCTGGAATCTGAGTGACGTCAAGTCTCGTCAGGTTTAAGATTTTTCTAAGTCCTGAAGACACGAAGAGACTTGCGGTCACATATTTTTATCATTATTGTACTCCTTGGCGAGTTTTTCACACCAGCGTTAGCCGATGGTTTCTAACTGGAGTTTGAGTGACAGCAAGTCTCCTCAAGTCTCCAGGACCCTTCTCAGTATTCTGGCTGATCTTAATAACGCTGTAGTTTGGATCGTCTCCACTCGGTCTCTAATTTCCAACTCCTCAAGTCCCATTATCAAACCTTTGGTGACTCTACCAAGCGCACCAATTACAATTGGTATCACTGTCACTTTCATGTTCCATTATTATTATTATTATTATTATTATTATTATTATTATTATTATTATTCAAATACTATTGATTCTCCGTTACTATTTTTGCAATTGTTATACAATATAGCTGAAAACACAATCGTTATCCTATTCATACGTAATAATCAAATTATACATACAAACATATATATATATATATATATATATAGTCTTTGATTTCTAGTAATATATACATAACGATTTCTTTATTTCCACAATACTGAACAGGATAGTGTTAAGAAGGAAATTATTTCTCTTTCCTACCGTTAATTTCATTTTAAATTGCTTAATCAGTACCATTCTTCTTCTTCTTCTTCATCTTCTTCTTCTTTTTCTTCTTCTTCTCCTTCTTCTTCTTCTTCTTCTTCTTCATTATTATTATTATTATTATTTAAAACGTTTCTGTTTAATTTCTTCAATAGTTTTTGTTTGTTTCTTTCAATTTTTTTTTTTTACTCTCCAATTTCTTCTTTTTTAGATACTTTATTTTAAATTTCGAATCCCCCAAAATAAACAAAAAAATAACACACGACCATTTTAATTTCTGCTTATAAAATGCTACTTCAATTCTGAAGACCTCTACTACTTCCACTACAACTTCAACTCTACTACTACTACTACTACTATTACTACTAATAAAAATACTACTACCATTAACGCTACTAATTCTACGACTATAACCACTTATACTACTATTTATACAACGTTTAGTGATCTAGCAACATGATCAGCAAGCAATATATTAATACTACTAATAATAATCGTGAAACCATATTCAAAAAATGAGAATAAAGCAGTTTTTCTATTGACTTTTTCTGGTGTTTTTCTTATCATTATTCTTGTATGTTTCCGCCAGAAGTAACTGGTGGTTTATACTGAAAATTTATTATTAATACTAACTGAAAACCGACTCTTCAAGAGGGATTTCACGCTAAGTCCATCTGAAAGGTAAAGATCTTGGATTTGTCCCATGTATTTATTGAATCATTATTATGAACAACTTTGACTATCCTTCATTTTCGAATATTTTGATTAGTATTATCCTTCATTTTCGAGTTTTCTTCGCCTTCTATTGCAACTCATTTAGGTCATTTCTACTACTGCGTGGAACTAAGAGTAGCGGAGACGAGTATACTGTATAAAACAACGATAATAATGGAAACATGGCGAGCGAATACTAAGTAGTTTTATTGGTGATATTTTAACTTGCTGTTATGCAATGTTTACACAAACGTGAATATATCGCTGCAATTGTCGTTACCATGTTTGTTGTTGTTATTATGTTCCACACAAAATAGTGTTAATAATATTTCTGTTCACGTTCATGTTATTTTTACATGAAGTTCTATCACTCAATATTCATTAACATTATTAACTAAAATCATGTTTGTTTGATTGTTTGTTTGTTTGGGTTTTATGGCATATCAACCTTTGTTGGTTATTTAAAGCCAAATCCATTTTTATATGAATAATCAGTTCTATTTCAAACGATTCAGTTTAGCATAAGAACACAGTTTAATTGTCAAAAACATTTCTATTTCAAGCTATTCATTTCAGTTCAAATTCAAACAGTTCTAATTCAAACAATTTAGTTTAGTATAAGTATAGTATTTGCTTACACACAGTTAAATTTCAAAACAGTTCTATTTCAAACAACTCAGTTTAGCGTAGTACAGTTTCAACATCAAAAGCAGTTCCATTTCAAACAATTCAGTTTAGGATGAGTACGCAGTTTACATGTCAAAACAGCTCTATTTCAAATAATTCAGTTTGTACGCAGTTTAGTTCTATTTGACCCATAGATAGGACCCTATCAGGTGTTATCCCTCCGGGCCAGAGTGGACCTGGGAGCGATGGCAATGAAAGGGTACTCCGCATTCCCCAAAGTTCCCGCATCTCAGGGACCTCACTACCAGATTGTTTAGTGTCATATCTAGGATACTCGTTGCGGTGATCTTACCTCTCTGCAGAGGTGCAGTCGGTGTATTCTACATCCCCTGCCTACAGGGCAACTAATATAATTCGAAATACCCTTTGGAACGGTATGAAAATAAATAGTATCCCTGCTGTTCCTCTACAAGGCTAGATTTGGTATTAAATAACTCACGAAGATTGATATGCCATTAAACAAAGAAACCAAACCAAACCTTCTATCATTCAGGGTATTGGATAGGTATTATTTAGACTTCTGTCATACCAACTGTTCTTCTAGCTTAGATTACAGAGCAAGCGGTATGGAGAATCAGACTTTCTCGAAGACCAAGGATAATACTAATCAAATTTATTTATAATAATAATCAGTTTGAATATAACTCGTCCTAAATATAATCGTACGTTTTCAAAGACCATGTGCAAAGGTCAAAAGTTTTGCAATATTTAACAAGGTGGTAGTTTTTTGGTGTGTATATCTCGTGACCAAAGCAGTTCAAACCGTGATGGAGGGTATCTGCTGTGGTTGACTGACTCCTGTGATTTGAAAGCCGTACAGATGAATGTGCAACGTTGTATAATTATACTTAACGTGTTCGAATTTGACCATAACACCGTGAATTCAACCAAAGATATTTGTTGTGCTAAAGGTGAAGTATAGCTAATAACACAAGAGTAACCGGATGGTTCAAGAAACTTTGCCCGGGCTGCAAGAACCTCGACGATCAAGGTAAGGTAAGCGTAAAACTATAAAATCTGAGCTCCAAGCCAAAGAGGTAAATCCAGTGAGTAACCCACAGAGGGTATCAGGTGAGTTTAGCATCTCACTGTCCCGTGTGACTCGTCACCTTCATGATCTCACCAAAAGCACCCAGATCTGCCGAATTGTACCTCATATTACTAAAATATTGCAAAACTTTAGACTTACTTTCGTATTCGGTGGTTCGGAAAGTAATTAAGCTTGACCAGAGATTATATAAAAACAAATGTGAGTCAATTTATTGAAGTATTATGATTTTTAGATGAAGTTTTCTCAGTCATCATTATTAACAATTTTGACTAGTATAATCTTTCACCTTCTTAATTTCAGTTGCTTTTTATCGCAGCTTCCTAATTTCTACGACTACGAAGAAAATCGCTTTATAGTTATTATTTGAACTTCTGTGCTTCCGTACTTTCACAGCTAACTATTGCAGCTGGTACAGTAAACCAAGCTTCCGCAACGTGGCAGGAGACGTGAGTTCAAATCTCATTACAGATATTTCCATTCGCACTGTTCCTGGCTGTCATAGAAATTATGTCCCAAGTGAGTTGAGATAAAAAGCAACAGGAATTAGGAAGATAATGGATAGTACAATTGAAAATTAATAATAAAAAAAATATGACAAAATTTAATCGGTTGGATTCCCCATGGCAAAGTGACAAACGTGCTAACCTGCGACATTGTTGTAAGCGAGTTCGAACTCCTGTCACACTATTACGTTCACTTTCGGACTAATATCCTTGGGAAAGGCATGAACTCCCTCTCCACCAGCTATCGATTAAATTGTACTATTACACTTTTTATACAACGACGGCTTGGGCATTTAAAAACCGATGAATGTTGATATGCTATTAAACAAAGAAACTTCATCTAAAAAATCTACAAATTAATGTAATTATTGACTCATATTTTACTTGGAAACCAATCGCAATGTAAACTCTTGGACAGCATTTAATTTTGAGATAAAGAGCGGTAATTTCACAAAAGATTTCAAATACCCAGATTTTTGGAAATTTTAGATTTTTCAAATATTTTCATGACTGTTATTATTTAAAATATATAATTCTTGAAATCTGTTTATTTTGCAATTTTTTTTTATAAAATCACCTGCTGGAATTATCTTCCTATGTTCAAAAGAATATTTTTTAATAGAACAATTTTTGGTGTGAATGCTTTTCTTTTGTTTCAAATGTGAATTTATTGCAAAGATTTTGTTGTTCTATCATTTATCAACATCACTCCTTCCGACCGGCGTCTCAAATACCGCAGAATGCGGACCGTAAACGACTCACAAACTACTTGTTTATGAAATACGACGGATCAATTTTCTTGACTAATATTTTACAAACATCAGGTAATTTCTCCCTCACCCCTGACATGATAAGAGTAGAATATACTTTAATATTTCAGTCGCTGAAAAGTAGAAATAATCCAATTTTGTATGCATTTTTAAGAAATTTTAATAAGAACTTGCTTAAAAGACTTTTTGTAGTGAAGGGGTTAATGAGATTATAAAAATAACTTCCACAGGAGAACACGAGGATATTTTTCTTTTTGTTTTATAACTTGCGAAGAAGACTTAAAAACATATATTGGCGTGGAGTGTGTAATTAAGATGGCAGACAACACGATAGAACATTAGAAATTTGTTTTATTTTATAATGAACGAAACAATAGATTTGTCAACTCATTGACATGAGGAAGATGTACCTGAGATGACAGACAACACACACAAATAAAAAAAATATTCATGGAAAATGTTTGAGAGCAAATTGTTAAATAAGCAGAAATTTTATATCTGCAATTTCTTTAAATGTGGTAAAACTTTGAAATTTGCTTTTGCTTTCTATGTTTTAAAACTATTTATATCACAATTTATTGTAATTTACTCGTGGAATGAAACTAAATGGTAAAAACGGTGAATAAGATTTTTTAAAAGTATTTACCAAAAGTAAAAACGGAATTGAGGCGAATTTAAAACCGCAAATTTATCACTAATTCACAGATCCCACTTATTGTCATAGATTTTTTTTAAAATAACAGTTTTTCAGCAGTATTGCAGATTTGCTTCTTCATCATTATCATCATGATCAAGGCATCTCTCTCTCTCTCTCTCTCTCTCTCTCTCTCTCTCTCTCTCTCTCTCTCTCTCTCTCTCTTTCACTGTCCATCCTTGTTGCTCATCACAATCTAAAGTCCTCTTGACTACATCCAGCGTTTGCACAAAGTTGTTGTCTGTAAGTTTTTGTTAATTAACCTACAATTTGTCCATGTGTTAATTAATTAATTAACCAACAGTGTGTCCATGTGTTAATTAACCAACAGTGTGTCCATGTGTTAATTAATTGATTAACCAACAGTGTGTCCATGTGTTAATTAATTAATTAACCAACAGTGTGTCCATGTGTTAATTAATTAATTAGCCAACAGTGTGTCCATGTGTTAATTAACCAACAGTGTGTCCATGTTATTAGAAAACGTTGCTTACGAGTTCGCCCTTACTTCTTCTGCATATCTTGTTTTTCTTTATGGGATGGTTTGCGTGATGGGAGGTAAGTGGTCGTACAATTAAGATTTAGATTACTGCATCTGCGATTTGTTCAAAACCGCACACAACATCCTTATGTAGTTTTTCTCCTAGTGTTTCGTCAGAGTCCAAGTAGTGCAACCATACAATAGTACTGACATAACAACAACTTAGAAGAATTCCCGTTTTATTTAATCAAAGAGATCCGAATTTCATGCGGTTGATTACAGTGGATCATGTTTTACTTATACGTATGTTGACATCGCATTCAGTAGATGAGACTCGGCTACCGATGTATATGAACTGGTCAACTAATTTCAGAGGTTAACCATTTCAGAAAGAGATGGTACCATCTTGATTAAAATACATGGCCTCTGTTTTATCTTCACAGAGACGAATGCCTCCTGCTGCTCACTTAAGTCTAGGCGACAGAGTGGCGAAAATCACGCCTTTTGGCTCGCTAAAACTATTCCCTTGGATATAATAGACCTTTAAAAACCTTGAGCTTGAGACCTCGGCCTTACAATATAGACCTGCCTGTATATACCCGAAGTGAGTTCTGGGCTGGATTCCAGCCTTCTGGACTTTATTGGAAGGAAAACGAAATATTAAATACACTTGAAAGATAAACAATCCTTTGAAGGTAAAATAGAAAATATTCATATAAAAAGCCTCTTTTCAACATGAGGTCCCACTGCCAGTCTTACAGCAATTGTATTTGAGAGGTGTTTCTCGACGATGTGGTAAATGCCACTGCAATGCCTTTATTTGATTTCATGGGGTCCTGGGGGAAAGGTCATAGGAAAAATCATTTATTTTTCCAGGGAATTATTTTTAGATGTATAAAATCAATCTCTCGCAGTTTATTTTAGGAAATGAAATCATCAAATTAATTAACGGGTTAGGTGTCCACACTAGAAAAGATGTTATGGAAATTTGGACCGAAAACAACAGTAATTAAAACCTTCCTCACTTATTAAATGAGAAGTGGAAATTCTATTAAAATAAACTAATTAGTTGATTTTTTATAGATTTTAAAAGCGCATTTTTTTTCACACTAAAGTTGTTTAGAGAGAGAAATGACTTGCCTCAGAGTTCGAAGCGAGTGTGAACGTATCTTGCGTGCAGCATGCCGACAGTAAGAAACATGACCGTTCTTGAATGTGCAATTTATAGTTTATGTAACGTATCAGCCAGAACTTGCATAAAAGGAGTAATATAAGTAACAGAGGGTGTTGCGGTTTTGCGCAATTGCATCGATTAAATAGATGGGGTACACTTCGGCCTGCCGTGGTATCAACGGCACGGATCTGGTCGGGTGTGTCATATCTCTAGACATACCCCGATCCTCAGGGAACCGCCCCCAAGGCTTTAACCCTCCTTGGAGGGGTTAGGTTTATCGCCTGGTGCCTGAGGCGCCCCTTTTTAAGGGAATGCCGAAGGGGCATTAAAAAAGGCCTTGTGCCACACTCGTCCGCTTGATAGGACGGAGGATGAATACCATTGTGGTTTTGCGCAATTGTATTGATCAAGTAGATGGGGCACACTTCGGCTGGCCGTGGGGCAACTGCACGGATTTGATCGGGTGTGTCATGTCTCTGGATGTAGTCGTCAGCCGAGGCTACCAGTTGGGGTACCGGGAAGGCATAGAATTTGCGTCACGTGGCCAAGAAAGACTTATTCCTCTAGCCTCTGGGGTCTGTCCTCCCAGGCTCTAACTCTCCTCGAAGAGGAGGCCTGAAGTGTCCCTTTTTAAGGGATTACCGACGGGGTCTGAGGCATTTGGGGGAATGTCGGGCGTGTCTGGGCTACGATTTTGCGTCGGACCCACCTTTGAAAAGACCTTGTGCCTCTCTCGCCCGTTTGGTGGGACGCACGACGACCAATACCGTTGGGGTTTTGCTAACTACTTGTTTGACAGATGGACAGAGCAAATAAACGAATTGACGCGGAAGAGGAAAATGAAAACCTGTTTTCTGCGATCATCTATTGTGACAGTTGGGAAAGCGAATACCTGAATCTATTTCCTTCAATTCCATGAGGTGTTAATTCAAATTTGCTAACACCTAAATAAATGAAAACGTGATACGATAATTATCTGGCTATATATATATATATACAAACAAGCGTATGATGTTGATATTATATATATATGATTAATGTCTATGTACAACTGTTATATAATAGCCCCCCACCAACAACAACACTTTGCAATGGGAAGTGTGTAGACATTTGATGAGGTTAACAGTTGCCTCAGTTTAAAACAAGCGTTGAGAATGTTTATGTTTTGAGTTTTAGTTGTTGGATTTCTGAAGTAAACCTGTTTTGGGGATTCTAACATTAGTCTAGGGAGTTCAATAGAGACTTTTAGAAGTTGCAAAGACTTTCCTTCTCTCTATAACAGACAGTTTCGGAAACTTTCTGAGATTGACAGCCTGAATCAAGTGACAGATTTTAGGAGAAGCTACCATCATCATTATCATCATCATCATCATCATGTCGTGCTGCTAGCATGGATATCCCTGATTCTTTCTCTCTCCATTTGTCCCTATCATCCATTGCTCCCGGCAGGTCCTCAAGACAGCATTCTGTGTCAGCATATTGGTAAATTCTTGTTTGTCAGCCAACACTGGCACGTCCATGCAGAGGAGTCCATTGAAGAACGTCGCGTATGAGTTCGTCTTTGCTTCTCTAGCAGTGTCCTGCATGTCTTGTTCATCTTATTTGGATGGTTTTAGAGATGGGAGGTAAGTGGCAGTACAGCTGTTGTTTCGTGGGATGTTGCTTCCAGGATTTGTTCAATATAGCTCGTAGCATTCTTGTGCAGTTCCCGTCTAGCCTTTTCTCTATATGTTTTATCAGCGTCCATACCTTCTCTAAGTTCGTATTGACATCACTTCCAGTGCATGAGAAGCTGCTCCCGGGATATATGAACTTGTACACTAATTTCAGAGAACTGCCATTTAGAGTAGAGATGTCTCCTTCTTGATTAAAACTCATGTACTTAGTTTTGTCTGCATTTACGGAGAGGCCAATGCTTCCTGCTATCTGCTCTAGGCTATGCAGTAGGGGTTCGGCTTGGGTAGTTTCAGCGAGATGTCGTCTGCTCTTTGCCTTTTTTAGTGTGAAGCCATGTTCTTTTATTAGATCTATTGACGTTCTAAGTACGTAGCCGAGACAGATTATCAATAGAAAGGATGCTAATGTATCTCCTTGTAGAACTCCGTTGACAATGTCAAAGAATTCTGTCTCCATCAGGTGAGTTAACCATTGTTTTCGTCTTATTATAAAGCAACGTTATAGCGTTAGCAGTTTCTTTGGGTAGACCTTATGCTAGAAGTATTTGCTCCATCTTCCCTCTGTGTATGGAATCAAATGCTTTGGAGAAACTTACAAGTAAGAGTGTTGCCTCGGGGCTTTTTGCACGAACTCCTTTAATTCGAGGGATGGTTAGAATCTGTGATGTAGTGGATTGATATCTCCGAAAATTATTCTGATTTTTCTAAGTATTTCCCTAATTTCTGGTTCGATGCGATTGAGAAACAGACAATTATAAACCTTAGTTGTTATAGAAGTAAGAGTTATGCCTTCGTATTTTTTGGCGATTCTGAGGTTACCTTTCCAAGGAAAAGAGAGGATGCAGTCTTTCATCCATTTGTCTATTGTGTTCTTGTTATATACGGCGTTGCTTAATCAAAGTAGAAAGTCATCAAATTTCCTTGTCTTCCATATTTCTTGTGATATTTTATCGAGGTCTACAGCTTTGCTGCTTTTAATTTTTGTCTGTAATAGGTTGGGTTCTTCTTGGGAAAACTGTCCCAGTTTGATATCAAGTTGGTTATTAATAATCTTTGTAAGAGGTCTATCTGTGACTTCAGGGAAGTTTCCGAACACCTTCTTGAAAAGTTCATTCTACATTCATATTCGTTCTTGTCAGGCAGATTTTAGTTTTACTATCGAGGAGTTCTTTTACATCATTAACTGTCTACCATACGTTTCGTCATTTTTTATCATCGACCGAGTTTCTTATTTTTTTATCAGACCTTGAATATATTATTTTTGTTCTTTTTGGTATGTGTGTGTAAGAAATATGTTTGTTTGGTTATAAAAAAGCACTGGGTAAGGTCATATAGCTGGGTCTTCGGGGGTGGGGTATCGGATCTTTCAACATAATACCCTCCTCGCCAGCTGGACCCCACTCAGGTTGGTCACACCCGGTCCGTCACACAAATTAAAAACGCTACTAGTTCCGCTTGCTTTTTATAGAGACTTTACCTAGTAGACCTTGGTTTCCAAGCGTTTGATTGATTAATTCTTTAGCCAACCAGTTTGCTGGGCGGTTGTTTTAACCGGCTGTGACACTTTTCTTTTTTCTTTTCCTTTGGCATGAGAAGGATCCAGCGGTAAGTTCCGTTATACATTTAAAAATTTTATCTTTACAAAATGGACTGTAATAAAAACACCACACACACACACACACACACACACACACACAAGCTAAAACTCCCCCTCTTATATTCATGGTCCTGGCAAAAAAAATAACATAATACATGTCTCCATATATACGTACATACACACACATACACACAATACATATCAGTGTTCGGATGAAATATGAAGGAGCGTCTTAGAAAAATGTAAACTTTTAAAAATAAATATTCTAAAAATGATCTAAATAAACTGTTCAACAAGTATGCAAAAAAAAAAAAAAACACAAAAACAAAGCCGTATAAAATTTTTGAAAAAACGATATCAATCTCCAGTTCAGGACGCTGAAAAAAGTGTCCCTTTGATTATTTAATAGAGAAATGAATCTGAATTGATCGATTTTCCTCGCTCCTTTCTCTTTTGGAGTCCATATTCCTTCGGTGTATTTCCAATATTCTACTATTTTACCTGTTCTCCAAATTACTTTTATTAACTTCCAAAGGAAACGAAGGAGTTAAGGACATCGTTTATAAACGTTATAAGGCACGCCATTCGGACCGGGTGCATATGATGCTCTTGTTTTAATGACGGCTTTAATTTCATTCCAGATTGGTTCTTTTAAATCAAACTCCCGTGTTAGGGCTTCCGGTCTTATCAGGAGTGTTTTCTTTAAGGTCTCTGTCTCTATTTGGGTCTTTAAGATTATTATGGAAAAAGGAGTCAATTTCAGCTGGAGTACGTTCCAGATAACCGCTTTGTTTTTCCCTTAATATTTTTGTGAAAGCAGAAAGGTCTGTTAAAAAGGCCATCCGTTTCTTTGCCCTTTCTTTTCTTCTTTGTCTGTGCCATTCTGCTTTTCTCACGGACCTGAGTTTAGCTCAAATGATGTCTTCAAGTTCCCAAAGTGGTACCTGTTCATCTGGTTTTGCTTTTTTATATTGCTTTCGGAGGGATTTTAATTCTGCTCTTTGTTGCTTAATTTTTGTTTCTCTTCTATTTTCTTTACCACTGGATCTTTCCTTTATTTCCATATATCCATACTGAGCCTTTGCATAACTAATGATAATTTTGAACATCGTCAATCGTCGATTGTCCACTGATCCTTTCGCTGAGATATTTACTAATTCACCAATACTTGTGTCAAAATCATGCCAAGCGTTTTTGTTAACGGCTGTTGGCCATTTGATCTTTCTGACTGCAGTGCAGGTTTCTGTAACCTCTGCTCGGAGGGACTGGGCACGGCGGTGTGCTTCCCGGTCCTGCACTTACTCCATCTCACTAGGAGAAACTCCTGCGCGCTGCGTCTGGGTTTTTTTTTTTTAACCTGACTCTTTATTCTGGCCTGATTGATCTTTAAACGGCATATATTCTTGCATATTTTTCCGCATGGGCATATCGAATTCGATTATTGTTTGTTCAAAGCTGTGTTCGTTACCATATGATCATTTTCGTTAGAGTTCTTACGCTGCTCCCCTCTTCTCGGGATGTCTTGGGGGTATGTAACTGTAATGGATTCTGTAGCGTTGATTTTTCCACAAGCCAGGTTGCTAGCCCAGACTTATGCTTTTTGTGGTCTCTTCTCGCTGTAAATTTGTCTTTCCAATTTGTCAACCAGACTATTCCTGAGTAATCAAACGGTCTATTCCTGGACGTCACTAATTGTGCAGAAGAACTAATGTAAGAAATACGCTTGTTTGGTTATAAAAAGGCGCTGGGTAAGGTCATCAGTTACGTCTTGTAGCTGGGTCTTTGGAGGATTTAGAGTCTTTCAACATAATACCCACTTCGCCAGCTGCACCTCACTTAGTTTTCTTTATGCCTTTTTAAGCTTCTGTACGTTGGCATTAGTTTTTTCCTAACAGCTAGTTTCTCCAATGGAACTCTACACATGGCTCTTGGTTTGGTTGGTATGCCTTCTGCTACTGGGGCTGCAGAATACACCGACTGCTTTTCTGCAGAGGGGTAAGACCCCCCATCGAGTGTCCTGGATATGACAAAAACAATGTGATGGTAATGCGAGAGCTCCAGAGCTTTGGGAAATGCGGAGTACCTTATCTTTGCCATTGCTCCCAGGTCCACTCTGGCCCGGAGTGGTAACACATGATAGGGTCCTATCTATGGATCAAATAGAACTAAACTGTATACTTATGCTAAACTGAATTGTTTGAAATAGAATTGTTTTGACATTTAAACTGTGTACTTATGCTAAACTGAATTGTTTGAAATGGAACTGTTTTAATGCTAAACTGAATTGTTTGAAATATAACTATTTTGATATTTAACTGTGTGTAAACAAAATCTATGATTGTACTAAATGGAATTGTTTGAATTAAAACTGTTTGACTAACCTAAATCGCTTGAAATAGAAATGTTTTTGACAATTAAATTGTGTACTTATGCTTAACTTATTTGTTTGAAATAGAATGGTTTATTTGTTTAAAAATAGATTTGGCATTAAATAACCTTCAAAGGTTGATATGCCATAAAACCAAAACAAATAAACAAACAAACAAATGCTGCTAATGCTTTCATTCGGAGTAAGCGATTCGGATACTCCTGAAGAGTATCCGAATTTGTTTCTTACAGTTACTGTATATTTATTGCTAATATCTCTATTGCTAAGAGAGGGCCAGTCATAGTGTAAGATTTTTACTGTCAGTGTCTTTTTCCTGCGTAGGTTCAGGTGTATCTTTGTAGTGACAATTCTATGATCGAATGATACTCCTTCAAAAGAGGAATATCCCTCACAGTTCAGAGCGCTTTTAATTCCTTTCCTGTTCATGAGTGTGTAATCCATCTGTGCTTTAGCATTATTTGCGTAGGCGTTGGTCCATAATTTGATATTAAGGAACATTAGTCTCTTTTCGAATAAGAAGTCTGTTAGATGTTTCCCATTTCAGTTTGACAAATTATTTGCTGTTCTCGTCTTTACCTATTTGAACATGCATGTCTCCACCGATGATTAGTACGTTGTGTGTGAGAATACCACGGACAAGGGAAGATAACTCAAGGTAGAAAGTGATGGGGTCTATTTCATCACTGGCATTGATGGGTCTATAGCAGGAGATAGTTGTTTTGCAGTTGTCGTTGCTTGGTTTTATCTTCAAGGTGCTGTTAAGTGACTTTAGGGCCCGAGGAGTGAGAAACATCCCTACCTATGACAGCAGTGACGGAGTTTTTCCTTGCAGATACTGAGACAAAATTCTATCAATTGCCGGTATCGTGGTACTTTATTTCCAGTTCATATGTCTATCCATTGCCGGTATTGTGGTACTTTATTTCCAGTTCACATGTCTATCCATTGCCGGTATTGTGGTACTTTATTTCTAGTTCACATGTCTATCCATTGCCGGTATTGTGGTACTTTATTTCCAGTTCACATGTCTATCCATCGCCGGTATTGTGGTACTTTATTTCCAGTTCATATGTCTATCCATTGCCGGTATTGTGGTACTTTATTTCCAGTTCACATGTCTATCCATTGCCGGTATTGTGGTACTTTATTTCCAGTTCATATGTCTATCTTTTGCTGGTATTGTGGTACTTTATTTCCAGTTCATATGTCTATCCATTGCCGGTATTGTAGTACTTTATTTCCAGTTCACATGTCTATCCATTGCCGGTATCGTGGTACTTTATTTCCAGTTCATATGTCTATCTTTTGCTGGTATTGTGGTACTTTATTTCCAGTTCATATGTCTATCCATTGCCGGTATTGTAGTACTTTATTTCCAGTTCACATGTCTATCAATTGCCGGTATCGTGGTACTTTATTTCCAGTTCACATGTCTATCAATTGCCGGTATCGTGGTACTTTATTTCCAGTTCATATGTCTATCTTTTGCCGGTATCGTGGTACTTTATTTCCTGTTCGCATGTCTATCTTTTGCCGGTATCGTGGTACTTTATTTCCTGTTCGCATGTCTATCTTTTGCCGGTATCGTGGTACTTTATTTCCTGTTCGCATGTCTATCTTTTGCCGGTATCGTGGTACTTTATTTCCTGTTCGCATGTCTATCTTTTGCCGGTATCGTGGTACTTTATTTCCTGTTCGCATGTCTATCCTTTGCCGGTATCGTGGTACTTTATTTCCTGTTCGCATGTCTATCTTTTGCCGGTATCGTGGTACTTTATTTCCTGTTCGCATGTC
Source organism: Sepioteuthis lessoniana (assembly GCA_963585895.1). Classification (NCBI taxonomy): domain Eukaryota; kingdom Metazoa; phylum Mollusca; class Cephalopoda; order Myopsida; family Loliginidae; genus Sepioteuthis; species Sepioteuthis lessoniana. Next base: position 21,934,817 of record OY757946.1, read on the forward strand.
TATCCTTTGCCGGTATCGTGGTACTTTATTTCCTGTTCGCATGTCTATCTTTTGCCGGTATCGTGGTACTTTATTTCCTGTTCGCATGTCTATCCTTTGCCGGTATCGTGGTACTTTATTTCCTGTTCGCATGTCTATCTTTTGCCGGTATCGTGGTACTTTATTTCCTGTTCGCATGTCTATCCTTTGCCGGTATCGTGGTACTTTATTTCCTGTTCGCATGTCTATCTTTTGCCGGTATCGTGGTACTTTATTTCCTGTTCGCATGTCTATCCTTTGCCGGTATCGTGGTACTTTATTTCCTGTTCGCATGTCTATCTTTTGCCGGTATCGTGGTACTTTATTTCCTGTTCGCATGTCTATCCTTTGCCGGTATCGTGGTATTATTATAGACTGTAACAGAATAAAGTCAGAAAATTTTCGGCATATTGTCAGCTTTATACCGTTAAATTAAAATTAAAGAGTTGATTCGGTTAGCTTGACGTACATAAAATTAGCGTCCATTTCACATTTTATTTACATTTTAACTTGAAACCCTCAGTAAACACATAAAATATTTTGAAATATAAAAATTATAAGCTTAAAAATTCTCTCGGTGTCATAATAGAAATTTTTGGCCACCTTGCCAAAACATCAATGAGCTGTGTAATGTCAGATGAAAAGAATCTTTTGTTGTATTATCATTTTGTTTCTTGCGACTTTTTCACATCAGTTTTAAATAGTGTTTTTTCTCAGGAGTCTGAGTGACAGCAAGTCCCCTCAAATCTCCAGGACTCTTCTCAGTATTCTGACTCATCTTAACAGAGTTGTGGACTGGAGAGTCTCGATTTTACCAATTGATATTATTTTACTCTTTGTGCGTTTTTCACTCCATCTTTAACTGGTGGGTTTCCTTTCAAGTTTGATTAACAGATAGGATTCTCATGTCTCCGGGATTCATTTAAGTATTTTAGCTGATTTTAACAGTGTTCTAATCTGGATTTTCTAAATTTCTTTCTCTGATCACCCGTTTCGTCAGTCCTTGGGGGAAATTTCCAAGGGCACCATCTACAAAGTGACACTCTTACCTTCATGTTCCACGGGTTTTTCAGCTTTCTGGAAAGATCCAGATATTTGTCCACCGTTTCGTTTTCATTATTTTCCCTCTATCGTCTACTGGAACGACAAAACCCGCGCGATGAAAAGTTTTTCTTTGTATTAGAAATCCCTAGATCTGGTTTTCTGGCCGGAATTCGGCGGTCTGTTTTTGTCTCCAAGAGAATTTTATAGGTCGCATTTTCTCGAACAGATTTTGATTTGGGCATGAACCATTTGGGAGCACAATCAAACTTTATTCTCTTGTTGAATTCCTAGTAGATCATATTTCCGGCCCAATCGTTCTTTGTCGTACATTCCTTTTGAGCCAATTTTTTTTGCATTTCCAAAATATGTGATTAACTGTTTCATCTCTGTCACCATATAAAATACAATCGCTATTTTTCAGTGTATTATGAATTTTTGCTCTGACACAATTATTTCTAATAGCAATATTTTATACTTCTAGTTAGAGATTAAGTTTCTCTTTTTATGTTTCCGTTTTTTTTTTTTTTTTTTTTTTTTTTGCAACGTGTTGGTCATCTTAAATGCAAAGTTTGTCGCTGGCAATTTCTAAACAGACGTGTTCCTTCCAATTATTTTCTGGATGAGTTGTTTGATATTTTCCAATCTGTCCTTAAGTTATATATGTTAATATTGCTGTTACAAGCGGCTTTAATCAGTCTTTCTTTGCTTTTTTTCTTTATATTCTATGATCCCCTGAATTCTTGTCTTGACACAACCCTCAATATTGATACGTCCCCTGTCTTTTTCTTTGTTTTTTTTTACATTCTTCGGACCTCTGAATTTTTGCCTCGACACAACCCTCAATGTTAATATGTCCCGTTTCTTTCTTGGTTCTTTTCTCAAAATTATTCGGGCCCCTGAATTTTTGCCTTGACACAACCCTCAATATTGATACGGCCTGTATCTTTTTCTTTGCTCTTTCTCTACATTCTTTGAGCCCCTGAATTCTTGCCTCGACGCAATCCTCAGTCTTGGTACGTTCTGTATCTCTTTCTTTGATCTTTCTCTACAATCTTCGGGCCCCTGAATTCTTGCCTCGACACAACCTTCAATGTTGGTACGTCTTCCATCTCTTCCTTTCCTTCTTATGTTGAATCTCTTTCATCTCTCGGCTCTCACACATTGTGCATAATCACTTATTTCCTCATACTTTGCTCCATTTGCCTGAGCTTTATCCTTGTTCATTTTGATTAGGATCCAGAATATCTTATTCGGAAGTCTGCCCAGGCATGAATCCCTTTGATGAGATTTTTTAATTTTTCTTTCATCTTGTGTTTGCTTCTTATATTCCCAGATATTTTTAGTATGTCTTTTGTCCAAGTGTTTCGATTCTTTCCTGGTTTGTTGTTCTATTCTTAAAGTTTTTTTTTTTTCTATTTTCCCTTTTTACATAATCAACACAGCACGTTTTTCAATCCTGAATTCCATTCCTATATCTTGGTTGTAGATTCTAATAGCTTTTATAAAGGTTTATAACTTTTTTTTTACATTTTTAGCAACAATTTTAATATCATCTATATTCATATGATTGTTGATCTTTTCCTTTGACTTTGTAAATTAGTAACTGCCTTTGTATTTTCTTGGTAAGTAATTTAGTGGAATCATAACTATAACAAATATTAGCGGTGATAATAGGTCTTCTTGGAAGATGCCCCTTTGAATTCTAATTTCTTCGGGAGTTCGACCTCCTGCTCCTAATTCCACTAATCAACTCTACATAGTTCTCGTGATAAAGTTTACGGCTTGCTTTGATATCTTGAACAGTTTCACATAATCTCTCATCTAATTTTGCGTGATCATGACAATTTCTTTTTTATAGTCCATAGTATCATTTTTCTCTTGGTTTTTACCTCTTTGAGAGTGCGTTGATCTATTTATAATAGGTCATCTGTTCCTCTAGTTCCCACGTGACATTTCTTCTGTTCTTCAGGAAATAGCCCGCGGATTTCACGCAAATATAAGATCTCTTCTTTTATTTGTTTTGTTAGGATGTTTCAAATCATAAGTAAACATGTTATCGATCTGTTGTTGCTAAGGATGGTTCTTTCTTTTGGGTCTTTCTAGATCAAGGTAGTTTTCCCCAAGGGCATTCTTTAGACTATACTTGTCTCACGATGGCATTTTTACTGTTGCAGAAATAAGGTGTTGTAGATAGACATGAATTTCTTTTTAATTAGAATCCATTTATCTGGACGTAGTCTGGTGTCATTCATTTTGCTACTTTCTGGGGTGTTACTCTTAGTAACTCCAAGCATATTTCAACCTCTGTGTTTTCTTTTATCCCTAGCAATTTTTTTCCCTTTTTTTCCGTTTCCATATTCAGTCCAGAAATGTTTTGTTTCATTTTCATCAGCTTGCCCATTTTTCTTTTTGTTTTCTCTACCAGCTTGGTAGAATTTTACTTCTTTTGGAATGTTCTGTTTTGCTTATATTGTTCCATTATCTTTTGAGTCCCCCTTCCTTCGCCAATATTTTTTCGTTTATTTATTCCAGTAATATTGTCAATCTTCTATGTTGCTGTCTTTTATGGTCTGTTTATTCCATTTTGTGCTCATGTATTTTTCTTTCCTTAGTACTTTAGCGTTTTCTCATACTTTCTCTATTTGTTGTTCTAGTTTCATTTCCTTTCAGCTTTTGTATTTTCTTCAATGTTTCCTAGTGAAATAATTTTGTCACAGATTAATTTTAATTCTGCGCAAATTAAATCATTTAGCTCGTTAATTGTTTATATAGCTTCTTTTCTTTTCTTCTTATAACTCAAAATGTACGATTAAGTAAGAGAGAGAGAGAGAGAGAGAGAGAGAGAGAGAGAGAGAGAGAGGAAGACAGCTGAGCTTGTACACAAAGGAACGGATGGTACTCTTCTGTGAAACTTCTCTGCCTTTTTCTTCGGTCTTCTCTGGTTGAAAATGTTCCCGGTTATATAATATTCCGAACGCCTACGCAAATTCTCGTGGTCATGTTGATGTCTCCAACACGCTACTTACACGTTGCACGTAGACATGCCTCCTTCTAGCATGCCACCCACACAATTTATGCTGTATTTCCGTCGGTCACGTGCGTCCTGTTTACATTAGGAAACTGGTGTACTTCCTTTTTAGTGTCTGCCTTCTTTCAGGCATGTCACCTACACAACTTACGCGGCATTTTACCCAGGAATCAGCGTCCTGTTTACTTTAGGCAACATTTCCTGTTATGCCACCCACACAATTTGCGCAGCATATCAAAGGAATCTTTAAGTCAATATCCAACACTTTCCAATGATATTAGTCAAAAAGTAAAATTAATAGGCTGACTGGAGCATGAACTTGATTATTACGAGGAAACAGTCCAATACTTTAGCCATTACACCATGGGGACTCTCTCATGTAAAGTTTGAGGTAAATTAGATATTTAGATGAATCAAACTGTTTATCACAAGCAAATTTTATCATCATCATCATCATCATCATGTTATGTTGCTAGCACGAATTTACCTGAACCCCTCCAGCCACCCGTCTCTATTGTCTATCACACCATTCTGTATTGGCACAGAGCTGTTGTATATAGGTTCTAGTTGGTCGTCCAGCCTTTGCTCGTCCAAGTGAAGGGGTCCACATGAGTACATCGTTTATGAGTTTGTCTTAAATTCTCCAGCAGTGTGTCGCGTGTCTGGTTTGTCTAGCTTTGATAGTTTTCGTGATGGGTGGTAGGTGGCCACAAAGCTGCTGTTTTGTGGGGTGTTGCCTCCAGGACTTGTTCAGTACAACATTCTTGTGTAATTGCCCTCAAGTTTTTTCCCCATACGTTTAGTTAGAGTCTATGTAGTGCATCCATATAGCAGTCTCGACACGACCGCTGCTTGGAAAAAACTGTGTTTTATTTTATCGGTCAGGTCTGACTTCCGTATGACCGATAGCCTATCGATATCAGTCTATGCCTTTGCTAGTCTCGTGTTGATGTCTTTCTCAGTTGATGAGACTGTGCTTCCGACGTAGGTAAACTTGCCCACTAGTTTCAGAGGATCACCCTTTAGAGTGGATGTGTTGCCCCTTCGATTAAAGCACCTGTATTCTGTTTTGTCTGTGTTGTCATGGAGGCTTCTGGTACTTGCTGCTCGTTCCTGGGATTCGGCTTGGGCGGGTCAATTTGCTAGAAGCGCAATGTCATCGGCGTAGTCCGCGTCCGTAATAGTTTGTGCGAGGTATCTTTTGCGTCTTTCCTTTGCCAGCTTGAAACCGTTATCTTTTATTAAATCAATAGACGTTCTAGGCAGATGATAAACAGGTATGTGGGCAAATGTAACTCCTTGTAGCACACCTGCTACAATGTCGAAGTAGTCTGCGTCTCCGTCTGATGAGTGGACTTACATCTCCAGAATATCATTTTTTTTTTTTTGTTTAATCGTTTTTAACAGCACACCATTTCGGTTTGGTTTGGTTTCTTTGTTTAATGACATATCAGCCTTTGAAGGTTATTTAATGCTAAAGCTATCCTTCTAGAAGAACAGTCGTGGTACTATTTAACTCATAGCTGGGAGAATAAGGGGGTTCATACCTTTCCCATGGGTATTTGTCCGAAAGTGAACGTAATAGCACAACAAGAGTTTGAACTCGCTTACTACGATTCCGCAGTTTATTGCTCTAACCATAACACCACGAGGACAACCCCTAAACTATTTCGTTGTTTTCATTTCTGCTTATTAAAACAACACTTTTTAGCGTCCATCTCATCTTTTTTATCTAAATGTTAAACTATTTATCTTTTGTCACCATTCCAATGAAGGTTACATGAAAGTAGCTGATTCGAATGAGACTAAATATGAATCCACTTTTTGTTGCCATCTAGTTTGGTCTAATCTTTTCTATATATTCAATAAAATATACAGCATGCAAAGACTGACTGTTGCAAGACTTACATTATTGTATTTTTCTGACTTTGGTTTATTTACGTCAATAATCAAATATTGTGCACCCAATACAAGCAATATCTCAAGAAAAGAAGTGTCATCATCAGATGTAGTTTAGTATCTTACCCAAGACACAAACTTTTGGGCGGATCTTACTGCTGTATACTACCACTGGATCTTGACAAACAGCGAGGAAGACGTATGAATAAAAATATAATCTTATATTTTAATTCTTCGACAGTGATGCTTGTATGAAGCAGGAGTACAGTCGGAGAGAGTTCACACATGCAAGGAGCTGTTGGGAATCGATATAACCAGCGGAAACTGGACTTCAGCCAAAATTCTAGACCTTATAAAGTCTTAAAACTCACACGCATGCCACATGGCCACGCCTCTTCACCCACGCAATGCTTGTTTTTCATTGGACATGGTTTACATCCACGCAATGCTTGTTCTCTATTAGTCACAGTTACGCCCACGCATTTCTGTTTTTCCAGTTGTAAATTGGTGATTTTATCTATGACAGGATGTATCTGTCAACTTCATCAACGTGAGTCATTGGATTTTTTTTTCTTATGTGATACTTGTTGGTGATCGCATATCGGAGTAAGACCATATGACATTGAACGAGGAAGCTTATGGTAAAAGGAATAAAAACGCTCTGAAATCAATTGCTCTTGATTTAATAAATCGTCAAAATCCAAGAGAATTAGATTTTGGTTTGTACATACACCATTAACCTGTATGATGAAAACTTATCGTTTGCGAAGAGCCCAGTGTCACATCTGTCAAACGAGGATGTTCCTTCTCTTGTACTGTTTCTATACTAGTTTGCTGCATTCACATATGCGGTTGAAGTGTTAGCTTCTCTAAGTGGTATAAGATAATTACTGGTATGGTTAAGTATATTAATTGCTTTATTAGTTAGTTTGGTCAGGTCTCGGATTATTCAGGGGTCTTTTAAAGTAAGTAAAGTTGGCGACCATAGTCGAGGGTGACCCAAAGGCTCCCTTTTCAATAGCTACTACACCGAAGTGTAGGGGCGGGCGCTACTCCATTCCCAGCATGGCTCCACTTTACCCTTGATCCTCACCTTAGAATGCAAGGCGGCATCAAGTACCATTTTTGAGTCTTTGGTATGACACAACCTGGGATTGAACCCGGGTCTACTGGACCATTGGCGAACACTCTATTCATTACGCCACTGGTCAAATTAGAAAGGTCAAACACGTGCACAGGGAGGCTTAGTTTTAACACCCGACGTCAAAATAAAGCTGGGGAAGACAAGAAGGCCAAATGTAGATAAAATGGATTCATGTTGTGTCATAAGTTTTATTGACGTAATGAAATTTAGGAACATGTGTGATGATCATGATGAGATGGCGCAATAACTTAGTGAGATGACATCACTCTAATGATATTCTTAATTTTAGAATATATAAAAATTAGCGAATTTTGAAAAGTTGTCAACAGAGAAGTTGAGACCCATAGGGCGGTTAAATTGAGTTGAGATTCACAGAGCCCTTCGGGGCAGCGACAGGGATGCATGATTCTGTCTAGCAGCAACTGTGTCTCAGTTCATATCCCCTTTAAAGTTCTTTCTCTCTTTCATGTGCTTCGATAACAACTATGAATCGTATGCAGTCTGAACAATAACCAACTTCGTATCTAAAACAACTGACACGCTTTGTATTTGAAGAAGTGAAACATCTATTGATGTTCGAGATGTTGCCATGGTGTTACACTCTTCATATTCGATACCATGACAAGCATAGTACCACATTTAATGCTGTTACCTAGAATGCTATCACAGCAGGTATCTGGGTCTCTGGTATAAATTCTTTGAAACCCTTTTCATGCAATGATCAGTCTATAACAGGTAGGAGACACCTTTTTCAAGAAGTAGGCTGCATGATACATGACTCATCATCAGGCGGATTCAAGGTAATTTTTTGTTGAGAGACCTCAACCAATTTCACTGCAGAAGACTAGATGCGTAAGTATCTACTTTTAAAATAGGGAAAAATTGATGTCTTTTTTTTTTCTTTTCGAGGAAAAATATCTTTTCTACTGAAAAGTTAGGTCTTGATATAATATTTATCACTGCAACTGTGATACGGAATAATTAAAAGAAAAAAAAACATTTTTGTAAAATTAATGTATTCAATAGGAATATGAAACGTGTATCGAAAAAAAAATTGAATATTTAAAGAGAGAAAGACAAAGAGAAAGAGAAAGAGAAAGAAAGAGTTAGAGAGAATATGTAAGTGAATAAGTGAGACAAACGAAAGTTTAATAAACGTTTTCTTGTTCGTGAAATTAGGCGAGCCATTCAGAAAACATCGCAGACCACACTTTGCCCATGACTGGTTAACAAGAATTAAAGTTAATAGCGATTTTATCGACGTTACAATCATCTTCCTTTAATGACAAAGAAAATATTCTCCGAAGCATCGCTATAAAAAAGAAAAAGTAAAAAAAAAAAAAAAAAAAAAACCAATAAAGATGCTGTTGAAGAAAATATTTCTGATTGTTTTAGATTCTTAGCAATTTCAGTCAAGAAACCCAATTTGATTTAAAAGTTGAAATCTGCACTGATATCTTTTAATTATCTCAATGACTTATTACAATATTTTTTATTCATTCAAAAATAATTATTAAATAAAACATCCATTCAAAGTTTAGCAACACCTAATAGAATTTCAATTAGTGGATTATAAAAGTTTAATTGAAATAATTTCAAATATTCGCTTAAAAACTAAATTTGAATAAGTTCCGGTAGAATTTTTTTCAGTTCGTTTAAAATGGATTGTATTTACCAATACAGGATAAATGTAGAATGAATGAAACGTTCATTTTATTCAAAATATGAGGTGTGTTCAAAAAGTATCGTGACTGAAGCTGTATTTACGAACATAGAAATGAACAAAGAAATAAAACGTTAATTTTATTCAAAATCTGAGGTGTGTTCGAAAAGAAATAAATAAACAAGACCAAGAAAGAATTAAAGAACGAATTAAACCCCATTTTTTTAAAATACAAGTCGAATTCCAAAAGTATCCAGACTAAATATGTATTTACCAAATTGTTAATTTTTTTCAAAATACGAGGCGTGTTCAAAAAGTATCGAGAAAGAAGCTGTATTTACCAAGACAAAAATGAACAATGAATGAAATGTTAACTTTCTTCAAAATATTAGCTGTATTTTCAAGAGAAAAAAGGAACAATGAATGAAGCATCAATTTTCTTCAAAAGTGTCCTTGTTATTTAATACACCTATTCCAGAAAGAGTTTTCGATTGGTCGAAGCACCTCTGAAATTCCTCTTTTTGTGTGGTGAGTAACAGTGTCATTGTATTTCTTTTAATGTCTAATCATAATCTTGACGTGAGTTTTCAGTTTAAGAATCAGGAAAAACGTCAGTTAGACTTGATAAGGATGGAGGGTGCTGCAACTAAACATTCATGTATTTTATCAAACACTGCTGATCCCAAAATATCGAAACTGTTGATGAAGAAGTATCGAGAATTGATAATAATTTTTTCCTAGACTTTGTAGACATCAGAAGGAAAGTCCTTAGTGAACGCAAACATCGTTGACCGAAATTCGAACTCAGGTCACAAGATTTGTGGTAAACGCATCGAGACTGAAGCTTCATTTAACAAAACAGAAATGAACAAAGTCTGAAACGTTAATTTTCTTCAAAATAGTCTCTTTGGCACTTATCTTACTTATTCTAGAAAACTCTCTTTTAGTCGAAACACGTAAGATTCTTCTTTTGATATAGTATAAACCTGTGAAGACATATTTCTTACACTTGCAATAAAATTTCAGTTTAAGAAACAAAAAAACGTCACACTGACCTTTGTCTGGTGAATGTAGAGGCTACTTCACTGGCACAATCCGGTATTTTGCAAAAAGATTTCTTTCAAAAAGTATTTTTCAAATTAGAACTTATTGGAATATACTTCATCCAGACATCGAAACATTACCCTTTTATTATATAAGTTACTCAGCTGAGCACATGTCTTCATTAAAATTTAAAAAATTTAGATCTGACTCATTTAAAGCTTCAGATTTTTGTTCTATGAGTTTTCTATTTCTCAATTGCAAATTATTCAACACTTAAATAAACTGGAAATCATTTTTACATTTCAATTGATTTTAATAAAAAAAAAAATTGAAAATTATTCAAAATTACAAATGCATTGTATATGATTTTACTATAAAAATGGATTTTAAATCGTTTTATTATACAAATCTATTGCAAATGACTATGCAATAAGAATGCATTGGAAATGATTTTACTCGATGAATGTATTGTTGATGAGTTTACTATTAAAATGCACCGTAATTTTACTGAAAGAATGCATTGTAAATGGTTTTACGATAAGAATGCATTAGAAATGATTTTACTATAAGAATGCATTAGAAATGGTTTTACTATTTGAATGCATTGGATATTATTTTACTTTAAGAATGAATTGCAAATGATTTTACAATAAAAATGCATTAGAAATGATTTTACTATAAGAATGCATTGCAAATGATTTTACTATAAGAATGCATTAGAAATCATTTTACTATAAGAATGCATTAGAAATGATTTTACTATAAGAATGCATTAGAAATCATTTTACTATAAGAATGCATTGGAAATGATTTTACAATAAGAATGCATTGGAAATGATTTTACAAAAAGAATGCATTGGAAATGATTTTACTATAGGAATGCATTGGAAATTATTTTACTATAAGAATGCATTGAAAATGATTTTACTATAAGAATGCATTGGAAATGATTTTACTATGAGAATGCATTGGAAATGATTTTACTATAAGAATGCATTAGAAATGATTTTACTATAAGAATGCATTGGAAATGATTTTACAATAAAAATGCATTGGAAATGATTTTACAATAAGAATGCATTGGAAATGATTTTACAATAAGAATGCATTGGAAATGATTTTACTCTAAAAATTCATTGGAAATGATTTTATTATAAAAATGCATTGGAAAGGATTTTATTATAAGAATGCATTAGAAATGATTTTACTATAAGAATGCATTAGAAATGATTTTACTATAAGAATGCATTGGAAATGATTTTACTATAAGATTGCTTCGGAAATGATTTTACTATAAGAATGCACTGGAAATGATTTTACAAGATGAATGCATTGGAAATGATTTTACTATAAGAATGCACTGGAAATGATTTTACAAGATGAATGCATTGGAAATGATTTTACTATAAGAATGCATTAGAAATCATTTTACTATAAGAATGCATTGGAAATGATTTTACAATAAGAATGCATTGGAAATGATTTTACAAAAAGAATGCATTGGAAATGATTTTACTATAGGAATGCATTGGAAATTATTTTACTATAAGAATGCATTGAAAATGATTTTACTATAAGAATGCATTGGAAATGATTTTACTATAAGAATGCATTGGAAATGATTTTACAATAAAAATGCATTGGAAATGATTTTACAATAAGAATGCATTGGAAATGATTTTACTCTAAAAATTCATTGGAAATGATTTTATTATAAGAATGCATTGGAAAGGATTTTATTATAAGAATGCATTAGAAATGATTTTACTATAAGAATGCATTAGAAATGATTTTACAAGATGAATGCATTGGAAATGATTTTACTATAAGAATGCACTGGAAATGATTTTACAAGATGAATGCATTGGAAATGATTTTACTATAAGAATGCATTAGAAATTATTTTACTATAAGAATGCATTAGAAATGATTTTACTATAAGAATGCATTAGGAATGATTTTAAAATGAGAAAATTCAAAGTATCAGTCTTGAGAGAGAATATTATATTTGTCCAAACCAGGTATTCAAGTTCTATTTTTATTTACTTCGTTTTTGCGTAATTTCTAAATATTCTGAAGCAAAAATTAAATTTCACAACAAATTTGACGTGGCATCAGAACTGGGAATTCAATTAACTGATATTAAGTCTAATTTTTTCAAGTCTAAAGAAACTGCAACTGTCTTTACATTCTTCTACCTTTTAATCATTCTTATAACAATTAAATATTTGTAATAATTAAAAAGAAAGTCGTTTTAATTGCTTCATAAGAAGAATTTCTATCTTGAAAAATTTGGTTTCATTTCCTCATAAAATTAGAATGGTGATAATACAAAGTTGTATACTCATATGAATATATTTTTAATATATTCCTACAGAAAAATAATCTACAATGCATTCCTAGAGTAAAATTATATACAATCCATTTCTATGATAAAATCATTTCCGGTGTATTCGTATAATAAAATCATTTCTAATGCATTTTTATAGTACGATCATTTCCAAAGCATTCTTATAATAAAATCATTTCCAATGCTTTCTTTTAATAAAATCATTCCAAATGCATTCTTATAATATAATCATTTCAAATACATTCTTATTATAAAATCATTTCCAATGAATTCTTAGAGTAAAATCATTTCAAATACATTCTTATTGTAAAATCATTTCTAATGCATTCTCATAGTAAAATAATATCCAATGCATTCTTATAGTAGAATCATTTCCAATGGATTCTTATAGTATTTTCATTTACAATTTATTTCTATAATAAAATCATTCCCAATGCATTTTTATAATAAAATAATTTCCAATTCATTTGAAGAGTAAAATTCTTTATAATGCAAAAAAAAAGCTTCAAGAAATAACAATCCAAGAAATGTAAATATGAATGTACTTTGAACACGATTCCCAAGCCTCGAAGCAAAAGCTACTTTGACGTGCCTTTAAAATCAATGCATCAATCATCAATTCATTTTTTACAATCCTTTCCCTTCGTATATGTAGCATCTCGCAGAGTATGATACATCCTTATTTTGAATTCCCTGCAGCGCCTGATTGTACATAATCATTTATATTACCTGCATGTTTCATTTTGACTAAATTGAAACATTTTTTTTAGTGTTGCGAATTTATTTTCTATTAGAACACTTAAAGTTGCTTGCAAAATCTATGGGAAGTGTGAATATTTTTAATAGGTTTTTAAATAAAATGTTGAAACTATTCATTTTGTTAACAACTTGTATGCTATATAGGACTTGCTTTTTATGGCTACGATATATATCCTGGATTTGATGTGAAAAATTGAGATATCCGGTGGACTTATGTTTAAACAGACACCGTTGGTTAACATTTCTTTCCCTTGTCTAACAAACTAACAATATTTAAATGTAAGTAGGCTGAGAGTTTTATATGCCTTCATGTGCAGTAAAATACATTTAAATAAATTCATTCATTGTTTTTTTCTTCATTATGAGTCAGAAAGAATGAATGATTGATCTGCGAAATTAGATTGATCAGCAGACAAGAAATTGTTAGATAACTGCAATGTGAACAATAGAGAAAGAGAATCTATATTGATATCTAAGAAGTGTTTGCTCGTCTGTATTCTATAAATTCAAGAATCCCTCCAAGCCCTAGAATATAATATCGATAATAAATCGATCATCCGCTCGATCAAAACCAATCACTCTCGATTTACAGAGTGTTAACCGCTCACCATTACACTTTCTTTATTGTCATTAATTAAAGTATCGATCAATTAAAATTATTTTAATTAAAACGCAAGTAAAAAATATAAATTCAATTTTAATCTTGGACAGACAAATTGGCTAGCGAAATGAATGAAGGATTAATTATACTGATTAGTCCTCTTATTATCTCTGACTAACATCCTCATCCTAAGGCAAATGCCGGTGTATCTCAGTAGTTGATGAGAGGCTCCAAAACTGAACTATTTTGATGGTTTTCATTATATCAGTAAACATGGTTACTTTACCACTATTATTATCTAACTAGTCTTTTTTTTATCTTGCTTATGTTGGAGTAAGGGGTACCACAGGACTATTACTTAGGGACAAACACTCGTTAGGAAAGAGTGCGTATTATAAGTAAAGGGACAGTTTAGCAACCCTGATTGAAAATCAGAAGATAATTTGAACTCATTATGAATCATTCTCACAGTCAATATTTTATCAAATCCAACAAGAAAAAAAAAGCCTGCCATAACTTTCTATACCGATCTCGTATATTATATCTATTTCATCAAAACATATTTCTTTTTTCGCACTGTATCTCCTTTAAGGCCACCACCAAAAAATAAGGATATCCTGAGTATGACACTAAACTGAATCTGATGGTGAGGCTCCAGTTCTGGAGATCTAGGGAGTGTATCAGATTCACTCTGACCTAGAGTGGTAGCACCAGAGGTAGGGTCCCATTTATGGGTTAAATATATATGTTAAAAAAATTATTCGTGAACAATAAGACCTTGTACAAAAAAACAACTTTTAAGAAACAACTACACAAAAAATGTAAATATGAACGTGCAATAAACGCGATTCTCTAACCTCAAGACATAAAATAACCCTAGACTGGTAATCATACCATTAAAATCAATCAATTAATTTTTTCTTTTTTTCCCGAACATCACCGGTTACCCCTGCCAGTCTGTTTCTTTTTCTGAGCCGTTGGTTTGTGACCAGAAAGCGAATGACGGTGTTTATATAATTAATTGTAGTTTGTGAGGCTTTCCGGTAAAAGTGGATCTTGTAGTTAGAAACGTGATGATTGGATATATATATATATATATATATATATATATATATATATATATATATATCTGTGTGTGTCTGTGTCTGTGTGTGACTGCAGTTGGGACTAGAAGGTATAAGAGGCAAATTTTCATGAAATGCCAAGACGAGTAAACCCTGGGGCAGACCGACCGTGAGATATCCAATGCAACCCAGAAAGAAAGGGAGAGTGTTTCACAAAAAGGGTTAGAGAAGATAGATCGGTTATCTTTCTACCTCCGGTGAATACAGAAAGGACAGAACGAATGAGCCAGTGGTGAGAGAAAGAAAGAAAGAAAGAGAAACAGACGAAGAATGGATGACTGACTCTAAATCTCACACGGAATATTAGTAGCAGAAGTAGCGGATAAGGACCTGAAGTACTGTTTGATAAAGGTGACCAGCAAGAGGACTGGTTAGTTAGAGTTAGGTAGCCTGGTCACTCGCTGTCCACTCTAAAGACAGCGGTTCATATGGAAGGTATAGAGAGTGTTGGTTGAAAGGTAAGTGAAGTGGGGAGACCTATGTCATGTCCAAGTCATTAGCAAGGGGAAACGCTGTTGCTGGATAGTGGCCAAAATTTCGCCAGCTCCGAGCAATTGTTTGTCCGGCATTTCTTCAAGAAGGTGCTTAGTATAAAGGTAAGCAATAATAATTATACGTTATGCGAATGAAACGAGTGAACGGGTCGGGTTAAGGACCACGAATTCAAGACATGATAGATAGATAGATAGATAGATAGATTTAAATTTTGTTCATATAACATTATTATAAAGTGCAAATTGCATATAATTAATTGATTGATTTTAATGCCATGTTTATCGATTTTAATGCCATGTCAACTCGCCAAGGGTTATTCTATACCTAGAGGTTCAGTGTGCGTTCATTTACATTTTTTGTACTGTAGTTTCGTAAGAGTTCTTTTTTTTACACAGTCCAATCGTTACAACTCCCCTCAAAAGGAATGCCCTTCGTACGATGCAAAACTGCATCTGATGTTAAGTCTGCAGGTATGGAGTTCTGGGGAGTGTAGAGTCCACTTCATTGCCATTACTCCCAGGTCTGCTGTGAATCGGGTTGGCAATAGCAGTGGTTCCCATCTATGGGTAAAATAGATCAGTTTAAAAATTATTCGTTTTCGATTGAACTGTATGCACACAAAAAATCCAAAACTAAAACCTTTTAATAACCACTGCTTAAAAATACTTGAAACCACTAAACTGAGTGCAAATAAAAGTAAAGTTAGCGACCGTAGTCAAGGGCTACCCGAAAGCTCCCTTTTCAACAGCTACTACACCGAGGTGTAGGGGAGGGCGCTACCCTTGAAATGTACCTTATAATGCTGAGTGTTAAACAAAAAGGTATCAAGTACCATTTTTTGAGTCTTTGGTATGACTCGACCTGAGATTGAAGCCAGGTCTACCGGTCCATTGGCGAACGGTCTACCACTAGGCCAATTGGTCGGTCAAATAATTGATCAATATTGAATAGAATTATTAGTGATTGCTAGCAAAAAAATCGAATTACGTGTAAACAAATTAGCTTTAACTCATTTAAAAATAAAATTATCCACAAGCAAGATTTGGCATTAAATAGCCATTAAACCAAAGAACCTAACAAAACCTAATCTATGTATCTGTCTATCTGGGTGTCATGTGATGACAAAAATGATAGACTGTGGCCTCGAAGTAACCGAATTCAGACTTTAGTTACGCAATTATATTCACTTTTAGACTAATGCCCTTGAGAAAGAGATGAACCTCTAATCGCCCCCCCCCCCGCCAACAATAGGTATCACTGCAGTTTTTCAACAAAGACGGCTTTGCCATTAAATAACTAACGAATGTTGATATGCCATTAAACAAAGAAATCACACCTATCCATATTAAAAAAAGCCAGAAGTATTTTGTTTCATTTTGAAACAGATGTTATGGCCTCGTTTTTCTTTGTTAAAAAAAATTGATTGTCATTTAAAAAAAGAATTTAAACCAACTTTTATGAACAAGGCAAATGATATCAATTTCAAACTCCGGAAAAAAATTCATAGTAAATAATGTTATACAAAAATTGTGGAAAATTCATAGCATTGGCTTAATGAGTAGAGTGTTTGCCAATGGTCCTGGAGACTGAGGTTCAATCCCAGGTCATACCAAAGACTCAAAGAATGGAACTTGATGCCGCCTTGCTTAACACTCAGCATTATAAGGTAAGGATCAAGGGAAAGTGTGGCAATCCTTGGTGTAGTAGCTATTGAAAAGGAGTCTTCAGGTACCCTCGAGTAAGGTCGCCAGCTTTGCTTTTACTTTATTTGATAATTGATCCATTGATTGATAAATTGCTATTGATTAGTCAGTTAATCTTCTCCTTAGGAAGAAAATATTTCTTTTGCTCCATTTAACATTGATGTAACATTTCCAAAAGATTAAAAACCTGTTGGAAATCTTATTTTCATTTGGTGGGCAAAATCATTGCCTTTTCTGGAACAATAGGTGACTCTATGTTCACAAGAGAATCTTATTCAAACGACACATTGGATTGCGAATGTTTCGACTTAGGTTAGTAAAGTATTTATTTACTGGAAAATATATTTATGATTACATTTGGTTTGTTATACCACCTTGGGCGTCTTCCCTTTTTAATCTCTTCTCACATCTTTGCAAAAAAAAACATACACACTCTTAATACACTTTGCCCAGTCAGCTGGGGCAGTAGAATACACCGTCTTAAGTAGTTAATCTTAATTTCTCCAATCTTATCCCATATCTGTAATCTTTTGTGTTTTTATTATTTTTGTCACTTTTCTGTGAATACCCTCCAATCTCAATTTATGGGTCAAATAGATTTAAGCGTTTAAATGTCTAAATGAAGTAAGTGTTTATTTCTTATAAAAACGTATGAGTTTTTACTTGAGGAATATCTGTTCCCTGTAAATGTATTGATGATTTTACAATAGAAAAGCATTTCATATTGTCTCATGCATTTCAAATTTTCTAATACCTCCCACCACACTGAATGGTTATAATTATCACAGCTCATAATATTTTCATATTGCCTCATGCATTGAAAATTAAAGTAGAAATAAATTTCGTATTTTTTAACACCCCCACCACACTAAGTAGTTTTAATTATTACAGCTCATTGTATTTTTTCCCATAAAATGAATGAAAATAAAATATATGAAATTAACCACTGAAAATCATTTTCAGTAAGTGTCTTCTGTTTAAATGAAATCTAAAACAGAAAATGGTTGAGATAAAGTTGTCAAACTTTCAAGTCCAAATGTAGTTGCTTTTTTTCAGAAATATTCCATTAAAGGGAAATAATCATGTTAGTAATCATGCAATGGCTTGTAGTCGAGTAATCTCGGTGCGTGGATGAACAGACTCATTCACTTTAGATTAGATTAGATTAGATTAGATGCTTTATTTCTTCTACTAAATATTATATGGTAACCTAAATTATATATATACCAAATTGTTGCTAAAGGAAATTGTACTTAACCCTGATAACATTGATTATTTGCATTTACTGTTTATATATATTTATAAATATATATATATATGTGTGTGTGTGTGTGTGTGTGTGTGTGTGTGTGTGTGTGTGTGTGTGTGTGTGTGTGTGTGTGTGTGAGAGTGATATTTTGTTGATCCAATGTGAGAAAAGTAAATATTTTAAAATGAATCGACCCGCAAATGAATTTTAACGTGATACTTTAGGTTTTTATTTCATATAATTATGTTCCACACATGTTTCGGATTTCATAGTCTTTTTCAGGACACTAATAATGTATTTGTTTATGATAAGGATGGGATGAAAACAAACACATTCTCCCGAAAGGGTTATATATATATATATATATATATATATATATATATATATATATATATATATATATAGACTGTATAATCCGAGGGAAATAGTCTTATTTTGTAGTAATCAAAAGTTAATTGGAATATCCGTTGAATGCTCAGTGACGACGGCTATCGGATATATAATTAATTTTCGATTAGAAATATACTGAAAATCACACGCAGAGGGAAAACATGCTTTATCAGTTTGACGAAAAACTTCAATTCAGTGTTTCCATAATAAACTTATTTATGGTCTTTATGACCTTCTTCAGATGGAGTTTAATACATGAGTGCTTAGGCTATCAAAATAGTCTAAACACTCATGGATTAAACTCAAATTTATAATATATATATTCGTCAAATGAAAGAGTTTTTAAGACCGATTTATCTCCTCAAAAACACGAGATATGTCTTTGAAATGTTGAAGTTTATCTTGTTTTTCAACCTAAACTTTATGTAATTTCGATTCAATGTCTTCCAGCATAGCCTAAACCTAAACAAAGGCTATTAGTTCAAATACGTTTTCACTTAACATTGTTCAGTATTTATAAAACATGTGCATATAATATGTACAAATATTACAAATAATAAACAAAGATACGTAAACACAGTAGACTACATTAAGGTCTAGGCCACATTGTTTATTTACGGTATCGCATTGATTTTGATTGTATCACTGTAGTTTTGAAAGTATAAATAGGACTTTGAATATTTTCTCTTAATGTTACTGGATATTGAAGAAATATTTTTGTAGGCTAACATAGTCAAAAGTTAGGTGTTGTTCATTACACAATATATTTTTGAAAAAAAGGCTTTTGGGGGCTATAAATTAGGAGTTTTTCATTAAACAAAGTTGTTCATTACTCAAGCATATGTTTATATATATATATATATATATATACAGGAGTCATTCAATGAATAAGAGTTATCACCCTGGTTGGCGGCTAATGAGGACAGAGTATCGCACGTGCTTTCACACGTTGTATGATGAAAAAAAATATATATATACGGGAGTCATTCAATAAATAAGAGGGTTTTTTAAAAAGTAAAATTAATTTTTCAGGATTTTTCCCCCAAAATGCAAACTGCCTTGGTTAGAATTGGTTGATTGCAAAAAAAATTTCAGTCTCAGCAAAATATTTGTTTTGCAGCTATTCAAAATGACGAAAAGTCAAACAGAAGAATCCGGGCTCGAACAGAGGTCTGTTATGAATTTTTTAGGGTCTGAGAAGTGCAAACCATGTAAATTTTAGAGAAGAACAAGTCATATGTACGGAGAAACATGTTTTAGTCCAAAATGTTTACAAATCTGCTAAGATGTCGATGCGGTGGCAACACACTGACTCCCCGGTAAAGTTCTGGACGCAGTGGTCAGTAAAAAGGGTCATGCTAACAAACTTTTGGGAAAAGGAAAGACTCAGATCGATTGATTTCCTTGAAAATGTTGCAGCTGTTAACTCCTTTGGCAAAATTCACTTTATTTACTCTGTGAACCTCGTGTATATATATATATATATATATATATATATATATATATATATATATATATATATATATATATATGCAAGTGTGTGTGTGGGTAGAAATATAATTAAAATAACAATTAATTTATGCAATATATTTGAATTTAACAACTTCATCAGATACCATGAAATTTTCTCAGCAACTATTTTCATTTTCTCCGTTAAATTTTTAACTATATCATTATCATATAAATATATGAGTGTGTGTGTGTGTGTGTGTGTGTGTGTGTGTGTGTGTGTGTGTGTGTGTGTGTGTGCATCTACAACTATGACATATCAACCCGGTGTAAAAAAGATTTCATCTAGTTTATATTGTCGTCTGCATCTTCCATTTAACCGATTGTGTAGTGCTTATTATGGCCTCTGGCTACTGAAAAGGTCTGTGTTACGGAAACAAATATTGATCCAATGATATTGATTAAACGAGCCGACATTTTGATTTGGTTCGGCTTTCTAAAACGAGGTTCATTATGCTACAGACAAGTCTGTGTGCACGAAGTGACAACTATAGAAAGTTCTTATTTGTGTATATGAACACACGCATGTATATATATATGCATAAAGAGAGAAAGTCGGTGTATTACGTAATGAAACCGAGTGGGTAAAAAGGTTTATCACCAACTTAATTGCTCATCAGTTATCTTTCTTGAAAACAGTTCCCTTTGGAAGCTACATACTGATTAGGATATTGTTTTCCTTTCTGCATGTCTGGAAGTCTTGAACTGACACTGCTTTCAAGTGATTCGTGACTACCTGTTGCATTATTCAGTAGTATCCAAATTACAGCCACAGAAACAGAAAATTGTCAAATTCTGCCAAGGCTAGAGAGTCTTGTCGGCCTATTTTACCTATAAATGAACGGAGAAGAATATACGGGTTCATGCCTTTACCAAGAGCATTAGTATTGTCACTCTTTTTTGCAAAAATGGTTTTGGCATTATATAACCCACGAAGGTTGATATGTCATTAAAACAAAGACGCCAAACCAAAGAAACAACTTGTTTATTCTTGGAATGTGTTTGTTTCATCTTCTTCTTCTTCTTCTTCTTCTTCTTCTTCTTCTTCTTCTTCTTCTTCTTTTTGAAAACATTCGATGATGTCCAGACACACCTGTATGCTGCATTCCTTCTGACCAACTTTCAGAAGTCTTAGAACCAATTTTACGCAGACTTTTTCCATGCCGAAATCTTCGGTAATAATCTTTTAAACTGTTCTTTATCATGTCCAGCTGACTTGCGATTATTCGATCAGTCAATCGACGATCACCAAACACCAACTACTTTACTCATTCGTTGTTGCCTGTTGCAGGCCTCCAGCTCCTTGAGTATTTTTCACATCCTCACAACCTTCTTTGAACCACTCAAAAACATGTGTGCACGATACGGTTTTATCTTCATATACTTGCTGAAGCATTTCATGCACTTGTGACGCAGGGACGTAGTTTTTTTCACAACTGAACCATAGCCAGAACATCCCTTTTTAGAAGAATGGTCTTAGCCCGACTGCATATTCTAAACTCCGCCGACTTTCAGTTTGAAAATGTGATCGTTACATTTAAATGCTGAAAGTTGAGAGAGAGAGAGAGAGAGAGAGAGAGAGAACGAAGAATGAGAATCCTCACACTGCTACGAGTTTGAAACAACCCGTCTGCATGTGGATGTGACACAAGGTCAATTTTTAAGCAGAGTTTAACAAGTTAGAATTCAGAGTTTTCCTTCTACTAGATCGGTTACCTAACCATAGCTAAAAAAAACAATCTGCTCTACTTTTTATCTATAACTGGAGGGAGAATAATTTGATTCATACTTTTCCCAAGGGTATTAGTGCTATGTGAAAGCTGGAGAGCTTTGTACTATCAAGGGTAGATATTCGATTGACTGATTAATTCTAACAGAATGTTAAGCCGTCTAGGCCTTGTGCCTCAAGGTTAGGAAATTGTGTTTATTGTAGGTTCATATTTACATTTTTTGTAAAAGGGTTTTTTGTATATAGTTATATCAAGTTTTAATATCTAAATAATCTAGTTGACTTCCCCTAGATGAGACCCTCACAGGTATTACCACTCCGGTTCATAGTGGACCTGGGAGTAATGGTAATGAAGGGTTTCTTCACATTCCACGCATGTCAAAAAGCGGACCCTCACCATTAATGCAGTTTAGTGTCATACCCAGGACACCTCTTTGTAGTTCAGTCTTACCCCTCTACTGGTGTTATATTTTGACCTTCGACCCGGCCCAAAAATACTATTTTTGTGGCACATCAACCACTGTAGGTTACTTAATGCCAAATCCATTTTTATACATATATACAAACAGTTTTATTATAGCAATTCAGTTTAGCATAAGTACACAGTTTTAATGTCAAAAACAGTTCTATTTCAAACAATTCAGTCTTGCAAAAGTACACAGTTTAGTTCTATCTGACCCATAGATAGGAGTCTATCAGGAGCAACCACTCTGGGCCACAGTGGACCTGGGAGCTCCAAAAAGCATTCCCAAAAGCTCCAGCAAATCTGAAGCCTCACCATCAGATTATTTAGTGTCATAACTAGGACACTCGCTGGAAGAGTCTTACCCCTCTACAAAGATGCAGTCGGTGTATTCTGCAGACCCAGCCGACTGGGCAAAGAAGAGAAAATAGTTGGATTCATACCTTTCCCAAGATTATAACACTATGGGAAAAACAAACAGCTTCGTTCAGGATTTTTAAACTCGGGTAGTCGAGTCAACTTCCGTTACGCTCCAACTGCCCCCCCCATATCAATACAAAAACTATAATTTTCTGCTTTGTAGATTTGTCTTTTACCATTTGTGACCATTTGAGGAGTAAATCCTTATTAAAAAAATGTATGCAATACAAAAATAAATTCGATGGCATGCAAAGAATTTCTCGGCCCAACCAAGGTTTTGTTTGTTGAATTTTTTTCGAACGATTTAAGAAACTTTGGAAGTGATTTGCCAAGTGTGTTGAACTGTGACACGAATATGTGGAATAGCATGTACGTTTCATGGCTATAGATCATTTCATTCATTGTCCGACCGAGAACTTTTCGCTTTCCTCTTGTAAATAAATAAAAAATAAAATAATGAGATAAATAATGGCTGTCTCATATTTTGCCAAAAGCTGTTTGTGCCAAAGTCAATGACTGTTTGCCTCCTTCCTGCCAACCTTATCGCTGACCTTCATCTTCTCACGTTTCTCTCTTTCTCTCTCTCTCTCTCTCTCTCTCTCTCTCTCTCTCTCTCACACACACACACACACACACACGATTTTCTTTTTCCTTTCTTGCTTTCTTTTTCTTTTTTTCGTTTTCCAACTCTTTCTGTCTTTTCCCTCAATTTTTCTCTTCCTCTGTCTTTCGCTCATTTTCACACATACATAGATGACCTATCGTTCTTTCTTGAGAGACTTTTTTTAAATTCATGGATAAATTTCGTTTCTGTCTTACACCTACCTTTCCAACCATTTTTTCTCTTCCTTTCTCTTGCTCTTTACCCTTCAACAACTATCGATCATATTTCTCTTTTTTGGTTCGAATGGTGAGAGGGTGCTTTTGTTGTTATTTGTGATATGGTGGTGATGGTGGTGGTAGTGGTGGTAAGAAAGACAGAGAGAGAGAGAGAGAGAAAGAGATACTGTCTCTCCCCTGTCCCACACCATTAATCAACATTCATAATTAAGTCCCCGCATTAACTCGTCAATCAGTCTTTTGTTAATTAAACTTCCTCGATACGTTTGAAGTACTTTTTCTCATCTCCTTTAGATTTTCGTCGCTAAGGGAGTGTTTGTCCTCTTTTTCTTTTCTTTTTTTCTTTTTCTTTTTTTTCTCCCTAACATGACATCGAAAATATAGAAAAAACACATCATGCAGAGATATTAAACGTGCAGCTATTAAAAAGATTTAGTTTCTCTCTTAGGGTTTCCTCTTCTTTACCATGTTCAAATCATCTAAGATGTAGTTTCCTTAGTTTGTTGCTTGAAGTATCCAAACAGTTGTTTCTTTTTCTCTCTTTCTTTTATCTCTCTCTCTCTCTCTCTCTCTCTCTCTCTCTCTCTCTCTCTCTCTTTCTCTCTCTCTCTTTCTCACGATTTTCTTTTTTTCTCTTTTTTCTTTCTTGCTTTCTTTCTCTTTTTTTCGTTTTCCTACTTTTTCAGTCTTTTCCCTCTATTTCTCTCTTCCTCTGTCTTTCGCTCACTTTCATACATACATAAATGGCCTGTCGTTCTTTCTTGAGAGACTTATACATACATACTTATGTGCAGATGCATGCATAAACATAACAACACAATAATAACGAGCGACACAGTCTTTTAGAAAAATATACCTCTCATTTTTATTTGAAAGGGTTGTGTGTGAGAGGGAGTTGGAGACCGAACAGAACTGCAACATATTGACCCTCAATCTATTGGTCATAACCGCGTTTCTTTCCCGTTCTCCTAGGCTGCTCAACCGGGGGACTGGGAGCCCACTCTGCTGAGTGCTGTCTTTCTCTACCGCATCTTGTCACCAACGGGTCTGGTGTCCAAACTAACTGACTTCCTGTCTACACCGAATTATATATTAGTTCAACGCCCATTTTCTTGTGGACGTCACCAATTGCACTCATTCAACCCATCCACGGTCAAGGTTATAATTCTGATATTCCTCGACCGGATGCACCTGTTATTTACATAGGTGCATTTCCTATTTTGACAGCCCGGCCGGGTCGTAGGTCAATATACAACACCTAGATGTTTTATTCTTCTTACATTATTTCAGTTGATGTTGCTGTCATAAATAGTCTTTCTTTGCTCTTTTTGTTTTATTTGTTTATTTTATTCATTTTATTTTTTGTGCATTTTCCTTTAGTCCCTGAATTGTTGTACCTACTTCCTCCTCAGTCCTTTTCCTCTTTCTTTTCTTGACTCGTGTAGTTTTCTGTCTTTGTTATCTCTCTTATGGAAGGCTTTGTGCATTATCCTCAATTGCTTGTTCTTCGGTTTATCTTTCTGATTTATCCATTTTAAGAAAAGTTATTATTATTATTTTACTTTTTTGTAAGTTTTTCACACCAGCGTTAGCTGATGGTTTTCCACTGGAGTCTAAGAGACAATAAGTCTCCTCAAATCTCTTGGACTTTTCTCAGTATTCTGGCCGACCTCAATAATGTTGTAGTTTGGACTGTCTCCACACCTCCTCTTATTTCCAAGTCCTCCTCTTTCTGTACTACTCGTTTCACAGCAACTCTAACTGATATTTTTCATTTGAGTATGAGTGACAGAAAATCTTCTCAGTTGTGCAGGACTTTTCTAAGTTACCAAACTGATTTTGATAGAGCTATAGTCTGGATAGTTTCCACTCTTCCTCTATTCTCTAGTTCATTCAGACTCTTAAGCATGTCTTCGGGGACTGTTCTAAGTGCTCCAAAGATTATTAGTATCACAGTAACCTTCATGCTCCATAGCTTCTTCAGCTCGCTGGCAAAATACAAGTATTTGTCCAGTTTTTTTTGGCCTTCCTTTACTTTTTGTGGTCCGCTGGCACAACAAAATCCACGAGATGACAAGTTCTCGTTAATCATTTTACTCCTTGTAAGTTTTTCACACCAACGTTTACTGATTGCTCCCTCATTGGGTGTCTGTTTGACTGCAAATCTTCTCAGGTGTCGGGACTCTTTTGAGTATTCAAATGTCTAATACTAAATTGAATTGTTTGAAATAGAACTGTGTGATTATTTGACTGTGTGTAAATAAATGACTGATGTTTAATTGAATTGTTAATGATACATTGCAATACTTAAAACCATTTAACTGTGTGCGAATGAATATGTTGTATTGAATAGAATTATTAGCAACACTTGAAACTCTTTAACGCTGAGCC
Organism: Sepioteuthis lessoniana; assembly: GCA_963585895.1. Classification (NCBI taxonomy): domain Eukaryota; kingdom Metazoa; phylum Mollusca; class Cephalopoda; order Myopsida; family Loliginidae; genus Sepioteuthis; species Sepioteuthis lessoniana. The sequence goes on from OY757946.1 coordinate 21,960,680, forward strand.
AAAATAGAATTATTGGTATAACATAGCAATACTAGGAACCATTTGACTGTGTTTGGTTTTTATGGCATATCAACCTTTGTAGCTTATTTAAAACCAAATCCATTTTTATGCAAATAAACAGTTCTATTTCAAACAATTTAGTTCAGCATAAGTACAGTTAAATTGTCAAAAACTATTCACTTTATTCAAACAGTTCTAATTCAAACAATTAAGTTTAGGATAAGTATAGTTTTTGTCCACACACAGTTGCATGTCAAAACAGTTCTATTTCAAGTAATTCAGTTTAGCATAAGTACGCATTTTTGTTCTATTTGATCCACAGATAGAACCCTATCATGTGCTGCTACTCCGGGTCAGAGTGGACCAGAGAGTGATGGCAATAAAGGAGTACTCCGTATTCCCAAAAGCTCCAACATTACTTGAACCTCACCAGAGATGCAGTCGGTGTATTCTACAGCCTCAGCCGACTGAGCACTATGTGCAAATGAATAAATAGTGTTGAATAGATTAATCAGTAATCGATAGCTATACTTGAAACCACTTAACAGGGTGCTTACAAATTATTAATATTCAATGGAATTTGTAATGTTAGAAAGTAGTAATTGAATCCATTTAGCTACGGGAACAAGAGCAATATTAATGTTTAAACCAATTAGTTCTAAATCATTCAAAAATGAAATTATCCACAAACTACTAACTTAGAAATCACATGTATATCTATTTAAATATATTCAAACAAGTGACTAATGTGAAATTGTTAGTGTTAAATAGCAATACTTGAAACCATTTAACTGAGAGCAAAGAATTAGTTTATGATTGTTTAAAAAAATGTTATCAACAAAATATTTACAGATCATATTCAATACATATGTATTAAGATGATTTAGCATTAAATAACTTACAAAGGTTGATACACCATAAAACCCAACCAGACCAAATCTTATATATTTAATGTATATATAAAGAGGATTTGTCATTAAACAACCTACAATGGTTGATATGCCATAAAACCAAATAAAACCAAATCCAATATATTCAATATATATGTATAAAGAGGATTTGGCATTAAATAACCTACAACGGCTGATGTACCATAAAACTCAATTAAACCATACAAAACGACGCAAAGTACCCACCATACATTACTCTTGGATATTAAACTTTCTTGGGAGATTTTATAATACCCATTCACCACAGGGACTTTGAGCAAACAACGTTAATCAATATTCGAAGCTGAATCCTTAAATAAAACGCCAGCTTTTGACTAGGGAATATTATTCTCGCTTCAAGGAAGAGTATACACATGTTCCCAAGTAATAGCCATCTGCTTCGAAAGTACACAGCATTTCGCAAGCGCATTTTTTTGCAAATTTTGTGTTTGCTAAACTTGACTCGGAACGGCACAGGTGCAAACTTGCTTGAATTGACGCGAGATAGGAATTTTACAAGCACAAGGCAAATTCGGTTATTGTCGACAAAGAAAGTGTCATACTTTTTGAAATCTTCATATGTTTCAATAACATCAAATCTACCTATCATCTAAGTATATCAGTATATTCATAATTTTCAATCTTGTTCTGTTCATATAAACTTACCTATGTTTACATCTATTTATCTATCTATCTATCTATCTATGTCTTCATACGCACGTATATACCTATTTGAATTTTTCAGATAGAAAGATATGAACTAGTTGGGTTAATATTAAAGATTCATCAGGCCAAGGCGTGGCCTGATGAACACATGAAAATATATAAGTTATATCAATGACACTGAATGCTTTTTATTTATAAGTATTGGAAACTACATTATCAACATATATATATATATATATATATATATATATATATATATATATATATTGATATATATATTCATATTGATATTGATAACATATATATATATATATATCAATATACAAGTATTATTATTAATAATAATAATAAGTTATAAAAATTTCTATGAATATATATATATATAAGTATCAATATAAATATCATTATTAAGGTTATTTAATGCCAAATCTTGTTCATACATAAATATTATATATATATATATATATATATATATAATTTGGAAGCACATTTTGTAGATAACATTCTTAAACAACCCTGAGCTCTTTCTTGCACATGGTTGGTTATTTGGTTGTTTCTTTGGTTAGTTCGTTGGTTGATTTTCGTTTTATGACAAATCAAACATTCTAGGTTATTTAATGCCAAATCCATTTCATACATAAAAAGTTCTATTTCAAATATTTCAGTTTAGCGTCAGTACATAAATATTAAACTCTTCTATTTGACCCATAGCTAGGACCCTATTAGGTGATACCACTCCTAATAAGAGTGGATCTGGGAGCAATAGCAATAAGGAGGCACTTCCCATACATTTTTCATGTCAAACTCGGTAGCCCATACAGAACTTCAATACGAATCCTTTATTGTAATCGAATTATTCTAATTCTGTTAATCATTAAAGCGATCTTTAAAATGAAATATACTATTTAGTTATTTCCACGCGGAAAATATTGCTACCTTTGTCAAGTTATATAGCAAAAAAGAGGCGCTCTTTGTGTAACGGTTATCGTCGTCAAGAATGTTCTTGGCGACTGGCGTTCAAATCATTTTGCACTAATGCTCTCGGGAAAGTCAGGAATCCATCGCATCATTTTCAAGATATTGTTAAATAGTAGGGCAGACTGTGTTCTTTTGATTCAGTTATGCAACCAGTATAGGATAAGGCAAACCCCGAATTCAAACCAGAGGTGCTTCACTTAAAAATGATCTTGTGTCACATCCTTCTTATAGTGGGATATATATATATATATATATATATATATATATATATATATATATATACTCAGAAACGTGTTTGAGACGAGAAATCATTATTTTGGCATTTTAAAGAAAGATAGCAAGAAACTAGTAAAAGAAGTGGATAGAAAAGGGAGAGAGAGAGAGAGAGAGAGAGAGAGAGAGAGAGAGAGAGAAGAGAGAGAGAAATAGTAGGGGGACAGAAATTGAGGGACAAACAAAGAGAGTGAGGGATGCAGACAATTTTATATAGAACTCGAACCCAAGGAAAACAGAGAGAGCAGTTTTATCTTTCTCTCTCTCTCTCTCTCTCTCTCTCTCTCTCTCTCTCTCTCTCTCTGTATATATATATATATATATATATATATATATATATAACGCAGATTTTCTCACTTTCTTTTTTCTTCTTTTTTCACCTTTCTCTCTCTCTCTCTCTCTCTCCCGCTGGCTTGTTGCCTCAATCTTACCCTCTGACATTTTCTAATTCTCTTATCTATTCTTTAACAATTCCTCTTCCGTCTGCATCCCTCACTCCTTTTTTCTGTCTCTCTATCTCTTTCTATCTCTCTCTCTCTCTCTCTCTCTCTCTCTCTCTCTCTCCCTTTCCTCTCCACGTCTTTTACTAGTTTCTTGCTATCTTTCTTCAAAATCTATCGCTGTCTTGGAGTAACATCAAACGATACGCCCCTTTTCTAACGAAATGGGCCAAGGCAGCAACAATCTCTGTCCAAAAATAGTCAATCAGTAACTCACTTCAGTATGAACAGGGTTAACTATTTTTCAACCAATCAGAACACGGGTGACTCACAAGTACCCGCCAAAGATTTGGCCTCGGGTCACTTAGCATTGTTTATTGTCCGATATGTTTTGATTTAGGTTTATATTTTTCATTTATTTTTACCTCAATGCGGTTGGGGTTCGCGCTACACAGAGGCAATCGATTTAATATTTTCCAGAGAAGTTTGTTTCATTTGTCGCGGTCAAAATATTTGGGTAGGCGTATATGCTGGTAGCTTGCCCTCCCCTATGAGACAGTGAGCCTACAGACGCGAATCAATAAATATGGGAACCTATATCTGTCCGATGAGGTGGGCTGAGACGGCGTAAATTCATCTGCCTGCTTCGCTGACTACTTACAGGAAGGACTGTGTATATATCAACTCATCAATTTTATCAGTCTGTGTGTTTTATCGATCTGTTGATGTATATTAAGCTTAGCTTTGTCTGGCTCAAGGTCATTAATCCAGATATTTTCAACCCTTTGACTGGACGTTTCAAATAACCTACAAGATCAGTCTACCATGTAATGAGACGAATTGTGTAAAAAAGATTCTTATCGAATTAATTAGAAATCAACGTTATCTCATTAAAAATTGTTCCCATGGGAAGCCACACATCGACGAAGACTTTGTTCCCACGATTGAAAATAGAGCTGGAAGTCTTAAACTGCTACTGCCTTCGGCCAGTTCGTCACGCTCTATTGCATGTTCTCAACAGTTCTCTCTTGAGTGTTTAATCAAATATGAATCCTATGCAAATAATTCGTTGATATTTTTCTTCTAGATATTTGGGACTTTTACATAGAATTTGAATCTTGCAGCAACATAGCTTCCCGCTAGATATTGTTCATTGTTTAGGAACTTTCGAGGAAAACCCTTTTCCCTTTAAAGAACACAAAAGTATCTTTAAAGATTTTCTGCTGGGTCCAGATATTATGTATCTTTAATTTAGTAGGTCTACATTATCTATAGAAGACAGACAAATAAACTCTTCCCAATTATTCATATAGACCATCGATCTGTTGAAGAGAACCCATTCACTGCCATTGCTACCAGGTCCACTCTGACCCGGAGTGGTAGAAGCTGATAGGGTCCTATCCATAGGTCAAATAGAACTGTTCGACACTTAAACTGTGAGCAAACTTATGTTAAATTGAGTTGTTAGAAATAGAACTGTTTGATCATTTCACTGTGTGTAAACAAATAACTGATATTTACTTGAATTGTTTGTGATACATAGCAATACTTGGAACCATGTAACAGTGTGCTAAAGAATGATTAATGTTGGATATGTAATATAATTGCCGAGGGATTTCGTTTTATATATCTTGCCTTTCGGTTTAGTTAGGCTGAGAACCTTTCGCTTAGCGCATGGGTTAGTTAGGTGCAACATTAACGCAGGTGTTCACGCGCACGCGGAGAGGATGTGTCAAAATAAAAATCCCAGATAGGAATTGGACCAGGGTATTTGGATGACGTCACGCACCGGAAGCGTGGGCTGAGATTTAAGAAAAAGCAGTTAGTTGAGTTCCCGCCTCGGAAGAAGAAGGTTGACTTTCAGAGCTGGGCAAGGCCAGACGAGTTTGTACGCTACCCTATTTACCCAACACCTCCGCTCGGGCAGGATATGACACAAGGTCAGTTTTTAAGCGGAGTTTAACAGGTTTTAATTCAGAGTTTTCCTTCTCCTAGACTAGTTGCCTCACCAAGGCTGAAGAACCCAGTCTGTCCTACTATTTACCCATAGCTGGAGGGAGAATAATTGGATTCATACCTTTCCCAAGGGTATTAGTGCTATGTGAAATGCAATCAGTCAGGTCCAGGATTTGAACTCGTGTCACCGTGTCCATATCCAGTGACGATAACCATTACACTACTGCTACGGGCGCCGTGCGTTGGTTGTGTTGAGAGCTAACGATGTAAAAGCAGTCAGCATAGAAAGATTGTGTCTCTCTCTCCTCATGTCGAAAAAGCCTTTAACTCAAAGGTAATAAAAGTTTCGTACCTGAACCAACTTCTTTTGTTTCGCGTGTTTTAGATTCCCTATGTCTATTTCACATATCCGTATCATGGGTATGTTACAAATAGAATCATTCGTGCTGGTTACCTACACTTAAAGAGTTTTAAGTGTGTGCCTAAATTGAAATGTTATCATTACATTGCGATGTTTGAAGCCATTTAAATGCGTGCAAAAAAATGAGCTCAATCTCATTTAAAAATGTTATCGACAAAATGTTCTCATGAATCATGTATATGTGTGTGTGTGTGTGTGTGAAAACAGGATTTGGCATTAAATAATCCAGAAGGGTTGATATGCCATAAAACCCCAACAACCCACTTACAATTTCTTAATAACAACCACGGAGCTAGACTTTGATTTTGCGCAACAAAATATTCTCTTGTATTCAGATCAGGGAATTAGAGTGTATGGGACCAGAGGAATAATTTTTTTCTGCAAAAAGATTGTTCAAGAAAGTAATGAGATAGATTTTTTATTTTATTTTTATTTTTTTAGGCATCTCTTATTGAAAATATGATCAACCTTAATTCACCTCTATTATTCTCATCATCAAACGTTAATGCATTTTCCTCAGTTCATAAAGGGACCGTTCAATCAAAGTTAGGCTCATCTTTAACAGTCTCCCAGTCATCCGAAAATATGTTGTGCTACCTAAAAACCTGACCGCTATTATCCTGTATAAACTTATTAAATGTTTCTGTTTTATCATAAAGTTTGATACACAATTTGATCATATGTTCCATTTTCATGAAACACTTAAACAAAATTAATCGAAATAATCCAAGATTACTCAGTTGAAAGTAAATTCTGAGAAGCAAACATGAACTGTATTATTATTACTGAAATTTATCATGTGTTCAAGGCCAACAGTGAGTGAGCATTCTATTGTGGTGTTATGGTTAACAAGCCCGTCTCACAGATCAGTTGCTATAAAATAGTGCGTTTTAAATGCTAAGCTAAACTTAGTAAATAACAACATCGGTCAGTTAATTTTGAAGTAGTCTTGCCAACCCGAATTTTTCTTTTAAGTTTATTATTTTCTAGAATGACTTCAGAAGGGCATGTTGACAGGACTTATGCAATGCGAAAGAAGGTGGAATATCAAAAGCAGTGATTTCTTAATCTCATTTATTTTCATACTTTGTTTTTTTTTTGTTTGCTTGTTTGCTTATTTGTTTGTTTTTGTTTATTTTTTCTTAACTTTAATTAAGTCACTTGAAATTCTGCTAAATATGCAGGAACAATCTCTCTCTCTCTCTCTCTCTCTCTCTCACACGCACACACACACACACACACACACACAAGTCCACGTGGTGTAGTGGCTAACGTATTGTTCTGTGACATCGTAGTTAGCAAGTTCGAATTCCAGTTGCCCTATTATTTTTGTTTATTTTTTCTTAACTTTAATTAAGTCACTTGAAATTCTGCTAAATATGCAGGAACAATATCTCTCTCTCTCTCTCTCTCTCTCTCTCTCTCTCTCTCTCTCTCACACACACACACACACACACACACACACAAGTCCACGTGGTGTAGTGGCTAACGTATTGTTCTGTGACATCGTAGTTAGTAAGTTCGAATTCCAGTTGCCCTATTACGTTAGCTTTCGGTTATATACCCTTTGGGAAAGGTAATGACCCCCCCCCGTTTAAATCCCCAGCAATAGCTTAAATAGTATCTCCACTTTTCTTTTACAAGGATTACTTGCATTAAATAACCCATGAAGGTTGATGTGCCATTAAACAAAGAAATTAAACCAACGCATAGATCGATAGATACGAAGAGAGTGAGATTGATGAATACAAAGAGATAGATAGACAGACAGATAGACAGATAGATACATACATACATACATTTTCTTTTATATGTCAAGTACCTGTCAGCAGACTTTATGTGATTGTCGCAATCTTATATTGAAATATAAAAAGATGTTCAAATGGGAATTCTCTTTTGACGTGCTTTTCTCTATTTATTGAAGACGTTTCAATCGAGGAAAACGGCTTATGCCTCAAGTACAATATATCTACAAAATGTTCGATAACGTATTCATTTTTATTTCATACTGTTATATATGAAAGCATGATGGTCAAAGGGTGATAATGTTTGAACACTGAATGCTTAAGGTGTGGCTAAAACAGCTCTGCAACACCTCTCATGTATATATATATATATATATATATATATATATATATATATATATATATATATATGAGCTCTCTGGCGAAGGAATTGCTGGCCGCCGCTAGCGTAATGCGAAGCTCTTCGAAAGAATTGAGCACTCTGGTAGCCGATAGGATATAAAAAATGTAAACAAAGGCTGCTGCTGATGATGCTAAAAATAAAAATACCTTAAAATTCCCTTAGCCAACGTGGTCCGCTTGGTGGACGAGTGGTCTGAATCACAGTCTATCGTAAAGATTGACTGGTTTCGATCCCGGCTCCGAGCGTCCTGCGTGTCTACCCACTCTGAAGAGTTCTGATAGAACCAAACAGTCTGTCTGTGGATGACTATAGATAGGCAACATTTTCTATTTTAAACATGATTGATTAAAGAGGACAGATACTTCGTTTCTCTCTATTTTAAAGATGTTCCGTTCAGGTTTTTGTATAAGTCACCAGACCTGTTGATGGGATTAATTAGGTAGAGTGTTCACCAATGGTCCCGGAGACCAGAGTTCAGTCCGAGGTCGCGTCATACCAAAGACTTTAAAAAATGGTACTTGATATCTCCTTGCTTAACACACAGTATTATAAGGTATGTATCAAGGGTAAAGTGGAGCAATCCAAGGAAAAGAGTTGCACCCTCCCCTACACCACGGTGTAATAGCAATTGAAAAGGGAGCCTTCGAGTCACCCTAGACAACGGTAGCCAAATTTACTTTTACTTACGAAAACTCTGTGGAGACGTTTAACACTTCACCGATCCAATATTAGTTCATTTCTCAAAATATCAAAACACATTCAGGCCCCTCTTCAATATTCAGAAAAATTCTGACAACACTTCCATATTACTCAAAAATACAAACAAATAAACAAACAAAATCTCCAAATTCTGAAATGCATCTGTAAAAACGATTAACAAAAGTTCCTTAAACAAGATCAACTTTAAATGTGACAGCCGCGTTCTGAAAATGCTACCAGGAGAATAATTTGAAGAAGATCTTTAACAAAGTTATCCCAGATAAAATTTTTGGGTTCCTAAAGTCAACGAAATTATACAATTAGATATAATCGGGAAAATTCCTCTGAAACATTTATTGCATATAAATACGTACAAATTCTTAATTGGGGGATAATACTCCCACATATTTTAACTGTTCAAAAACAATTAACAATATATATATATATATATATATATATATATATATATATATATATATATATATATAATATCTATTATATTTTATCTACAATTTTCACTCACTATAACACATCTACTGTAAATACGTTTTGGTATTAAATAACCCACAGTGGGTTGATATGCCGTAAAACCAATCAATCAATCATGAAATGCTTCAAATACTTTCCTCGCCAAATTTTTCTCTTTCTCCAATAAACCCCTTTTCTTCCGTAAATTGTCCTCCCTCTTGTTCTTTCTCCTATTCTTTGTATTAATGTATTTAACTTGACATTGTGTTTGTCATTAAACTGTTCGTTCCTCCGAAGAAAGCTTCAGCTAGTGCTAAAACTACTTGGAATAACTAGGGCGACTCTTTTTGAATTTATCCCATCCAGACGTCAAACGACTTTTACGATGACTAGAATGGATCAACTATAAAATGGGCAGAAACGAAATGTCTGTCCAATATAATCATAATCTCTCTCTCTCTCTCTCTCTCTCTCACACACACACACACACACACATATATATATATATATATGTATATATATATATACATATTTCAGAAATTAGTAGACAAGTTCACGTACCTCGACAAAAGTATCTCATCTACTGAAAGTGATGCAATATACGCCGAACGAAAGTGTGGACTGCTATCCATATTCACCAACCCCTCCGCTCGGGCAGGATATGACACAAGGTCAATTTTAAAGCGGAGTTTAACAGGTTTTAATTCAGAGTTTTCCTTCTCCTAGACTACTAGTCTCACCAAGGCTAAAGAACCTAGTCTGCCCTACTATGTACCCATAGCTGGAGGGAGAATAATTGAATTCATACCTTTCCCAAGGTATTAGTGCTATATGAAATGCAATCAGCCTCGTCCAGCATTTGAACTCGTATTGCCGTGTCCATTTCTTACGACGATTACCATTACACCACGGGCACGTCACTAAGCAATCAGCCTCGTTTAGGATTTGAACTCGTATCGCCGTGTCCATTTCCTACGACGAATACCATTACACCACGTGCACTGCTATCGATAGGTTAGCGATCATATAGAAATCTGATCTATCCGATAAAATGAAACAAGCTGTGACTGTGTCAATACTACTATATGGATGCACAACATGGACACTAAAAAATGCATATACAAAAAGCTAGATTGGAACTACACAAGAATGCTACGAGCTGTTTTGAACAAAACCTGGAAGCAACGTCCCACGCAACAACAGCTGTGTAGCTACTTCCATTCCATCTCAAAAACTATCCAAGTAAAAGGAACAAGATATGCGGGAAACTGCTGGAGTAGCGAGGAGGAAATCATAAGTTACGTTCTTTTGGGGACCCCTACATATGGGCGTGCCAGTGTTGGCCGACCAGCAAAAACTTATTTGCATACACAGGATGTAGTTTTGAGGACCTGCCGGTAGCAATGAATGATAGGGACGGGTGGACAGAGAGATTCAGGAAAATCCGCGATGACAGAAAGATGATGATGAGAATGATGATGATATATATAGTTATATATATTGACAGACAAACGGAAAACAAGCAAATTGTTTAAAACGTTTCTGTAAATCAAAAAATGCTCAAATGCTAGCAAGTGGAGTAGGATAAAACCGAAAAGATATTAAAATCTTACCTCTTTATTTTGGTTGGTTGATTGGTTGTTTGGTTTTGTTTTGCGGCGTATCAACCCTTTTCGGGTCATTTAACGCTGAATTAATTTTTCAACAGTTCTATTTCAAACAATTCAGTTTAGCATAAGTACACAGTTGAGTCCTATTTGACCCATAGATAGGATCCTATCAGGGGCTACCACTCCAGGCCACAGTGAACCTGGGAGCGATAGCAATAAAGGGGTACTCCACATTCCCCAAAGCACTAGCATTACTGGAACCTCGCTATCAGATTGTTTAGTGTCATATCAGGACTCTCGTTGGGAGAGTCTTACTCCTCTGCAGAGATGCAGTCGGTGTATTCTGCAGCTCCAGCCGACTGGGCGATCTTTTTATATTAGTCAATTAATTAAAAGTTTCATGGATCAACTAAAATACAATCTTCAGATGAACGTATGTTCATTAGAGTTTAAATGAGTCGGACCAGCAGTCAGGTCTAGTCTCACTGTTTCTATCAATTCAAACGAGGAATGTTTAAAATTAAAAAAATAATGATTAAGTTATTTTAACGAAGAGCTTTGACAAAAAGCTAGACGAGAACAACGCAAGGATGCTGCTTTGAACAAATTCTGAAAGCAGTACCCTTTAAAACAGCAACTATAAGGCCACTTGCGTCCCATCTCACCAAGCATCTGAACTACACATGCTGGGCCCTCCTGGAGGAGTATGGACGATCACATAGGTGATGTTCTACAATTGACTACTACTAGTGTGTCCATGGGTACATGGACACACCAGTGTTAGCTGTCTAGCAAAGACTTATATTCATCAACTATGTGTTGACACTGGGCGCCATCTGGAGCACCTGACGAGAGCGATGGCCATCGGGACGGACGGTGAGAGAAAATCAAGGGATTTCGTGCTATCATCATATTTGATAATGATCTTTTGGCATTTTCAAACTCTGGGTAATTTGACTGATGTCTTTTCGAACTTTCCTTTTTTTCTTTCATTTCCTTCTTCATTCGTTCCATTTTTCGTTTCTTTCTTTCTTTCTTTTTTCTTTTTTTGCTTTTTCTTTATTTATTTTGTCCTTCCTTCCCTCCTTTCTTTCTTTACTTCATCTTTTCTTCCTTTCTATCTTCCTTCTTTCTTTCTTCTTTAATTCATTTCTTCTTTATTCCTTCCTTCTTTTTCTTTCTGTTTTCTTTCTTTTTTTGTGTACTTTTTTCATTCCATTTTCATTTCATAATTCTTTCCTTCTTTTTCTTCTTCTTCTCTTCTGGCTTCGTTTCTTCCTTCATTTCTTTCTTTCTTTTATTGTCTTTCCTTCCTTTATTCCATCATTCCTTCCTTCCTTTCTTTCTGCCTTCCTTCCTTTCGTCCTTCCTTCCTTCCTTTCTTCCTTCCTCCCTTATTTTCTTTCTTTCTTTAACCAATAAGTTCAAAACTTCTTTGTGAAAAGAATTTACACAACATATATTTATATCCCAATACAATCTAATCCTTTGTCAATGCACTAAACTCCGTGATGAAAAGAGATCAAACGGGGAAAAAAAATCAGAAAATAATTTAGCTAATAAATCTCGGGCTACTAATTTATTGATACAATCATTGATTTATTTCATAAACCATTAACATGTAAGAGAATTTTAAAAATATTTGGAGAAAATATGTTATAAATTTCTTTCTTTCCAATTTCTTAAAACACCAAACCGAAACTTGTTTTCCTTATTGATCTGTTGAGAAGACAAACAACTTGATGTGAGGAACTAACTGAAGAGCAGGAAGAGTCGGTAGTTTTCATAGACATGCACTTTTTAAAAAAGTTTTTAAAAAAACAATGATTTGTTATTTTCATTCATTTTCGCACCTCACTTTGCAGGTTTTGAAATTTTGATTTTGGTATAATCCATTCATTTGAAGTTCTAATAATAAGTGCCAGAACAATCTCACTCAGATAGATAGATAGATAGATAGATAGATAGATAGATAGATATGAACAAACTGATATATCTTCCTATCCACTCGTTTCCCTCTCATCCACATATGTGTGTGTGCTCCAAAGTGTGGAAAAGCTACTAGATAGATAGATAGATAGATAGATTGAATGGGATAGAGAGGGAGAGCGGGGGGAGGGAGAGAGATGAGCATATTAAGATATCTCCCTATGGACTCCCCACTCCCAACTCATTATCATATGTGCGTGTGCTTCGAAGTGTGCTATAACTTCTGAACTGTCTAAATCATTTTCTTTTCCACTCATCAATCGGCCTTAGTATGTCCCAACCGCCTCCTCTTCCCCGATAGACTGACAGTCTACCTCCTTAAAAAGTTACCACCTAGCAACCCCACCCAACTTTCCTATCTACGCACCCACCAGCTAGGCTTACTTCACCTCTCATCTGACCCGCACTGCTTTGGCTTTAGATCAATTTCTTTGCAACGGCCCAAGAAGATCACAATTGGTGCCACCGGCGTCTTTCAGGGTCAGAGAGTTGAGAAACAGCTCCACCCACCAAAATTTGAACGTCAAAATGTGATATTCATGAGGCGACTGTCGATTTTTTGACTGTCTAAATTGACTCATTTCATTAGGACGAATTTTTGTGTTACACTGTAGCCGGTTTTACTATATTCAAACTCACGCACTATCTATTTACTTATTGCCGTCAAAATTCCAAAGATGCTAAAACCTTTTATATTCAATAGTTTTTACTGCAAAGCATAGATTAGATTTGGCACGAGGCCACAAGTATCGGGATACAAGTGAGAGTCGAACTCACTTGTAATATTCTACTAGCCCAGATTGTCAACCGTTTCACCATACGAAGCAGCTTTTGAATAGATAGATATGTAGATAGATACTCTTTTTACAAAGCTTTGCTTAGTCTGGCACACGTGCCAGGTTAGTAACAATACCTGCTGTTCCTTAGTGGTCACCCATCTAAATATTGAACAGGATAATATCTGCTTCTCTTCATCTCAAAAACCAAGTATATTTTAGATTTGCACCAGGCTTAACGTTTTAGATAACTTGAATTTTCGAGTTTTTATAAAATTAATGAAAAATCTAACAATAATGCTAAAATTTTAATGGGAAGATATTAAAAAGGATTTAAACTTTTAAATTAAATTGGTGCCACCGGCGTCTTTCAGGGTCCTGACAATATTTTTCAGGACAATATTTTTCAGGGGCCTGACAATATTTTTCGGACACTTTAGTATTCGACTTTCCGACTACCATAGAGTGGCGAAATTCCTTCAATAGAATAGCATAAACATATAAAGACAATACCTGTAATAAAAATGGAAGAAAATCGATTAGGTAAGGAAAAATATTTAATTTTCATCATTTTTTACAAAACACACGCGACATTATTTTTCGGACATCGTTGAAAAACTGTTAATAGTCAGTAATATCACCTTTCTTCTCAATAACTTTTATCAATCTCTCTTCGTAATGATCAAACATATGCACAATAACATCTCTACGTGTTTCTATTAGTTGTTTTTTGGCTCCTAGTATTCGTTCCCATAGTTGAGCCTCTTTTGTTATTTCAGGTCCATCATAGACAAGTTGTGCAAGCATTTCCCAAACATTTTCTATTAAATTTAGATCTGGGCTTCTTGCAGGCCATTCCAAAGTAGTCATATTCACTTTAGCCATCCATTCTTTCATCAGTTTTGACACATGGATGCTGCAATTGTCTTGCTGTAGAACGAAATCATTCCCCATCTCTCTTCTTATCCTTGGTAGGGTTTTCTCGTCCAGCAACTGTTTGTAGCTTTCGCTGTTCTGTCGTCCTTTCAGCCACTCCAACCATATATTTCCATTAGCAAAGATCATACCCCAAACCATAACTCCTCCTCCCATCTGTCGTTTGTTCAGTACAACAGGCTCACCCCTTCTCGACCAAGTACACCATCCATCGGGCCCATCAAACTTGAAACGCTTCTCATCAGTAAATATAACCTTCTTAAAGTCAACATGCTTTGTTAACCACCTTTTAGCACACTCCAGTCTTGCTCCTTTGTGTTTCATTGTTAGTGTAATTTTTTTCTTAGCCTTTGCATACTTCAAACCAATCCAATGCAGCGTTCTTTGTACTGTTCGGACGTTTATATCCAATTCACATTTCTCCTTCACTTTTCTTGCCGTAACTTTTTCTTCAGATGTCAAAAGCCGTGTGAGTCATTCTCCTTTCAGTTCTCTTACCAATTGATCTTTTCCGCCCTCTCTTCGTTTTCCGCTCGGAGTTTGTCTTCAGCACGTATTCGACCGTTGATTTCGACAGCTTCAAATCCATGGCGATCCTTCTGACGCTGAGGCCATCTTCCCGCTTCTTCCGTGCCAAACAAATGACTTCTTTTGAATACATTTACCTCATTAAACTTAATTGTTTTGCCAAGAAATGTCCGGACTATTTACGCTGTTAGATTGTCCTATGTTAACATAGTAGTAGGGGTGCCAGTGCCCAGAACAGTGTACAAGCAGAAAATTTGCATACAGCAACATATACATGAACATAGCTCTTAATAAAATAGGATTTTTTGTCATGTCCGAAAAATAGTGTCGCGCAAGTTTTCGCAAAAATCACAAAAAACTAAAATTATAAAAGCCAAACTAAAAAAAAATGATTACACTAGTAGTAGATTTTCACTCCTCAACTACGTACTTACAATCTCAAAAGTTTTCGGCACTAGTGACCACCTTAAAGTATTTTTTTCAAAGTGTCAGAAAAATATTGTCGGGCCCCTATAAACGCAAGTCATTTCACACACAGTTTATATTCCCAACAGCTCTATTTGACCCATATCAGCTGATACCACTCCGGGTCACAGGTGACCTGGGAGCGATGACAATGAAGGGGTACTCCGTATTTCCCGAAGTTTCTTTGGTGGAGGTGGATACAGTCAGCCGAACCAACGGAGCAAGTTATCTAATCAAAAATATGATTTTAAAAAGTAAGTTTTCTAAATGACTCTCCTGTTACTCGTTTATAATTCTATCATGTATATATATATATATATATTGTTTCATAATTTAACCGTGTGCAAACAAATGACTGATGTTAAATTGAATTGTTAGTGATTCATAGCAATACTTGAAAGCATTAACTGTGTGCAAACAAATGATTAATAGTAAATAGAATTATTTGTATTAGATAGAAATAAGTGAAACCATTTAACTGCGTGCCAAAAAAAAAAAAGCTCAGGCTTGTTTAACAATGTGATCAACAAAATGTTTACAAATCTTTTATTTTATATGTATAAAGAGGATTTGGCAGTAAATAACCTCCAATGGTTGATATGCCATAAAACCCAACCAAACCAAATCTTATTTATTTAATATCTATGTATAAACAAGACATGGAATTTAATAACCTACAATGGTTGATATGCCATCAAACCCACCCAAGCAAATCATATATATTTAATATATATGTATAAAGAAGATTTGGCATTAAATAACCTACATTGGTTGATATGCCATAAAACCCAACCCAAGCAAAATAAGCGGCATCCTGTTTATAACATTAATCTACTTCTGATGTTGAAGGTTCTAAAGATGATCTAGGGAATGTGGAGTACCTCTTCATTGCTATTACTCCCAGGTTCACACAGAATGATAGTGCCTCATAGAATCCCATGCTTGAGTCACATAGATTTGATTTAAAATCATTTGCATTCGATATGATCGAGTGCAAAAATAAAAACTCCTAAAAAAACAACTGCACATGTACAATAAACAAGATTCCATAACATCTAAGCTAAAAAATTACCCTAGATGAGTTGACATGCCGTTAAAATCAATCATTCAATCAACCTCTCACAAAAGGATTGTATCTCGACGACAGTCAGCTTTAAGGCCTATGGATAGTGCCTTAAGAAAGGATTGAACATTTTTATTCAATGAGTTAAATAGTATCCCTGCTGTTCTTCTACAATGATGGCTTTGGCATTAAATAACCCACGAAGGTTGATATACCATTATACAAAGAAGCCAAACTTTGATAATTTTATTTACTATATTTCTAGAGAGACATGCTGTGGATGGTGAAAAATCGGAATCATTTTAACACCAACACAATCTCTGATGGAGTTAATTGTGTTCTATGAAAAAATTTTGAATCTTTTTATCAAATGACGAACGATTAAGAAATCGTGTCAATTTAAACAATTTAGATGATAATGAGATTTATCAATTTAAACAATGTTAATTTTGTTGTGTGTATTGTTTGGTCCAAACTGAACAATACATAATTATTTTACATATTCAGGGCATTCCAAATTAACCAAGAAATCTGTGGAGAAAATATAAAAAGATGGAGCAACCGGATGCAAATGAAATAACACATTGCCGGGGCAAATTATGGGAAGAGAATCAACACAACTGAAAGGCTGAATTCTTAAACAACATGAAATGTGAATTAGAAAGAAGCTGAAATTCAAATGGATTCACCAAAAGCAATACAGAAGAAAGCATCTAATTCGAAGGCAGCAGGTCACGATGGAATATATGGATCTTCGCTCAAAAAATTTTACATCAATCCATTTTCCCAATGTACCACACACAAGTACCATCTTTTATGGTAGCATCTTTTATATTACCGGTGTGTGGCACATTGCCGTAGTGTCACATCAGATAGTCTAAGAAGGACAGTCCGAATAGATAACAAGGGGACCAAGCATTTTTCATAACGGCCGCGCATGTGTTTTGATTCGTGTATGGCTCCCCACAATAAAATGAGGCCATGTCAAATCCGACTCGGTGGGAGGTCACAAAAATATCATATTACGGAGATAAAGTCAACAATACTGATAAGTACACCTAAAATTCTGGAGAATATAATGTGAATAACGAAAGTTAATCTTGGCGTAGTTTCGGTTATTGACATAATCTCCGCTATATATATATATATATATATATATATATATATATATTCACGTATGTGTACCTGTTTCTTGGAACCGTTTTCTATGTTGTACTGATAATGTCCATTCTCTCTCTCTCTCTCTCTCTCTCTCTCTCTCTCTCTCTCTCTCTGTTCCCGCCATTAATTTGTCTTCCTCTTACGTGTTTCATCATTCCATATCACTCAGTTGCATTTTTCATGATGTCTCTCTTATATTCGTTTAAAGCCTTTCGTTCATTTATATTCCCCCATCTCTCTCTCTCTCTCTCTCTCTCTCTCTCTCTCTCTCTCTCTCTCACTGGTTCTTGTTTATGACAAGTTTTCTCTCTGGTACTTGTTTCACAATGCCCTGTCTGTCTTTCTGTCTGTCTCTCTCTCTCACTCATTTTCTCGTTTTCTGATTACTTCTCTAATTCCGGCTTTTTTGATCTCTCGTCTCTCTTATATACATTTACCCAACCCCTCCGAACAAGGATGCGACACAAGGTCAATTTTTTATGGGGTGTTTAACAGATTTCAATTCAGAGTTTTCCTTCTCCAAGACCGGTTGCTGTACCAAGGTTAAAGCGCGCAACCTGTCCTATTATTCACCATGCGGGAGAATAGTTGAATTCATACCTTTCTCAAGGGTATTAACGCTATGTGAAATGCAAACAGACTCATCTATGATTTGAACTCGGGTCGCCGTGCCCATTTCCTCTGACAGGAACCTTTACACTTTTACTTCTTTCAGAACTCTCTCTTCGTATTTTTCATCACTCTCTCTATATATATATAGTGAGAGAGAGAGAGGGGGACTTTCCACATTCTTATTATTAGTATTTTTGCATGTCCATATGTCTATGTTGAGGTGTGATGATTATTTTGAGAGATTGATCAATCATACGTCTTCACAAATCTCCTTGCATATCCCAGCAACCCTTTGCCTTGTCAAGCTCATCTCTTCAGGGAATTCCTCATCTCACATCTTATGTTCCTTGAAAACTATCCTCATATAATAAACTATCCTCATATAATAAACTATCCTCATATAATAAACAACTCATATAATAAACTATCCTCATATAATAAACAACTCATCATAGAATGGGATATTCAATGTTTCTTAATAGAATGGGATATTATTAATAGAATGGGATATTCTTCATAGAATGGGATATTCAATGTTTCTTAAAATGCACTTCTCGCATTCACATTTCAATTTTTTCTCAACAAATCGATATATACGAGGGTCATTCAATAAATGTTGAATTTTGACAGAGGAATAGGAAACACTGTTAACAACTGCACCTTTATCAAGGAAATGTGATGAATCTTTTTATGTCCCAGAACACTGTCAATATGACTTTCTTTGTTACCTGCTGTGCCAGGAACTTTTTCTTTACCAGAAAGTCAGTGAGTTTTCACTCCGTGGTCCATCTTTTCGATTCAGGCTTAGAGTGGCAAATCCATGTTTAGCTCATTTGTAAGCTTTTTTTTTTTACTCCGTGCGTATCACTTATCATTCTGTAAATTTCACATGATTTGCACTTTTCAGTCACCCAGAATCTGATGAGAGACCTCTGTTTAAGCCTTCTGTTTGATTTACTTCCTCAAAACTAATATTTTTGCGAGATTAAAATGATTTTTGCCATAAACGAATTTAAAACCATGCAAAGTTTACATTTATAGTAAGAAATATATTATATACTGTGCTAATATATTACGAGAGTGAGTCAAAAGTTTTGCAATATTTTAGTAACATGAGACACAATTTGGCAGCTCCGGATACATTTGCTAATGTCGTAAAAGTTACGAACCAAACTGGACTGTGAGCTTGCCTGATACTCTCCGTTTACTACTTGCCAGGTTTTTCTCTATGGCTGGGGAAACGGCCCCAGAACCTACAAATTTAGGCTTACATGACCAAGTCGGGCATAATTTCTTCCACCAACAGGTTACTGTGCTGGAATCAATTCCCCCCTTACCTTTCACACAACAAATATATTTGCGTTATTTGTTAAGCATCCTACCAAAGTATGGCACAAGGCCTTTTTAACGTGGAGACGATGCGCAGGACAAGAGCCCAGACACACCCTGTGACTCTAAAAAAGCCTTGGGTCTCATCGGCATTGCCCTAAAAGGAGGGCATCACCCTTAAGCTGCAACATTTTTCCATCGGCACTTGTGGCGTAACGGTTATCATTGTAGGAAGTTCAGTAAGAATGGGCTCTTTAACCTTGGTATAATAGCCGGCCTAGAAGAAAAAATGCCTGATTATTCAAGAAGCGTTCGTAGTATAACGGTTATTGCCATAGGACGTGTACTCGACTGTTTTAATTTCACATAACGGTAACAGTCTTCGAGCCACGATTAAATTGTTAGGAAGACAGTTATCTTCAAAACTCTGAATTCAAACCAGTTGCAGACCTGGAGAAGGAGGCGGTCCGCTAGGGGATCCAAGAAAAACTACATGTTTTTTTTGTCTTTGTTTCCCAGACTAAACCTCGAATGCTTTGAATGTCTTCAAGGAAATAAATTTAACAATATCACATCATGTATTTTTTCCCTTATGGTTGTTTTTTTCTATTTTTTCTTCAAAAATTCTTTGTTTGTTCCTTTAGGTTTTCTTCTTTTTTTAAAAAGATCTTTCTCTGTTTTTAATTCTCTTAACCTACATTTCATTATTGCTCTTTTTAAAGTCGATTTCCATGACAACTAATTAATTCACAGAACCCATGATTAAACTGACACCCACGTCTCTTCATTCAGACTAAACACAGGCCTCAATAATCGGACTGTTTCACACGTGAAATAATAAAATTGACAAAAGTTAAAGCATGAATAATCTTATAAAACAGATCGGCCAGATTTAACAGTAAAGTTTACTGGTATATCAATCTGCGTAGGTTATTTAATTCCAAAGCTATCCTTGTACAACATTAGTGTTACTATTAAACCGATAAGTGGTGAGGGGTTCATACCTTACCCAAAGGGGGTGTCCGTGTGGTATTGTAATATAATGGCCGAGGGATTTCGTTTTATGCCTTTGGGTTTAGTTAGGCTGAGAACCTTTCGGCTCAACACATGGGTTAGTTAGTTGCAAACTTGAGCACAGGTGTTGACGCACGCGCGGAGAGGATATGTCGTTCACAGATGTCAAAATAAAAATCCCAGATAGGACTTGGAGATGTGAATGACGTCATGCACTGCAATCGCGCGCGGAAGATTTTGGGGGATTTGAAAAAAGTCAGTTAGTTGAGTTGAAAACTAGACACCGAACGAGAAGGGTCGACTTTCGGGGCTCGCAGAGGCCAGACGAATTTGCACGCTACGGGCGCTGCACGAGATGGGGGTGCAGATGGAAAAGTCATCATAGAAAGATTGGGCATCTCTCTTCCTTATATCGAAACCTTTAACTCAAAGGTAATAAAAGGTTTCGTACCTGAACTAAGAAGTTGTTACGTGTTTTGCGTGTTTTGGGATTCCTATGTTCTATGTATATATGTTATGAACATTCTATGAACGTTACACATATCCGGGTATCTGGCTATGGTACAGTATAATGATTAAAGCACTGGACTGCAGAATCCTAGTAAGCGAATTCGAACACGAGTCTCGCTATTTCGTTCCCTTTCGGACAAATATCCTTAGGAAAGGTATGAACGCCCTTATCCTACCAGCTATGGGTTAAATAGTACTACTGTTCTTCCTGAAAGGTGACTTTGGCTTTGAATAACCCACGAAGGTTGATACGCCATTAAACAAATAAACCAAGCCAAACCAAACTTACCTTATCCAAGGGTATTAGTCTGAAAGTGAAAGTTATTGTGCGACTGGACTTCGAACTCCAAAGAAATTTTCATATATATATATATATATATGAAAATTTTATTAATGGTACAAAAATTAATGATTTCTATAAAAAGACCATATTTAATAACCAAAATGAAAAGTCAAACTTAAAATGAAAAAGCCAGCTGACCGGTTTCGTATGTCGTTCGTCAGATCTAAAATCCTTGAAGATATACGACTAAATAAAGGTGTGCAAGAAAAGGATTAAATAAAGATGCGAGATGAAAGGTTTAAATAAGAGTTGAGAGATAAGGATTAAATAAGGATGTGAGAGATAAAGATTAAATAAGTGAGTGATAGATTAGGATTAAATAAGGGTTTGAAAGAAAAAAATTAAATAAGGGTGTGAGAGAAAAGGATTAAATGAGGGTTCAAGAGAAAAGGATTAAGTAAGCGTGTGATAGAAGAGGATTAAATAAGGGTGCGAGAGATAAAGATTAAATAAGTATGTGATAGATTAGGATTAAATAAGGGTATGAAAGAGAAAAATTTAAAAAGGGTGTGAGAGAAAAGGATTAAATGAGGGTTCAAGAGAAAAGAATTAAGTAAGCGTGTGAGAGAAGAGGATTAAATAAGGGTGCGAGAGATGAAGATTAAATAAGTATGTGATAGATTAGGATTAAATAAGGGTTTGAAAGAAAAAATTAAATAAGGGTGTGAGAGAAAAGGATTAAATGAGGGTTCAAGAGAAAAGGATTAAGTAAGCGTGTGAGAGAAGAGGATTAAATAAGGCTGCGAGAGATAAAGATTAAATAAGTATGTGATAGATTAGGATTAAATAAGGGTATGAAAGAAAAAAATTTAAAAAGGGTGTGAGAGAAAAGGATTAAATGAGGGTTCAAGAGAAAAGGATTAAGTAAGCGTGTGAGAGAAGAGGATTAAATAAGGGTGCGAGAGATAAAGATTAAATAAGTGAGTGATAGATTAGGATTAAATAAGGGTTTGAAAGAAAAAAATTAGATAAGGGTGTGAGAGAAAAGGATTAAATGAGGGTTCAAGAGAAACGGATTAAGTAAGCGTGTGAGAGAAGAGGATTAAATAAGGGTGCGAGAGATAAAGATTAAATAAGTATGTGATAGATTAGGATTAAATAAGGGTTTGAAAGAAAAAAATTAAATAAGGGTGTGAGAGAAAAGGATTAAATGAGGGTTCAAGAGAAAAGAATTAAGTAAGCGTGTGAGAGAAGAGGATTAAATAAGGGTGCAAGAGATACGGATTGAATAAGGGTGTGAGAGAAAAGAATTAGATAAGAAAGCAAGAGATATGGATTAAATAGAAATTACACCAAGTGCAAGCATTCATTCTATTTACAGAGGGAAGACTACCTTGACCTAATATAGGGAGTTTCAAAAATCTTGAATTGCAAGAGAGAGTGTCTAGCTTAAGATGGAGAATAAGTTAATACCAAATTATTACGTTGGATCCTAGTAATAAAAAAAACCTCTTCATCGAGTTTAGACTTAGAGCAAATCATTAAGACCCTGTAGGTTAGGGGATTAATTAATTTTTGTTTCGTAAGACAAAACGAGTCCCAACAAGTATAACTACGTTGGCGACCTTAGTCGAGGGTGACCCGAAGGCTCTCTTTTCTATAGCTACTATACCGAGATGTAGGGCAGGGCGCTACTCTATACCCTGTATTGCTCCATTTTACCCTTGATCCTAACCTTATAATGCTGAGTGCTAAGCAAGGCATCATCAAGTATCATTTTTTTAGTTTTTGGTATGACTCGACCTGGGATTGAACCCCGATCTCCCGGACCATTGGCGAACACTAACCGGTATACAAACCGGTAAATGTAGGTTTCCTTGGTATCGACGGGAAGAAACGGAAAGTCGTTCTACAAACGAAGACATATAAAAAGGATAAAGATGAATTAGTTTCCTTATCTACAGTAAACATCTTGTAAATATTCATAACGGTGTCATAAAATTCACTGTTAACTTGTTCTCTCTCTCTCTCTCTCTCTCTCTCTCAAGATTTTAGAAATTATCTTCATTAGGTCCGGGCAGCCGTCCCTCCGTGAGTGCTTGCTTGGACTATTGTTGTTTTTATCTAATCCTTTTTTTATTCTTTTTGCACACAATCCTTATTTCCACTTCCTGAATGTTTCTTAATCGTTGGTTGGTTGGTTGGTTGGTTGGTTTACGGCGAACAACCCTTGTCGGCACATTTAACACCGAATTAAATTTCAAACAATTCACTTTAGTATAAGTATAGTTTTTGTTTACAAACAGTTATTTGTCAAAACAGTTCTATTTCAACCAATTCAGTTTAGCATAAGTACACAGTGTCAATGTAAAAAACAGTTCTATTTCAAACAATTCAGCTTAGTATATGTACGCAGTTTAGATTCATTTGACCCATAGATAAGACCCTATCAGGTACCACTACGCCGGCCACAGTAGAATTGGAAGCGATAACAATAAAGGGGTACTCTGAATTCCCAAAGTCTCCAGTATTACTGAATTCTAACCAAAAAATTGTTTTGTGTCATATCCAGGACACTAATTGGGGGGGGGTCTTACCCCTCAGTAGAGAAGCAGTCGGTGTATTCTACAGCCCCCCCCAACCACACACACACACACACACACACACACACAGCCGACTGTGCCAGTTTCTTAATCGTATATTCAATTGTATATTTAACTCAATTTTTATCTTGCTAGCAACGAAATCGATTCGATGTTTTTACTTTTTCACCGTAAAGTTCTGATTTTAATTATCGTTCATATGGTCTTTTCATCGCAATGATATATACGAGGTGTATACGATACATTTCCAGACTTTTGTCGTATGGGCATTTAAAATTGTCGTAGACTCTTGAAAATTCACTATGTAATTGCTATACATCCTATAAGATGACTGACCAATTTTTATGATTTCAGGTTCAAATCAACAGCTACAACAGGAATTGGAATACAGCCTACTAAAGCCTGATTGTCACAGCAGGTGAATTTCAAAAATGCAATCTGACACTTTAGAAGAATGATATGCAATAAAATTCTGTTTTAAACTTGGAAAAAATGTCATAGAAACGTATGGAATACTTCAGACTGCTTTTGGAGCATCTTGCATGATTCGAGCATCAGTTTTTGAGTGGCATAAGAGATTCAAGGAAGGCTGGGAATCTATGAGGGATGACGAGAGGTATGGGAGGAGTAAGGAAGTCATTAGACCAGAGTTGATTGGCCAAAGGGTTAGGGTTAGGGTTACTATGTTGAGGTTTTAAGGGAGTTCAGGAAGAGATTCCGTCGAAAAAGCCAGCACTCTTCAAATCGGGTCAGTGGAATTTCCACCAGGACAATGCACCAGTCCACAACTCCATCCTTGTAACAGACTATTTGACCAAGATGGGCATCAAAACAGTTCCTCACTCTCCCTATAGTCCAGACCTTGCTCCCTGTGACTTTTGCTTATTCCCTAAGCTGAGAGGCTGTCGTTATGAGACAACTGAGGAGATGAAAGAGGCTGTGAAGAAGGTCATTAACACACTCACACAAGAGGACTTCCATGGGGCCTTCCTGAAGTTGTTTGAACGGTACAACAAGTGCATTGCAGTCGGAGGAGAATACTTCGAAGGGGACTAGAGTTTCATGTGTGTACTATCAATAAAAGTTCCCATACGAAAAATGTCAGGTATCTTATCGTATGCACCTCGTATATATGCAATGTTATCCAGAGAAAAGACGTCTTGCCACAAACCAGAAAATTTATAGCTAAGAATCTAATTGGAAGGGAAAACAAAAATGGATGAATAATGAAAAAAAAATGGAAGACGAAAGACCACATGGTCAGATTTTATGTAAATCTCACTCTTTCTTTAGTCCGTTTGAAAATACGATTGACGGCTTTTTGTGACATTGTGAACCTTTAGCGTCGTAGGACATAGGGTTAATCGTATGTCTGTGTATACATATGTGTAAACCCCTTGTATATATATGTGTGTGTGTGTGCGGTTGATATAAACACTAATCATTTTGCACTGCTTGACATTGTATTATAGCTGTGGATACATAGAGGATTGTATGCGCGTAGCACAATTACTGCTGCCACAATTACTATGTATTATATGCTTTTCAAATCCATGCAGTGATGTTCTTTGTTGAAAAGTCACTTGCATGCACATGGTCATGTCAATGACGATATGACGATATTCTGACAAGAAGGAGCCATCACCACGTTGATGTATATATATACATATATACACGATTGTATATATGTTTGTATATATATATACATATATATATATATGTGTATATAAGTATATATTTCTATATGTACGAGGTTGAGCCGAAAAATTCATTGGCTGGAATGTTTATTCAGCTATTGATGACTTTTTTTACCAATGGGATCCAAGCACAGAAACACCAATGGAAGAAGTGCGTGAACCGCAAGAGAACCTTGAAAATCAAACATTCCATGAAAATATCCTGAGCCTTCGATGAATTTTTCAGTCGACCTTCGTGTATATATATATATATATATGTGTGTGTGTGTGTGTGTGTTCATGTATGTATATATATATGTAGAAGTATATATGTATGTATGTATGCGTATACATATATATATATATGTATATGTATATTTATGTGTGTGTGTGTGTGTGTGTGTGTGTGTGTGTGTGTGTGCGGTAAATACGTTTGTTTCTCATTCATATTAATTAGTAGATTTTAGTTTTAAAAAGAAAACAAAAAATATTTGCTTTTTAAATAATGTCATTTCAGATGAATCTAATTAATTACTATTTTCGATTCCCCGGACGCAAATTGCTTTCATTCGTTCAGATTTAATTGGACCTAAAATCACTTCCGAAAATGTCGATGAACAACGGAACTGAAAAAGATAGAAGAGCTTTGCACATGCGTAAAACCTATCGACGATATTTTCTATGCCACTTGAAGGAGATCTCACACTTCCTAATTAATTCATTGTTCATAAATGATAAAAGACAGTTCCAGTATAAAAGCTTTTCTTCCACAGCATATCTATTATTTATTTCTCAATCTTTCCATCTATCTATAAAGTATTATTCATCTATTAGCTACCGCAGCTAACGAATAGGCATAGCCAATGGTGGCAATACCAGTCAGCTTGCCTTGTTCAGAAGAGATTCACAGCGCTTTAGGCAATTAACATTGCCATTATCATTTTGATAATTCATTCTGCTTTACCTTTTGTTTCAGGTGTTTTAATCGTAGATTCACTCGCTCATGTATTCCATAATCTGATTTGGGTTAGGAGTAGCCTTTACAGATCCCATCCAATTCCAAGTTTACAAACAAAGAATCTTTGAATGGTTGGTTGGTTGGTTGGTTGACGGCGTATCAACCCCTTTCGGGTCATTTGACGCAGAATTAAATTCTAAACAATTCACTTTAGTATAAGTCAACCCCTTTCGGGTCATTTGACGCAGAATTAAATTCTAAACAATTCACTTTAGTATAAGTCAACCCTTTTCGGGTCATTTGACGCAGAATTAAATTTTAAACAATTCACTTTCGGGTCATTTGACGCAGAATTAAATTTTAAACAATTCACTTTCGGGCCATTTGACGCAGAATTAAATTTTAAACAATTCACTTTAGTATAAGTCAACCCCTTTCGGGTCATTTGACGCAGAATTGAATTTTAAACAATTCACTTTAGTATAAGTATAGTTTTTGTTTACAAACAGTTAAATGTCAAAACAGTTCAGTTAAATGTCAAAACAGTTCTATTTCAAACAATTCAGTTTAGTATAAGTTCACAGTTTTAATGTTCAAACAGTTCTATTTCAAGCAATTCAGCTTCGCATAAGAACAGAGTTTAGTTCTATTTGATAAATAGATAAGACCCTCTCAGGTGCTACCACTCCGGACAACAGTGGACCTGGGAGTGATGGCAATGAAAGGGTACTCTGCATTCCCCAAAACTCCATCATTACTGGAACCTCACCAGCTGATTGTTTAGTGTCATATCCAGGACAATCGTTGGAGAGGGAAAGTCTTACCCCTCTACAGAGAAGCAGCCAGTGTATTCTACAGACCCAGCCGACTGGGCTACAGGACAATCATTGGTGCATGTCTATCCCCTCTGTAGAGAAACAGTCAGTGTATTCTACAGCCCCAGCCGACTCGGTTCATTGATCTAGTGGGTAGAGTGTTCGCAAATGGTCCGGGAGACCGGGGTTCAATCCCAGGTTGAGTCATACCAAAGACTTTAAAAATGGTACTTGATACCTCGTTGCTTAACACTCATCAATATAAGGTAAGGATCAAGGGTAAAGTGGAGCAATCCAGGGAAAGGAGTAGCGCCCGCACCTACACCTCGGTGTAGTAGCTACTGAAAAGGGAGCCTACAGGTCACCCTTAACTCCAGTCGCCAACTTTACTTAAGTATTGAAATAGTAACATCTAAATATTCTGTTTTCTTCATTTACCTGTTTATTCTTCTCTTCTGTTTATTCTTCTCTTCTGTGTGACAGACAAATACATATATTTGAGTATTTCAAGCTGCACACACACACATCAAGCACACACATCACACATACACATATAAATACATCATTATTTTCCATATTGTACATTTTTTTCTAATATATTACATAATGTTATTACCTGATTACCAAGCCCAGTCGGCTGGGGCTGTCATCATCATCATCATATCGTGCTGGCAGCACGGATATCCCTGACCCTCTTTCTCCACTCCTCCCTATCGTTCATCGCCCTAGGCAGGTCTTCAGGACAACAACCTGTATCCTCACATAGCTGCTGAATGTACGTTCGTGCTGGTCGTCCTGCTTTTGCGCGGCCGTGTGTGGGGATCCATAAGAGTACATCTCTTATGAGTTCATCTCTGCTTCTCCAGCAATGTCCTGCATGTCTGGTTCGCCTAACTTGAATAGTTTTCGTGATAGGGGGCAGGTGGCCGTACAGTTGGTGTCTTGTTGGGTGTTGCCGCCAGGACTTGTTGAGGATTGCACGCAGCATTCTTGTGTAATTGCCATCTAGTTTCTTCTCCAGCCGTTTTGTTAGCGTCCATGTAGTGCATCCATATAGCAGTATCGATGTGACCGCTGCCTGGAAGAAACTGCGTTTCATTTTATCGGTTAGGTCTGATTTCCATATAGTCGATAGCCTATTGATAGCTGTCCATGCTTTCGTTAACCTCGTTTCGATGTCCTTTTCGGTTGATTCGACGCTGCTTCCTAGGTACGTGAATTTGTCTACTAGTTTAAGAGGGGTTCCTTCTAGAGTGGAGATGTCCCCCGTTTGGTTATAGCACATATATTCCGTTTTATGTGCATTAACATGGAGGCCTATGCTTGCTGCTGCTCGTTCCAAACTATGCAGAAGTGTTTCGGCTTGGTCAGGTGTATTTGCCAGTATCGCTATGTCATCGGCGTAGTCAGCGTCGGTAATTGTTGTTGCGGGGTATCTTCTGCTTCTTTTCTTCATCAGTTCGAAGCCATTCTCTTTGATTTTGTCAATCGATGTTCTAAGTACGTAGTCTAGACAAATGATAAAGAGATACGGAGCCAGCGTGTCTCCTTGTAGTACTCCTGCTACTATGTCGAAGTATTCTGTGTCTCCATCTGGTGATCGTACTTTTACTTTAGTGTTTCTATAGAGAATCGTTATTGCCGCTACGGTTTCTTTAGGTATGCCGTACGCTAGTAGGATTTGTTCCATCTTTCCTCTGTGAATGGAGTCGAAAGCCTTGGTAAAGTCGACAAATATTAATGTCGCTTGTAGGTTCTTTGCCCGTACACCTTCAAGGATTCTGCGGATGGTTAATATTTGTGAGGTCGTAGATCTATTTCTTCGGAAGCCATTTTGGTTTTTTCTAAGTATGTTGTCGATTTTGGGTTCTATTCTGTTTCGTAGTAGGGCATTGTAGATTTTGGCAGCTATGGATGTAAGTGTTATGCCTCGGTAGTTTTTGGCTAATCCGAGGTCCCCCTTTTTAGGGAAGGGGAGTATGCATCCCTTCGTCCATCTATCTATCGGATTTTGATTGTATACTGCGTTGCAGTGTCGGAGCAGTATGTCGTCGAATTGTCTGGTCTTCCATACTTCCGGGGGAATTTCGTCCAGTCCTGCAGCTTTTCTATTTTTAATTTTTCTGAGAACCGAGTCGAGTTCTTCTTGTGTGAACGGTCCAAGTTTAATGTCTAATTGTTTGCTAATTATTCTGGTGATTGGTTCAGGCGTTATTTTTGGTGGGTTTCCAAGTAAGTTTTCGAAGTGTTGTTTCCACAGTTTTATTCTTTCTTGTTGGTTTGCTGCTTTAAGTTTTGCTTTGGCCGTGTTCTTTCTTCTGCTCACTTCGTTTATTGTTTGCCAGGCAATTCTAGATTGTCTATCTTCCACCGAGTCTCTAATCTTATCTATCTGATTTTGAATGTATTCTGTCTGTTCCTTTATATATATGCCTGCTAATTGATATTGTGCCGTTTTTAGTTTTAAGGCATTTGTGTTTGTTGGGTTTTTTCGATAGTTTTTGGAGGCTGTTTTCACTAGTGCACGTTTTTCTCTCACCGCTAAAGTTTCCCATGGGACTCTATATTTAGTTTTAATTTTTGTTGGAATGTATTTTGCTGCTGCCTCAAGGTGTGCATTGACGAAATTTTCGTATTCGTCGTTTGGTGTACTTTTTTCCGTCTTTTCTTGTAGTGTTTCGAATCTGTTTCTTAATTCTAATACGTATTTATCTCTTACATCTTTGTTGTTTAATAGGGCCCAGTCATAGTGTTTGGTGGTCGCTGTTCGTTTGGCGTTTTTTCGTAGGCTTAACCGTATTTTCGCCGTGACTATTCGGTGATCGGTGGACACACCCTCAAAAGAGGAGTATGCCTCGCAATTCAATGCACTATTCTTCCATTTCTTGTTTATAAGGACGTAGTCTATCTGAGCTTTAGTATTGTTTGCGTACGTGTATGTCCATAGTTTGCCCTCTCTTTTTTGGTAGTTTGTATTGAGGCATGCTAATCTATTTTCTATCATGAAATCTGTTAGATGTTGCCCATTCCTATTTGACGTGTTGTGGAGGCTGTATTTGTTCTTTCCGTTTTTCCCGATTTGTGCATTCATGTCTCCGCCAATGACTAACATGTTGTGTTTCGGGATGCTACGCACTAATGAGGATAACTCATCGTAGAAGGTGACTATTTCATTTTCTTCACTAACATTGGTGGGGCTGTAGCATGAGACGATTGTTGCTCTGGGGTTTCCGTTAAATGTAGCTACCATCATTCTAGGTTGTATTTTCTCTATGCTATTAAGCGTTTTTAGTGCTCTAGGTCCTATAAGCAAACCTACCCCTCCTACTGCGGCGTTGACAGAGTTTTTCCATGCGGATACAGTGGCGAGCGACCATCCATTGCCAGTTTCGTGATATTTGATATCTTCTGTGTGCGTGTATCTGTGTTCTTGTATGCATATTATGTCTATTTTATGTTCTTCGGCCGATGCGATTAGCTCTGGGAGTTGTCCTATTCTATTTAAGGTTCTTACGTTAAATGTGGCTATTTGTAGTGTTTGCTTGCATTTTAGTAGTTTTGATTGTTTGAGCTCTGTAGCTGATTTTTCGAACACCGAGGCCAGGGCTCCAACCTCAGCAGGACGCGCCCCTTTTTTACCCGCGCGAAGAGCGATGCGGTTTGTGTAAGTGGTTTGAGTGTGGGTCATGGTTATCTTTCGATGGCTGTTTTATTCTCTTCTATAGAAGCCACTCTTATAGAGGAGCAGCAGTAGTTCCCCGATCGAACTGTCGATCCTGAGCGAAAAGTCGTCAGACTCACGTCCAGGACCCATTTGGGTATTGAGTTTGGTCGTCCATTGGTTTATTCAAATACATTTACGTACATCATGCTGCTTCCCATGTGTACATAAAAAAAAAAAAAAAAAAAAAAAAAAGAGGGTGGGGGAATTTGTTTTAAGTTTCAACTTAGTTGAAGTCCAACATTAAGGTACTTTAAGACTTTCACTAGTACTGACTTATACTTTTTTGCTGTATAGGGACTTTTTTTTTTTTCCCTACAGTTGGGGACCTAGCAGGCTTCAGGAATTATAGAGCTTTTTTTTTTTTTTTTTTTTCTCTTGGGGGGGGGCTGTGGTAGCATTCTAGGCTTTTCTTCTAAAATACTGTTAGGGCTTTCTTTACGAATTTTTAAATTATTCGATAGAAGATATTCAAAAACATTCTGCCTTGTTCGCTGACATGTGGATAGGCTTAATATCAAATTGGCTTTATAGTAGAGTAAGCGTGCCTTTACATTTAAAACGCATAGTTTAAGCATTATTTCACAAACAAAATACAGCATAACATTTTGTAAAATTCAGCATTTTAAATTCGAATTAAAGACATACTGACCAATATTGACATTTCTTCCACTCGGCTCCTGAGTTCAAATGCTCTTCTTCGTTTGGACTTTTATTTACTACTGATATTTTAGGTAGCTTTGGGGGTGGCGGTCTACTGGGGTGGAGGGGAGAATTCGTTTTTGTTGGGTTTTTTTTTTTTTTTCTTTTTTCCCTTTCTGAGGGGGGGGGCTGTGGTAGCATTCTAGGCTTTTCTTCTAAACTACTGTTAGGGCTTTCTTTACGAATTTTTAAATTATTCGATAGAAGATATTCAAAAACATTCTGCCTTGTTCGCTGACATGTGGATAGGCTTAATATCAAATTGGCTTTATAGTAGAGTAAGCGTGCCTTTACATTTAAAACGCATAGTTTAAGCATTATTTCACAAACAAAATACAGCATAACATTTTGTAAAATTCAGCATTTTAAATTCGAATTAAAGACATACTGACCAATATTGACATTTCTTCCACTCGGCTCCTGAGTTCAAATGCTCTTCTTCGTTTGGACTTTTATTTACTACTGATATTTTAGGTAGCTTTGGGGGTGGCGGTCTACTGGGGTGGAGGGGAGAATTCGTTTTTGTTGGGTTTATTTTTTATTTTTTTATTTTTTCCCTTTCTGAGGGGGGGGGCTGTGGTAGCATTCTAGGCTTTTCTTCTAAACTACTGTTAGGGCTTTCTTTACGAATTTTTAAATTATTCGATAGAAGATATTCAAAAACATTCTGCCTTGTTCGCTGACATGTGGATAGGCTTAATATCAAATTGGCTTTATAGTAGAGTAAGCGTGCCTTTACATTTAAAACGCATAGTTTAAGCATTATTTCACAAACAAAATACAGCATAACATTTTGTAAAATTCAGCATTTTAAATTCGAATTAAAGACATACTGACCAATATTGACATTTCTTCCACTCGGCTCCTGAGTTCAAATGCTCTTCTTCGTTTGGACTTTTATTTACTACTGATATTTTAGGTAGCTTTGGGGGTGGCGGTCTACTGGGGTGGAGGGGAGAATTCGTTTTTGTTGGGGTTTTTTTTTTTTTTTTTCTTTTTTCCCTTTCTGAGGGGGGGGGGGCTGTGGTAGCCTGGGGCTGTAGAATACTCCAACTGCACCTCTGCAGAGAGGTAAGACCTCCCCCACCTACGAGTGTCCTGATATGACACTAAACCATTTTTCAATAATGCTGGAGAATGCTTTGGGGAATGCTGAGTAACCCTTCATTGCCATCGCTCCCCGAGTGGTAGCACCTGATAGGGTTCTATCTATAGGTAAAATAGAACTAAACTCTGTACTCATACTAAACTGAATTGCTTGAAATAGAACTTGACATTTCACTGTGTGTGGACAAAAACTGTTCTTGTACTAAACTGAATTATTTGAAATAGAACTGAGTAGCTTGAAATAGAAATCTTTTTTACAATTAAACTGTGTTATTACATTTAAACTGCGTGTTTATGCTAAACTGAATTGTTTGAAATAGACTCTTTTTGACATTGAAACTGTACTTACGCTAAACTGAATTGTTTAAAATAGAACTGTTTTGATATTTAACTGTGTGTAAGCAAAATCTCTACTTATACTAAACTGAATTGCTTAAATTAGAACTGTTCCTTAGCGAAGCTCGGAGCTGACTTTTTGACTTTCGTTCTTTTTGGCGGTAAAACGTCCTCCCTGCCTCGACCAATCGCATGTCTTTTCCCTATCTGGGTCAAGACCTTTGCCCCTTCTCAGTTGGTCCCTCACTGTTGCTAGGGCTCGAAAACCCGCCAATCGCCTGCCTTACTTCCGGTCCTCATAGTAGTCCTTGGTTTCCTACATTTTAACCCTACCGTGGCCACTGGCCGTCACACTAGCTTGAAATAGAAATGTTTTTGACAATTAAACTGTGCACTTATACTAAACTGAATTGTTTGAAATAGAACAGATTATTTGTATAAAATGGATTTGGCATTAAATAACCTACAAAAGGTTATTTAATTATGCCATAGGTTATTTATTTATGCCATAGAACCCAAACCCAAACCCAAACAACCAACCAACCTGATTACCTTAAATTCTGGTTTTGTTTTGTTTCGTTTCTTTGTTTAATGGCATATCAACCTTCTTGGGTTATTTGATACCAAGGCCATATTTATATAAGAATAATTGTAATATTATTTAACCCATAGCTTGAGGGTAAGAGGTTTCATATTTTTCCTTAGGGGCATTAGTCCGAAAGTGAATGCAATAGTGCGACTGGAGTTCGATCTTGCTTACTACGATGTCAAAGTCCAGCACATAAGCCACCACACCAAGAGTACTTCCCCTTACATCCAGGTTCATTCAGATAATAATTAGGAGACGTGTGGCATAATTGTTATCGTCTTGGGAAGTGGATACGGTGACCTGAATTCAAATCCTGGACGAAGCCGTTTACGTTTCCCTTTCGTGCTTATGGTCTTTGAAAAATTCATGAATCTATCTCTTCACACTTCAGACTTGACTCTTTATCTTTGGTAGGGCAACCAGGCTAGGAGAAGGAAAACTATAAATTTAAACCAGGTGTTCCCGCTACCTGCTAGTAGCGGAGAGATTAGGCAAATACATACGGATAATAATCAGCTTTTCGCAGTAGAGACGATGTTTTTCTCAAAAGATTTGGCAGTGGATATTCTGTTGTGTTTTGACCTTTTCACCCGGCCAAAAATGCCATTCAAGGTGATGCACCGGAAGGAAGTGACACATTCTAATGGCAGTTATGAGAGGAAATCGCGTGGGCGGAAATTGGCTGATGAAATGGGACGAGCTAAAAAAATTCCCATGGTACACTACAGAGTGATGTACCGGAAGAGAGTGACTTCTGAACTGCATGACAGTTATTTCCAACAGAGTGGGCCCTAGGCCTCCGGTTGAGCAGCCCTAGAGAACAAGAAAGACACAACGTGACGGTCATAACAGTGGGGTCAAAGTATTTCAGTTATATTCGATCTCCAGCTCCCTCTCACAGTAAAACCCCACACAACCTTTTCGAACCATTACAAATAAAGTGAGAGGTAAATATTTTGTTAAAGAAGTCTTCCTGCGTCTTCCTTCATGCGTCTGTCGTTATCATTGTGTCATTGTGAATTATTCTACATATATATGTGCATGTATGTAGATGTGAATCTGTATATGTGACTATATAACAATTCCATTCAATCTTATCGCACTTTATTTTCAATTAACAGACGACTTTCAAGTTTCAAATAATATCGAAGCATTTAACTTGTGCCTTCGCCCAGAGAGTTTGAGGAGATTTTTTTGGTTGCCTATTTGTTCGTTGGTTTATCTATATGTGCGTATATGAGTGTATGCACCCAAATATACCGGTTGAGTCTGCACAAGATATCCATTTAATACATGTAGCAACTGAGTCTCAAAATATGTTTACACGAATCTGGGATAAATAGATGTTATGTTACTGAACACAAAAATTGTGTTTACACACCTTAAAAATAAATTTTAATTTCTATTGATTTCATTGACAAGATTTTCAACTTGGGTGAGTCAAAAGCTTTACGATGGTATATGCCCAACCCAGAATTCATCGTTGAAAATGAGACGCACAAAATTCTCTGGGATTTTGAGATACAGACGAATTACCTAATCTCGGCTAGACTACCAGACCTTGTGATTGTCAACAACAAAATAAAAAGACAACCTGCCAAATAGTGGACTTTGCCGTTCCGGTTGAGCACAGGGTAAAACTGAAAGAAAACGAAAAGAGTTTTAAATACCCAGACCTTGCTAGAGAACTGAAAAATCCATGGCACATAAAGGTGTAATTGGCACGCTTGGTACAGTCACCAAAGCACGATGTTGACAAACTATATGTATCAAGGAAAGAGGGGGAAAGAGGACTTGCCAGCATCGAAGACAGCGCTGACGCATCGATACAACGGCTCGAAGACTACATAGAAAAACACGAACGAGGACTAATTACAGCCATCAGAAACGATACGGACAAAACGATAGACGATAGAATGACAACAACTAGGAAACAAAAATGGTAGAAAAAACAACTCTTTGGCCGCTTTAAACGACTAATAAACAACATCTCACACTAGAAAACCTGGACCTGGCTAAGAAAAGGAAACCTTAAGAGAGAAACGGAATCTCTTCTAATAGCAGCACAAGACAACGCCATAAGGACCAATCATATCAAAGCGAGTTGGCTATGCGGTGACAGAGACGAAACGATCAATCACATAATAAGCGAATGCAACAAATTAGCATAGAAGGAGTATAAGGCGATACACGACTGAGTCGGCAAGATGATCCACTGGGAAATGTGCAAGAAATTTATATTTGACCATACTAACAAATGGTATATGCACAACCCAGCACCTGTCCTAGAAAATGACACGCATAAACTCCTATGGGACTAACATACAAACGGATCACCTAATCCGGGCCAGAAGATCAGACCTTATAATAATCAACAACAAAAAAAAGAGAATTTGCAAAATTGTCGACTTTGTTGTCCCAGCAGACCACAGAATAAACCTGAAGGAATGTGAAAAGAAGGATAAGTACCTCGACCTTGCTAGAGAATTGAAAAAGCTGTAGAACATGAAAGTAACGATTGTGCCAATTGTGATTGGTGCTTTAGGCACAATAACTAAAGGATTATTAAAAGGCCTGGAGGACTTGGAAGTTGTCGGACGGGTAGAGACTACCCAAATGACATCATTGCCAGAATCCTGAGACGAGTCCTGGGGACTTCAGGAGACTTGCTGTCACTCAAACTCCAGTGAAAAACCATCAGGTAAAATTGATGTGAAAAACTCTAAAGGAGTAAATAATAATAATAATAATAATAATAATAATAATAATAATAATAATAATAATAATAATAAAATGAATCAGCAATAATTATAATTATAAGTAACGTTGGTGACCTTTGTCGGGGGTGATCCGAAGGCTCCCTTTTCAATAGCTCCGACACCGAGGTGTAGGTGAAGGCGCTACTCCATTCCCTGGATTGCCCACTTTACTCTTGATCCTTACCTTATAATGTTGAGTGTTAAGTAAAGCAGCATTTTTGAGTCTTTGGTATGACTCGACCTGGGATTAAACCCCGGTCTCCCGGACCATTGGTGAACACTACTCATTAGACCAATGACCCAGGTCATTGTAATTATAGTTATTTTTTTATTAATGATAAAATTATTAATAATTAATAATTATTATTATAATATTAATGATTTGAACGGTAATTAGAATAGCAGTATTAAGAATTTAGAAAAAAATATCAAAATATTAGATTAAGATTAAATGTAGATTTTAGATGGAAATCAAATAAAACGTATTATTTAAACTAAAGATCACATTGATATAATAGTATTTATCACCATGTTTTCCTTAATAAACAATAAAATAAATAAATAAATAGAGATTTTTTTACAATAAAATAGGTTGATTTATTGACATGATTTTAGTTGCTGTCGGTTGTATGAGTTGTGTAAAAAAAGTTAGTTACAGAAGTTGATGTTTGGGTGTTGTAATGGTTTTCTGAAGAGAAAATGGAATAAGTCGACAAATTTCAAATTCTGGCCAAGACTTTGTATTCACTTCTCACAAATATAATCCATCTCTTCTCTTGATTAAGAAAATAGATAGATAGATAGATAGATAGATAGATAGATAGATAGATAGATAGATAGATAGATAGATAGATAAGTAAACTCTTCTCAATTAATGATATAGATTTAATATATACGCCCGAGGATATATGACAACACAATATCATATATATATATATATATATATATATATATATGTTTGTGTATATGTATGTGTTCAAGAATACATACACGTATGAATGTGTGTGTGTTGCAGAAAAGTGTAGCCAAGGAAGGAAATAAAATGAAATAATGAAAGAAAGAGGCGTGTGCATGGATAGAAAAATATTTTTCAAAATAACTAAGAAATGGGTTGGGAGGTGGGGGAAGCGGAGGAGTAATTGTTCGGAGTAACAACAACAACAAAAAAAGACTCACCGCTAATTGAGTGTTTCTTTTCTTTTTTTTTTCTTTTTCCTTTTTTAATTTTTCTTTTTTTTTTTTTTTCGTGTTTTCTTTATTCTCAAATCTGATTGGCCCTAGAGAAATAAAAAAAAAAAATCCCAGCATACATTGCGTGCAGATGACGTATTTTCCAAATATGAAGGCAGTTGGACATCAATGCCTCTCGTTGATTTAATTGCTCTCGGGAAAAAATACATGAAAAATAACATCGATCATGTGACTCTAAGGTGGGGTGTGGTAGGGAGAAAACGACAACGGAGATGTATATAGACAGACGAATAAAATGGACATACGCAACTTCAGACTCACAGACTAAAGACACACGTTGAAATGGCGCATTTAGATATCACATATGCAATTATACGTATACAGTTACACATTTAGATAGATAGATAGATAGATATGAAAAGACTGAGATTGATAGACAGATAGATTTTTAGTACTTGGTAACTAATCAAATGATTTTCATTACTTGAGGGAAATATATGATTTTCAAGATGGTGTCCAAGATGGCTGCTAGCCAAATCTTTAAAAATGCCCATTACTTGTTCATTATTCATTCTAAACATGTTTTTTGAATGGTATATCGCCGTATCAAGTGTGTTTAATAACATAATAACAATCAACGGTAGTCTGACCATTTGAAAGTTTTAACTTTCAAGATGGCATCTAAATTAGATGTCAGCAAAAAATTTAATCCTCATTATCATCACCATCATTATCATCATCATTAAGTCGTGTCGGCAAGCTGATTCCTTTTAACCTCTCTCTCTCTCTCTCTCTCTTGGTCATTGCTATTTGCAAGTCCTCTAGATGGCATCCGATATCCACACAGAACAGATGGGTTTTTAATTTTTAGAGGTCAGCGAACATTGGTGTGTCAATAAAAGAGTGTCGCTAATGAGTTCGTCCTTCTCTAGCAGTGGCCAGCATGTTTAGTTTGTCTCACTCAGACGGTTTCTGAGATGGAAGGTAAGTGGCCATACAACAGCTGTTTTATAGGTGATGTTTCCTGTAATTGTTCAAAACAGCACGCAGCGTTCTCGTGTAGTTCTCATCTAGTTTTTTCTCCAATCATTTCGTTTGAGTACGAGTGGTACAACTTGACTACTCCAATTGCCCAGTCGGATGGAGCTGTAGAATACACTGACTTCTCCTCAGCAGAAGGGTAAAAAAAACAACGAGTGTCCAAGATATGACACTAAACAATCTGATGGGGAGGTTCCAGTAATGCTGGAACTTTGGGGAATACAGAACACCCCTTCATTACTATTGCTCCCAGGTCCACTCTAGCCCGGCGTGGTAGCACCTGATAGGGCCCTATCTATGTGTTAAATAGAACTAACGGCATACTTATGCTAAATTGAATTGCTTGACTAAACTGAATAGTTTGAAATAGAAATGTTTTTGACAATTAAACTGTGTAGTCATGCTTTACTGAATTGTTTAAAATAGAACTGATTATTTACATAAAAATGGATTTGGCGTTAAATAACCTACAAAGGTTGATACACCATAAAACTCAACCAACCAACATTGATTACTCCTAAAACTTAGTTTACTTCTATTTTTTTGTGGGTGGGGGTGACACTTTTTATACTTTGAACTTTTGTAAAAATAAGCTTAGCTTTCAAAATATTCCCTATCGTCATTGGACATAAAAAAATAAAGTATTTTCTGGACTGCGCTAAGTTTGTCACAAAGAGGCATCTCAAGAGAACCGAATTTATTAACAATATTCTGCTCGTTAACCACTATAGTACGGGAGATGTCCACCACAGCCAGTGCTTTGTGTTTGGATGGAACATTGCAAATCTATCTAAACATATGATAAAACATTCAATGAGCACATGTTTACGACCCAGAATTTCGCCAGGAATCCATTTTTGACCTCTAAATAACCTTATGTTCGATATGATTCAATATTTATTAGATTTTTGACACACGAAAAAGGGACAAAAAATCTTGCTCTGTCGGTTGGGGCTGTAAAATACACTGACTGCTTCTCTGCAGAGGGGTAAGACTTCCCCAACGAGTTCATTGCCATCCTTCCCAGGTCTACTCAAGTCCGAAGTGGTAGCACCTCATAGGGTCTTATCTATGGGTCAAATACAACTAAACTGTGTACTTATGCTAAACTGAATTGTTTGAAATAGAACTGTTTTGTCATTGAATCTGGGTACTTATGCTAAACTGAATTGTTCGACATAGAACTGTTTTGACATTTTACTAAAGTGTTTTGATATTTAAGTGTTTGTAAACAAAAACTATACTTATACTAAACTGAATTGTTTGAAATTTAATTCGGCGTTAAATGACCCGAAAAGGGTCACGCTGTGAAACAAAACAACTAACCAACAAGCTAAAAAAATTTTTAAATGACATCTAAAACCAGACTTTGAAGAAGTATTAATAGCTCATGGCAGGATGTTTTCCAAATAGCCGAGGAAGAAGTGAATGATGAATCTGAACAGAATTAAATTACTTAAAAGAGATAGCATGCAGGTGCCTGTTTTAGAATATATATATATATATATATATATGTGTGTGTGTGTGTGTGTGTGTGTGTGTGTGTTTGTGGGTGTGGGTGTATGTGTGTGTATGTGTGGTATTTACTAGATAGATATAAGCTGTGCTATTTGGCCTATCTCTGCGCTAAATCTTTATCATATTCTCGCCGTTTAGGCATTGCAAACAGATTTTCTCTCTGTTCAAGCATTTTCCATTACCTTTGTGGTTTATTTTTCAACATTGCTCCATTTGAGGTTCCTATACTTCTTCGGTCGGTGTTACAGTGCTTGATTCGTACTGGTCCAAAAAGTCCTCAACAGCAGATATAACGTGATTGTATGATATTTTAAGCCTATGAACATTTCACTCCACCCTCGTTTTGTACAGTGTGTGAGTGTGTGTGTGTGTGCGTGTGTGTGTGTGGTTAGGCAGTAGTCGTTCATTTAAGCCTGTTTCATCAAATAATTAAGACAAATTTTGTCTGTATAATTTATTTAAGATCTTTTCAAGTTTCAGGTTAGAGTTGGTAGATGAATTTCCCAAAATTGTCCCGAGTGCTTTATAGGCCATCATCTGGGATTGCTTGCTTCTGTAAGGTGTGTGTGTTTTTTTAATGAGTTTGAAAGTTTTTGAAATGTTGTTATAACATAACAAAAATATGCGAACGCAAGGTTGAATAAAAACGGTAACTGATGTATTTAAAAGGTAACGGTATTTTAAAGGGGAATGCTATCAACGGAAATAGAATACAATCAAGTAATCCGGGAAAGAAAAAAAATACTAAAAGCATTTTAAAACATTGTCGCTATTTTCAAAATTGATTGTATTGATTTTCGTTTTGTTTTTTGTTTTTTTGTTTTTATATGTAGGGCTTCTAGGATTTCTGGTCGTAGCTTATCAATTTCGTGAGCGATTATATATATATATATATATATATATATATATATGTGTGTGTGTGTGTGTGTGTGTGTGTGTGTGTGTGTGTGTGTGTGTGTGTGTGAATTGAAAGGCACGATCATCAGACGGAACTTTCTAAAAAGATCTGATACAATCTTTATCAAATAATGAGTCAGAATTTTTTGTTTTATAACGTGTTTTTTCCTGTATTTGTTCAAAACAGCTCGCATCATCCTTGT
This sequence comes from Sepioteuthis lessoniana, assembly GCA_963585895.1. NCBI lineage: Eukaryota > Metazoa > Mollusca > Cephalopoda > Myopsida > Loliginidae > Sepioteuthis > Sepioteuthis lessoniana. The sequence goes on from OY757946.1 coordinate 22,002,050, forward strand.
ATAGTTCCCATCGACCCTTTTCTCCAAGCGTATTGTAAGAGACCGAGAGATGAAATTATATAGAATCATTTTACCTGTATTTTCTTTACTTTTTATACCGCAGACTTTCATATAAATAATTTGAGTTTTCAAAAGAAATATTAGGGAATGGTTCAAGTGTTATGAAATTATCGTTGCGACGTCATTTGAAAAACCCAATCGTTACGAAACTTAGTTGAGTAAGCTATAAATTTAGTATGAAAATACTACAGTTGGTTGATTGGTTGTTTTGCTTTACGACGTATTTTTCGGATCATTTAACGCCGAATTAAGTCATTTTGTTAAAAGTTTCAAAACAATTCAGTTTAGTTTAAGTATAGTTTTTTGTTTACATACAGTTCAATGTCAAAACAGTTCTATTTAAAACAATTCAGTTTAGCATAAGTGTAGTTTGTTTTTTTTTATACACAGTTAAGTGTCAAAACAGTTCAATTTCAAACAATTCAGTTTATCATAAGAACGCAGTTAAATGGAAAAACAGTTCTATTTCGAATAATTCAGTTTAGTGTAATTACACAGTTTAGTTCTATTTGACCCATAGATTTAGATCCTATCCGGTGCTACCACTCCGGGACAGAGTGGGCCTGAGTGCAATGGCAATGCTGGAGTATTCCGCATTCCTCAAAGCTCCCGCATTACTGAAGCCTCACCATCAGATTGTTTAGTGTCATATCCAGGACATATGTTGGAGTTGTCTTACCCCTCTGCAGACATGCAGTCAGTGTATTCTGCAGCCCAAGCTGACAGAAAAAACAACGGGTTTTATAGTGTTAACCCTTTTCTGGCAAGATTAAGATTAAAACAATTTTTTATTGTTATCTCCAACATTCATTAAATTTAATGATAGATTCACTGACAGTATTTTACTTTGCAAATATCTGTAATATTTTCAACTTTTTTGTGTCGAGCTTAAATAACGATCTGAATAAACACAATTTCGAAACAAGTAGCAACATACCCGATGCCCACCCAGAAATATACATGTGTACCTGCGTCTATTCCTATTACGTGAAAGCCAATAAATCATCGGTCCTCACAGGCTCACAAATCAGCAAAAATAAAAATAAAAGAAGAAATAAACATATTCTACATCCAATAAAGAAATAAACTAAAAAAGAAATTGTGCTGATCTCCCTTGGTTATATTCTTCCCCGATCATCCTGGCAGCCATTTTTTCTTCGTCTGGTTCAAGAGAATAAATATGGCTGCCGTTGAAGATAAAACTGGAAGACTGCCAATTCTTTTCCCAAGAAACCACACAAGTGGACAGAGTGAGTATTTTGAAGGTATTTGATTTGCTTGTGTCATAATCATTTTTGCATATCCTCACAGGTCAAACATTCATCCATTTTTGATTCGCAATTTTTCGTGCTCTATAATTTGGCGTCTCTTTGTTGCATTGTTTAAAACTTTGCAACTTTTGCAACATTTCAAACTCAATTCAGTCATATTTTATTCACAACTTTCAACTCTCTACATCAATGGTCTTTTACTAAAACTTGATAATTTTTCCCTCATCTTTGACTAAAGAATGGAAGAAAATACTTTAATATTTCAGTCGCTTTCACTTCAAAATCAAAAGTTGAAAAGTAGAAATAATCTAATTTTATATACATTGACATGGAGGCCAATGCCTGCGGCAGCTCGTTCCAAACTATGTAGTAGTGTTTCGGCCTGGTTGGGTGTATTCGCCAGTATCGCAATGTCATCGGCCTAGTCGGCGTCGGTAATTGTTTTTGCGGGGTACCTTCTGCTCCTTTTCTGCAGGACGACCAGCTCGAACATACATTCAGCAGCTATGTGAGGATACGGGATGTAGCCCTGAAGACCTGCTGGAGGCGATGAACGATAGGGAGAAGTGGCGAGAGAGGGTCAGGGATATCCGTGCTAGCGGCACGACATGATGATGATGGTATACATTGAAAAATATTCTTTATAAGAACGTGAATGAAATCTCTGTCGGTTTGTTATGATTAAGTGGTGACAGGGAATATTGAATATAAACACACATAACGAAACATGAGAAATTATTTTATTTCATAATGTAAAATGAGGTATAGTTGACTTGTTAAACTGACATGGAGAATGTATTTGAGATAACACGCACAAAAGAATACGAGGAAATTTATTTGGTTTTATAGGGTAAAAAGAAATAAAACTGTCCATGCATGGAGAAAGTGTACCTTAGATGACAAACAATACATAGAAAAATCATTGAAAATGTTTCAGAGCGAATTGTTACATAAACAGAAATGTGATAAAACTGTGAATTTTGCTTTTGTTTTCTGTTTTAGAATTTATAGTATAATTTATAGTACAATTTTAGAATTTATAGTACAATTTTAAGATTTACAGTACAATTTATATTACAATTTTAAAATTTATACTAAAATTTATAGTACAATTTACATTACAATTTAAAAATCTATAGTAAAATTTATAGTACAATATTTAAATTTATATTACAATTTTGAAATCTATAGTAAAATCTATAATACAATTTTAAAATTTAAAGTAAAATTTATAGTACAATTTTAAAATTTATTGTAAAATTTATTGTTCAATTTTAAAATTCATAGTACAATTTTAATATTTATACTACTATTTTAAAATTTATAGTAAAATTTATAGTACAATTTTTAAATTTATAGTAAAATCTATTGTACAATTTTAAAATTTATAGTAAAATTTATTTTACAATTTTTAAATTTATAGTAAAATTTATTGTACAATTTTAAAATTTATAGTACAATTCATTTGTACAATTTTAAAATTTATAGTACAATTTTAAGATTTATAGTACTATTTTAGAATTTATAGTAAAATTTATAGTACTATTTTAAAATTTAATGTTCATTTTCAAAATATAAAGTATAATTTATAGTATAATTTATAGTACAATTAATAGTACGATTTAGAACACTTTACCCATGAAATTTACTATAATATGGAAAAAATAGGATTCATCAAAAGTGAAAATGGAATTAAAAAAAACTTCCAACTGAAAACTTGTCTCCCTAGATTTTGTACGAATTCATATTTCCCACTTATTATTACATGCGTATTCATTTTGGTTGAAATTTAAAAAAAAAAGTCTATTAGCTGTATTACTTGCATTCTTACTGATGAAAATCATGTCCTCCTTATCTCACTTACCTCTTCCACAAAACGTAATCACCCTTTTACGAGGGTCATTCAAAACGGTCTTAGCCCAACCCAGAGAGAAGAGATATTGCTAAACATTTTTGTTGGGGTAACCCATTACCACTTCTCATAAAACTAGTAAAATTTAAATTTCAGTCAATTTCTGTGCAGGTGAAGTCCATACAAACATGACAGGTGTACGATAAATCAAAAATCAGGATAAGGCTTAGAACTTTTTGAATGACCCACGTCAGTCCTTGTATTTGAGACAGCTGCTCTATATCAATCCATGTTGTATTCAAAAACCTTTCAACTTCAATGTTTGCAACAGATCAGACTTCCTATTCGAAACGTTTCCTGCTGTATTTACACTCTACCGTCCGTCTGAAATTATTATAGGACCGCAATTAACATAATTTACCTGACGAGTTTATGGAAAGTTTTTAACGACACATGTTTTTATCACAATTAGTTAATGAGATGATTAATATGTTATATAATCCGGGTAATTTAGCAGTTCAGAGAGTTGAATCGGAACCAGAGGGTCACAGTTGGTCGGACAGTTTCGGGTCGAGAGACGACAGCCTTGTGGGGGCGAAAGATTTGGTCTGGGGAGAAAAGAGAAGTCAGTATTTTGATCGTTCGTCTCCCACGAATGGAAACTCCTCGTTTCAAATTAGCATCAGTAATTCTTTCAATCCATCTTTCTCTCGTTTCGGTGACGACTGCTGTGTGAAATGTTGCGGTCAGAAAATAAATTTTCGTATTCGAAACAACTGGGTCCGCATTTTACTTTGAAAAATGTGTCGACGTTTCATTATGGGTCCTGAGGGTAACACCCTTTTTTATCTGCGTGCGAAGTGTTACAAATGGTTTATAGTAAAATTAAAATTATATGAAGATGGCAAACAATATAACAGCAAAAAAAGACATGGGAAGCAATAAAAAGTAGCATATTGGAAATTAAACCAACTGAAGAAAAAAATCAACTAAATTAATTGGTAACAGATTATTGGCTGTTATTAAGAAGGGTCACTATATTAAAATATCAAAGATATGTGTTTCTTATTTGTCATATTATTAATTTTTGATGATTCTATTACTTTTTTATTGAAGTAAAATTTGATTATTTAGTTTGGCCAGTAAATTCAGGCGGCACATTTTTTTAGAATACATTTAATAAAAAAAAATATATGAATATGAGCACAGGTAAAAAATTATACATGATAGTCGTAATCCTAGTCAAGTAAGAATATTAGGTTTATAAGTCCCAAAAATTCACTCTAAGTTTTCCAGCAGAACACAGAGCGTAACGGTTTTCGGCGTTGGTTCCCTAAGCTTCTAAGGAGACAATCATCTAGTGGTTGCAGGTTCAATCCTGACTACAGACGCGTAACAATACAGGAATACTTAACACTTGTACCCGGTTATGGCCAACGGAATCAGAACAGGATTCAATAAAGGACGTAGTTCGAAATTCCGTGTAGGTTCCCGAGTTCGACAAACACCTGAAGAAAGCCGGAGGACATATCGGCCGAAACGTTGTGGAAATAGCAATAAAGATGAAGACAATAGTCCGAAAACCCTTAATGATAAAAAAAAAGGTACATTTAATAACTTAGATGACCTCCGTAAAACATATTGATACTGTCAAAAATTTTAACCCAGATTTTGTCTCGATATGTAAGCTGATTGTTTACGATTATACAATTTTTTTTCCAACCAAATTTGAATTATTTAAGTTTATGTGATTTGCTTAATAACTTCAGACCGGGTGTATATTTAATCATTTTGTATTTCAAAAGCTCTAAATTTGAAACATTACAAACCATGCATTCCTATTTGCAATGATTCACGTAGAAAATTATTTATACATTGGGTGACTGAAAAGTAACGCCCTACTTTAAAATTCTTTCAATTCATTTCTCAACTATAGTTTTTACAAGAAATAAAATTAAATGTATTTTAAAATAGGGAGTTACTTTTCAATCCCCCTGTATATCGAGGTACCCCACCTTTGAAGTACACTAAGTTCTTATCATCTGTGTCATTGAACAAGAATCAAAGCAGCTCAGGGTCAATCCCACTACCAAGGTCCGGAACACTGGATTGAGGAGATTACTCGTGTTCAATAACTTAAAATCTATGTGACTCAAAAATGTCTGGCCGAGAATTTTCCCAATTATATCATCCCATTATATGTGGCCTCTTAACTAACCTAATTGTTAACGAAGATAAAAAATCTTTTCTTTTTTTTTTTTCTATAATTTCTTCTCAGTTACCTGTAGAATTGTAAATCAATTAAAATTTACCAGAAAACTTTCCTAAAATATTTCCGCTTAACAAAAAGCAAAGATAATACTCTTTTTAGCAATTTCAATGATTGGTTGATTTGAACGGCATTTCAACCAGTCAAGGGTTATTTTATACATATTTCATTCAATGCACGTTCCTATTTACATTTTTAAGTAAACGGTTTTTGTTTGTTTCTTTTATTTTTGTTGGTTTTTTTTTTTGCTGTTTTTTTTTTGGCGGGGGCTTTTTGTTTTTTGTTTTGTTTTTATTTTGTGCCCACGGCTTTATCGATTACAAATAATTTTTAAACAAATCTACTTGGACCATAAATGAGACACTAACATGTGCTGCCAAGGCGCCTGTGGTTGTGTAATGGTTAGCAAGCTCCACTAGCAAACCTACACGAGTGAGTTCGAGTCTCATTGGGTGCCCTTTTCATATGGTCTTGTGCCACATCTAAGCAAAAAGCTTAGTAAATTACCACTAACATGTGCTGCCATACTGAGTCAGAGTGAACCTGAAAGTAATGGGAATGAAGGAGTACATCACACTCCTAAGATCTCCAGTATTGGCGCCTCGCCAAAAGGAAGTTGTATTTACGAAGACAGAAATGAATGATAAATGAAATGTTCGTTTTCTTCGAAATATTCCCATTGTCATTCATCACACTTATTCCCTTGAGTATTCCACTGGTTGAAGGACCTCTGACACATTGCTTTTCTTTATTTTTATTAATATCGTACGAAGCTACGCCGTCGTGTTTTTTTTATTTTTCTATTTGGGAAAGAAAAAAAATTACTGAATTAGATCTGGTGAATGTAGAAGGTGATGCACTTGCACAATCCTGTGTTTCGGCAAATACTACTGAGCAAAAGTCTTAAGAAGTGGCATTGATCCGTCTAGACACGTTTCTAGACGTCTAGATGTCATGACTCAATTAAACAAGTTTTTCTGTTGTTTATACATATTCATTTAAATTTTTAAAGTTTTTAATTGAAAGAATATATGTTCAGTCCCAAAATTTGCTATCATACTCCATGTGTCAGAGGCACTCGTGGTGTGATGGATATCGTCGTAGGAAATGGACACGGTGACCTGAGTTCAAATTCAGGACGAGGCTGTTTGTATTTAACATAGCACCAATACCCGTGGGAAATCCTCCCTCCAGCTATGGGTATCAATATGGGTATCACTCGTGGTGTGATTGATATCGTCGTCGGACCGGGCACTCGCGATGTGATGGGACACGGCGACCCGAGTTCAAATTCTGGACGAAGTTATTTATATTTCACGTAGCGCTAATACCCGTGGTAAAGGTATGAATCCAACAATTTTCCCTCCGACTATGGGTATCACTCGTGGTGAGATAGATATCGTCGTAGGACACGGCGCTCTGAGTTCAAATTCTGGACAAGGCTGTTTATTTTTCAGCTAGCGCTAATACCCGTGAAAAAGGTTTGGATCCAAAAATTCTCCCTCCAGCTTTGGGTAAATGTGTTAACAGACTGGGTTCGTTAGCCTTGGTATGGCAACCGATCTAAGAGAAGGAAACTCGGAATTAAAACCTATTAAACTCCGCATGAAAAACTGACCTAATGCCACATCCTGCCCGTTTGGAGGGGCTGGGTAAATACATATTCTATGTCCCTGGTCAGATTTTATTATCTATTTATCGTACCACACTACCCAGTAAAACCTTTTTATTTCATTTGAAGAGGATAAGAGCAGCGATAAGTAACCATCATTGCTTTTAGATATATTATGAAACAATTAATCTGCATGACTGATCTTACTGATCTCTCTTTCCCTGGATGACAATGGGTAATTATCAACACATATATATCTGCATGTGCTCACGCATGTGCACATGCATGTACAGTTTTAAAGTTGACTTTAACATTTATTGCACAATGGTATTGTACATTTTACAAGATTTTGAATGCACTGATTTTCAGAGAAAACTGTACTGCAGTAAAGGCCGAAATATGGCTTGCGTCATTTCACATTCATAATCCTCGTACTACCTCTCTATATTTTGGTGTGTTGCCAGGGTACGGTTAGCGAGTTTCGTAGTTTATCCAGGTTTGGGGCCAGCCTGTTGATGTAATCGATTGAAATGTCGACGGCGAAAGTGGACAATCAGTGGAGCATTTACAAACCTAAAGGGGGACCTACTGGAGTAGCAGACGTAGCGGAGATTAGACTTGTAAGGAGAAAGAAAGAAAGAAAGAAAGAAAGAAAGAAAACGAGGAGGAATGTGGAGAAAAGAAACAAAGAAGTTGAAAAGCAAGATTAGTAGGAAAGAGAGGAACGAACGAACGAAAACAGAAAGAAAGAAAGAAAGAAAGAAAGAAAGAAAGAAAGAAAATAGCTGAAACGAAAATATAAACTCGGTGAAAAACAAGACAGAAAAACATTTTGGAATAAATTAGTGAATGAATGGGAAAATAAAAAAGAAAAAAGAGAAGAGATGACGAGATGAAAGAATAAAAAATGTGAAAAACAATAAAAAGAAATAAGAAAGTGAAGAGAGCAACGAATGAACCGAAGAAAGAAAGAAAGAAAGAAAGAAAGAAAGAAAGAAAGAATAAAATAGCAATGAGAAAAAAAGATTGGAAGAAAGAATCCGAAAGAAAGAAGCGGGAATAAATAGACAGGCAGGTATAGAAAAAAGTCAAAAATAAAGAAGGAAACAAAAAAACGTAAGAAAGTTGAAAAAAAAAGTGAGGAAGTGAAAAGCAGAAAAGAATAGAAAAAAAAAAAAAAGAAAAGACGAATGTGCAAAGAAAAAAGAAGAAGTAAAAAAAATAGAACCAAAGAATGAAATCAAACGAAAAATAAGAACATAGTATGAAGAAAACTATAGTACAGTGGTGAAAAACAAGACAGAAGAAAAAGGCAAAAGAGAAAGAAGGAAAGAAAAATGGAGAAAAAAGAAAAAAGGAAAAAAGAGCAAAAATTAGTCTAAAAGAAAAAAACAGAAAATGTTCAAAGATTAAAAAAAAGAAACGAAATGAAAGACGTGAAAAATGAGATGGAAAGGATCAAAGAAAAAAAAAAGAGAAAGCAGTTAAAATAGGCCAATCTAATCAGATCCCACGGGGGTGACAATTTCAAAATTGTTGGGGTGATTTGGAATTTTTGTGAGAAGTGCAAAAAGAAATTCAAAGTTTAAAACTGAGTTTGATTAAGGCCTTGTCGGCGTCCCCCAACCCCACCCCTAAAAGATGTGTCTCGGATATGACACAAAACTACTTCTGATGATGAGGATCTATTTCTGGATATTTAGGGCGTGTGTAGTACTTCATTATCATATTTACCCAACCCCTCCGCTCGGGCAGGATATGACACAAGGTCAATTTTTAAACGGAGTTTAACAGGTTTGAATTCAGAGTTTTCCTTCTCCTAGACTAGTTGCCTCACTAAGGATGAAGAAATCAGTCTGCCCTACTATTTACCCAGGTATGCTCTGAACCGGATTGGTTGTACCTGTTATATTCCCGTCTATGGGTCAAATAGATCTGTTTAAAAATTCGTATTCGATAGGACCGTATACAAAAAAACTCTTGAGGAACAATACAAAAAATGTAAATATGTAGGAACAATGAATGCGATTCCCTAACCTCTTGGTATGAAATAAGCCTAGATTGGTTGGCATGTTGAAATCAATCAGTCAACCAATTTTTCAAAATATTTAACTATATTTAGATATTTGTAATATATTGTGTGAAAATCCGGACAAAGAAGACGCTGTTCGGTTTATGACTTTATTCAGACCGATATTGTACACGTGTGTGTGGACCGTCAGATGCATGAGAAAATATGGTGGTGTAGAGAATTATTTGTTTCTCGATGTCATGCTACTGAAGAGTTCTAGTACAAGGGAGATAACTAATTTCTAACTCTTACATCTACACCCTTAAGTTTTTTTTTTGGGGGGGGTAATAGATTTTTATTTCATTTTATATCTATATAATCTAATATAAGAAACAGAATTCAGTTTTGTTTTTATAAGTTCATTTTCTGTGCTGGGTGTATTCTCCGAGCAGGTCGTCGCAATTGGCCAGTTGGGTCATATTTCCATTTGTCAGGGTTAATCCTACACCTGACACACTATCTGATGATGGGATCTGCACTTCCTCTGTTTCAAGTAGTTGGGGAACATATGGGTTTTTTTTTTCGGATACGATACGACTATGTATCATTAGTATGTCCCAAGGATTCCGTTGTAGTCTTGTATTAGAGCTTGTCAACACCGTATATGAACATAGTACTAACTCCGCTTTTATCTTGTCACGCGCCCCCTCGTATTCGAACTGGATCCCTAGGTCCCTCGTATTCGAACTGGATCCCTAGGTCCCTCGTATTCGAACTGGATCCCTAGGTCCCTCGTATTCGAACTGGATCCCTAGGTTTTAGCAATTCCAATTCCCTTGTGCCCCGTCTATCAAAACAGAGTTTTTGTTTTGCCCTCAGTCTGTTCACTTCCACTGAGGCTTACACTTATTTTGCTATTTTTTGTAAGCACTGGGAGATTATTTCTTAATTTTCTACCCATCACCATTTCTGCAGGCGATAATCACTTGGAATAGTTCAGTGGATAGGTCTTTGTATTTCCTTAATATGTTTTTATTGTTTTTATGGTTTTTACGCAAGTCTATGGTCAAGTGAATAGAGTGTTTGCCAATGGTCCGGGAGACATGGGTTCAATCCCAGGTCGCGTCATACCCAAGACTTTAAAAATGGTACTTGATGCTTCCTTGCTTAACACTCAGCAATATAAGGTACGTATCAAGGGTAAAGTGGAACAATCCAGGGAAAGGAGTTGCGCCCTCCCCTACGCCTCGGTGTAGTAGCTATTGAAAAGGGAGCCTTCTGGTCGCCCTCGACTACAGTCGCCAACTTTACTTTATTTGATTGTAGGTAGAGCGGTGATGTTGTTCTTTAAAGTCCCACGCTACTACAAATTGTATGCATTCTGCTGATGCAAGACATGAGCCATTGTCTAAGAATACTTCTTCAGCTACTCCAAACTGACTGAAGCAAGGTTGCATCATTTTAATTACTGTTTCACTTGTTTGATTTGGTATCCGGTATAGTTTGAGTGGTTGTCCACTATTACTAAGTAATCTTTGTTATTATGTCTATTCCGATCTACAGCAACTTTTTGTCTTGATCGTGTTGGTATTTGGTGGCTAATAAGAAGTTGCTTTGGTTCTCTATCTCTGTAGGTCATGCACAAGTTACAATCTTAAACTACTCTTCCAATATCTTTGTTTATACTCGGTCAAAAAACGGATGTTCTAGCTCGGCGTTTATATTTCTCTTGACATTGATGGCCTGCATGTATCTTCTCCAGGATGTTCGTTCGTAATTGTACAGGGTCTATGATGCGTCTTCCTTTTAATTTTAAGCTATGGAAAAGCATCACGTCAGTTCGGGGATTAAAGTGCGGCTGTGACTACTTTTTACACTGTGTTATTGTATCTGGCCAACAGTGCTTTAGGTAGTTTGTGAGTATTTGCATTGTTGGGTCTGATGCTGTCTTTTTTCTATTTTTTCATTTTGTTTTTTGTCTCTGATCAGTGCATACTTTATCACCGCTGCTACATGAGATTCTAATTCTTGCTCTATTTCATCAGTCTTTTCTACTTTTTCTGTCATTACCGCTCATCATCTGCTGCATGCATAGATTTCCTGGAATGTAGCTGACGTGCAGATCACGTTGAGTCAAATCATCTGTAGCCGTGCTGGGCAATCATTCAGCGCTTTTTTTTTTAAATATGGCTACAAGCGGTTTGTGCTCCGTTTCAAGCTACACTGGTCTTCTATATTTGTACGGATGGAAACGTTCACAAGCAAACTATCACCAAGGTTTCCCTTTCTATCGATGCATATCTGCCTTGTGTCTCCGTTATTGCACTGAATGCATATGCAATAGGTTGCCACTTGTCTCCATATTACTGCTCACGTAATGTACCCAATCCTGTCTTGTTTGCGTCCCAGGAAATTTTGAGGGTAACTTTGGATTGTGAAATTGAATTAGTGGTTTGGATGATAGCATTCTTTTGAATTCATTAAATTCTTTCTCGTGTCCTGGGTCCCATGTGAAGACTGCATTAGATTTCAGTAGCCTCCTCATATGAAATGTACGCTGAGAAAGATTTTCTCTGTATCTGGCAAGGTATTTAACAATGCCTATAAACCTTGCTGCATTTTTTTCCTTTGGTATTTTAAATTCTACGATCGGATTCACTTTAGCTGGATCTAGTTTCAACCTGTTTGCAGTGAGTCAGTCGCCCAGAAATGTTAATTCTTCCACGGCAATCTGGCATTTTTCTTTGTTCACAGTTACAGTATTTGACTGGCAGATATCACGGGCTTTCTTCACTGTAAGTTAATATAATCTTGTGTCACAAATCATAATGTCGTCCATTGATGTTTCCACGTTCCGAACATTTGCTGTATTGTTCTATAGTATATTTCAGGAGCTGAAAATATTCCAAATGGTAATCTTTGGTAGCTGTATTTACCTTTTGGTGTGATAAAAGTGCATAGCTTGGAGTTTTCTGCGTCCAATTGAAGCTGTCAGAATCCTTTTGAACTGTCCAACTTTGAAAATATTTTTGCTCCTGACATTTTTTCCATTACCTCCTCACATGTTGGGAGTTTACAATGCTCTCGGAGGATTGCTTTGTTCAGGTTTCGTGGATCCATACAGATCCTTAGCGTTCCGTTTGGTTTGTGCACGATATGCATTGGACTTACCTATTCTGTCGGTTGAGTTACTTTTCAAATAATTCCTCCTTTCTCTTTTCAGTTAAGTTCCATTTTGACTTCGTTCTACATGGCGAACAGAATTTTCCTGCATGCTTCTATAACAGGTACAGTGTTTTGTGCAGGTTTGAGGTATACTCGACCCGGCAGACATCCTATTTTTTAAACAATTCTCCATCGGCAAATAAAATGTTGTTTTGTCCATGTTAGCTCGCTTGATTAAGTTTAGTTTTTCGCGCGAATCTTATTCTACTATAAATTGGACGTTTCTGGGAGTTATGATAAAATAGAGTTTGCGTCACAAACCTTTTCTTTCGACAGTAATGTTCGCTTTTCCCGTATTTGGTACTCCGTTGTCAGTATATGATGTTAGCTGTATTTTTGTCGGTTTTAACTGCCGAATTCCGCCTCGCGTACTACCAAAATATTGCAAAACTTTTGACTCATTCAAGTTATTTTTTTTGTTTTACGTTCATCTTTTTTATGCTAAGAGTAAATCCTCTAAACGCTTTCGGTCCCTGATAAATCAATACTGACAGGTTACACAGCTCCAAAGCCACAGGAGCAAAGAATTGTTTACCTATTGCCGATAAAGAAAAAAATCATGAAAGTCGCAGGAAAACGTCTCGGATGAATAGCTTAACAGAAACTGGAAATTTAAATGAGCTGACATCCGGCCTTTTTGTCATTCTAATCCGGTTTTGATACTCTGTACATTTTACATTATTTGCCTCACGAAAATTTCCTCTTTTTCTACAAATGGTTGCTAAATATCTGTCAAAAGTATTTCTATTTTCACTGATCTTTACTGAAGCCTATATAAACCGGGACATTGGCCCAGCGGTTAGAGTGTTCGCCAATGGCCCGGGAGACCTGGGTTCAATCCCAGGTCGAGTCATACCAAAGACTTTAAAAATGGAACTTGATACCACCTTGCTTAACACTCAGCATTATAAGGTACGGTTCAAGGGTAAAGTGGAGCAATCCTGGGAATGGAGTAGCGCCCTCCCCTACACCTTGGTGTAGTAGCTATCGAAAAGGGAGCCTTCGGGTCACCCTCGACTATGGTCGCTAACTTTACTTTACTTTATATATATATATATATATATATATATTGTCATCTGTTTCGTTGTATTACCACCCTTCAGTGTGGCTAGACCCGCGAGAAGCTTCTAGCCGAGATCGAAATCCGGCTGACTTTACGAAAATCAGATATCTTACTCAAGATCCATCGTCATTCTCAGCGGAAGCGAAGTCTCGTTTAAGTATTATTTACAAAATGTATTTAGAAATCATATATTTGATAAGTATAAAAAGGATTTAGCATGGAATAACCTCCCATAGTTGATATGCCATAAAACCAAACCAAACAAAACCAAATCCTATATATTTAATATAGATGTATAAAAAGGAATTGGTATTAAAAAAACCTACAATGGTTGATATTCCATAAAACTAAACCAAACCAAATCACATATAAAAAATATATATGTATAAAAGGGATTTGTCATTAAATAAGCTACAATAGTTGATTTGCCACGAAACCAAATCAAACTAAATCATATATAAAAATATTAATGTATCAACAGAAATAGGTATTAAATAACCTACAATGTTTGATATGCCATACGAAAATCAGATATCTTACTCCAGATCCATTGTCATTCTCAGCGTAAGTGAAGGAATTTTTTACGTATATTTTTTTTTACATATACGTTATCGACTACAGGAGTGCTCAATTCATGAGAAGAGCACATTTGGTAGCTGATAAATTCTTCACTCGAGTGCTCAACTCACAGTGGAGGGAATCGGGCACGAGGGGTTGATTGTCGCCATTTTCAAGTGTTAAATTCTTGCATACACTTTATCATATTTACCCAACACCTCCGCTCGGGCAGGATATGATACAAGGTCAATTCTTAAGCGCAGTTTAACAGGTTTGAATTTAGAGTATTCCTTCTCCTAGACTAGTTGCCTCACCAAGGCCGAAGAACCTAGTCTGCCCTACTATTTACCCATAGCTGGAGGGAGAATAATTGGATTCATACCTTTCCCAAGGGTATTAGTGCTGTGAAATGCAATCAGTTTCGTCCAGGATTTGAACTCGTATCGTCGTGTCCATTTCCTACGACGATAACCATTACACCACGAGCACCTCCTAGTTGCATACGCTTTATCAGTTTTAGGTTTAGTCGACTGTTTCACAAACCAGAGTAAATTGACCACTGTCTGTGAGAAAAGTAGTTCTATAACGTAATTCACTCCTTCAGGAATTTGAAAAAGGCCTGCAGTGCTGTCGTGAATTCAAGTCGAAAGATCCTATTCGAAGATTTCACGGAGTTTAGGTGTCAATCGGAGGACAATGCTGAGGATTCGAAAAGATTTTAATAAGCATAATAGTGATTACGAAGATACGACAGCCCAGGAGTCTCATTCTGATCGTTCTTATAAAAAAAGAACTCCCGAATTTTTTAGTGAGATGATTTACAACGATCAGTCAGGTTCATAGCTAGGAACATGTGAGTGTCTAAGTTTCATAGAAGGCATGTAGTGAATGAAGTGTTTGGTATTTCTCATACGCGATCAGAAAGTCTCAATTTTTATCAGAGACCATGAAGAAAAAAAGGAAAGACCACCCGGAGAAATTTCAACTAACTAAAGCATCTCCTCCCACCAAATATGCTTTGCTTTTTCTCAGATAAGAAACATTTCTGCCGTGATCAAATGGATAACGGACGGAAACAATTGTTGGCTTGCTCTTTGCTCAAAAGATGTGCCGATTTTGATGAAAACCAAACACACAGTC
The DNA here is from genome assembly GCA_963585895.1 of Sepioteuthis lessoniana. Lineage (NCBI taxonomy): Eukaryota > Metazoa > Mollusca > Cephalopoda > Myopsida > Loliginidae > Sepioteuthis > Sepioteuthis lessoniana. Next base: position 22,017,111 of record OY757946.1, read on the forward strand.
CACATTATTGTGTTTGGGGCAGTCATTAGTGATGGTGACGTTCTACTTCTTTTCATCTTCCGGCATGGCCTCTGACTCAACACAGAGATTTGTATCAAGTGTCTGGAGGAGGTAGTACTGGTCTGGATCGAGAGGGAAGCTGTTGAAAAACCACAGGACTCTAAGCTATGCCACACAAGCATTTGAAACCTATGTTGGCAATCAGAAAATTTCTGCGACCACATCAACTAGAGCATTTAGCTGTCGAACAAACCAGATTTCAATCCCATTGATTTTTATGTGTGGGAAGTGTTGAGCCAGTAACCAACAAAATTCTGTGCAACACCAAAGATAAACTGAAGGCGAGGATGACATTAGCATTAACTAATTTGAACAAGGAAATCGCCAGAAAGGCTTCCTGAAGATTCTGAAGTTGTCTAGAAGCCATGCTTAAAGGCAATGGCGATTTCTTTGAAAAAATTTATCAAGAGTATTTCAATATATTTTCATGCGATTTCGGTTAATATATCTCACCACTATTTTCATTTTCACGTAATGTAGACGATAATTTACCCATCGCACATTATACGTGGTGCCTTCAATAAGTTTCCAGACTTTTTTGTACAGGTATTTAAAATTGTCGTAGACTCTTGAAAATTCACTATGTTATTGCTATACATGACAGATCAATCTTTATGACTTCAGGTTCAAATGAACAGCTACCGCAGCAATTGGAATACACCCTACTAAAGTTTGATTGTCACAGCTGGTGAATTTCAGAAATGCAATCTGGACGTGAAGACACTTTAGAAGAACGATGTGCAATAAAATTCTGTTTTAAACTTGGAAAAAATGCCACAGAAACGTATGGAATGCTTCAGACTGCTTTTGGAGCATCTTGCATGAATCGAGCATCAGTTTTTGAGTGGAATAAGAGATTCAAGGAAGGCAGGGAGTCTGTGATGGATGATGAGAGGTATGGGAAGATTAAGGAAATCAATAGACCAGAGTTGATTGGCCAAAGGCTTAGGGTTAGGGTTACTATGTTGAGGTTTTAAGGGAGTTCAGGAAGAGATTCCCTCGGAAGAGGCCAGCACTCTTCAAATCGGATCAGTGGCATTCCCACCAGGACAATGCAGCAGTCCACAACTCCATCCTTGTCACCGACTATTTGACCAAGATAGGCATCAAAACAGTTCCTCAGCCTCCTTATAGTCCAGACCTTGCTCCCTGTGACATTTGGTTATTCCCAAAGCTCAGAGGCTGCCGTTATGAGACAAGTGAGGATATGAAAGAGGCTGTGAGGAAGGTCATTGACACGCTCACACAAGAGGACTTCCATGGGTCCTAGCAGAAGTTGTTGGAACGGTACAACAAGTGCATTGCAGCCGGAGAAGAATACCTCGAAGGGGACTAGAGTTTCATGTGTATACTATCAATAAAAGTGCCCATACGAAAAAAGTCTGGAAACTTATTTAATGATCCTCGTATATATATATATATAGAGAGAGGGAGAGAGGGAGAGTTTTGGTTTGGTTTGGTTTGGTTTCATGGCACATCAACCCTTGTAAGTTATTAATGCCATATCCAAAACAAATAAACAGTTCTATTTCAAACAGTTCAGTTTAGTATAAGTACACAGGTTCAATGTAAAACAGTTCTATTCCGAACAATTCAGTTTAGCACAAGTACGCATTTTGAATGTCAAAACAGTTCTATTTCAAACAACTCTGTTTAGCATAAGTGCACAGTTTAAATGACAAAATAGTTCTATTTCAAATAATTTAGTTAAGCATAAGTACACAGTTTAGTTCTGTTTAACCCATAGATAGAACCTTATCAGGTGTTAACACTCTGGGCCAGATTAGACCTAGGAGCGATGGCAATAAAGAGGTACTCCGCATTCCCCAACGCTACAGCATACCTGAAGTCTCACTATTAGATTGGGGGTGTCTTACCTCTCTGCAGTCGGTTGATTCTGCAGTCTCAGCAGTGTGGGTGAGCAACAGATTTCTGATTGGTATATTTTATTAAAGATGGCAGACATGAATTTGGTGTTGAGTTTTTTTTATTAACTTCTTAATGTTCGTGAGATATTGCAACAGGATGAAGGTTGTTGAGTAATTTTTCGAAATCCGAGTGCATTTACCATTTTACCAGCGATCTTATACGCAATTGAAACATAGGCTACCACAAAGAAGGAAAATAAGAGATTGGTTACGACACGGAGGGCGATGGAAAGATCTTTGTTAATATCGTTGCGTGAGCATATTGAAGCGTGGTACTTCGAGTGAAGAGTGGAGTGAAGGATGTTATTGAGGAGTACCAGTTTCAAGTATTTCTATTCAATACTAATAATTTTCAAGCAGACCTATTTGGCTCATTAATGGGAACATAACAAATACTATCAGTCTGGGTCAGAGAGGGCCCGGGAATTATGACAATGAAGGAGATCTACGGGACTGAAGCCTCACCACCGAATGCCTTTAAATGCCATACTCAGGGTTCCAATTTATTTATACCAAATCTACATCTCAGTTTAAATATCTATAATCACAAATATTTTTATAATGAAAGAAATTTCTGAATCGTCAATGTTGCCTATGTTGTATTTGTTCTGGTTGGATAAAAAAAAATTCAAATGTCCATGTTCATTGATATTGGTTTAGTTTGGTTTCTATATTTTATGGCATATCAACCTTCATGGATTATTTTATGCCAAACCAATCCTTCAATCCAGTCATCTGGGGCTGCAGAATACACCGACACCACCTCTACAGAGGAGTAAAACTCCTCCAACGAGTGTCCTGGATATGACACTGAATAATCTGATCACGAGGCTTCAGTAATGCTGGAGCTTTGAGGAATGCGGAGTATCCCTTCACTGTCATCGCTCCCAGGTCAACTTTAGCCCGAAGTGGTACCATCTGATAGGGTCCTATCTATGGCTTAAATAGAACTGTTAGACATTTAAACTGTGTACTTATGCTAAACTGAGTTTTGAAATAGAACTGTTTGATCATTTAACTGCGTGTAAACAAATGACTGATGTTTAATTGAATTGTTAGTGATACATAGCAATACTTAAAAACATTAAACTTTGTGCAAACAAATGATTAATAGTAAATAGAATTATTCGTATTAATTAGAAATAAATGAAACCATTTAACGGTGTGAAAAAAGTGGGCTAAGTCTCGTTTAAGTTATTTACAAAACGTGTTTAGAAATCATATATTTGATAAGTATAAAAAGGATTTAGCATTGAATAACCTCCCATGATTGATATGTCATAAAACCAAACCAAACCAAACCAAATCCTATATATTTAATATAGATATATAAAAAGGATTTGGCATTAAATAACCTACAATGGTTGATATGCCATAAAACCAAACCAAACCAAACGAAATCATATATAAAAATATACATGTATGAAAGGAATTGTCATTAAATAAGCTTCAATAGTTGATATGCCATAAAACCAAACCAAACCAAATCATATATAAAAATATAAATGTATAAACAAGAATAGGCATTAAATAACCAACAATGTTTGATATGCCATGAAACCAAACCAAACCAATCTTTGTAAAAGAACAATAGGGGTATTATTAAACAATTGTCGGGGATAAGAGGGGTTTTACCTTTCTCTTATAACTAAAAATGTATTCATATTTACCAACCCCTCCGCTCGGGCAAGATATGACACAAGGTCAGTTTTTAAGCGGAGTTTAACAGGTTTGAATTCAGAGATTTCCTCCTCCTAGACAAGTTGCCTCCCCAAGGCTGAAGAACCTTGTCTGCCCTACTATTTGCCCAGAGCTGGAGGGAGAATAATTGGATTCATACCTTTAGTGCTATGTGAAATGCAATCAGTCTCGTTCAGGATTTGAACTCGTGTCGCTGTCCCCATATCCTACGACGATAACCATTACACCACGGGAACCTCCATAACTAAAACTGTATTAGTCCGAAAATTAACGTAATAGCTCGACTGAAGTTTGAACTCGCTTAATTACTATGTCGAGTCGAGTTCATAGAGATTCTAAGTTGTCTATTTTTGTAAGAAAAATTCATGTCTAATATAGTTTTATCTATTCAGTATGGAAATGTCTATTATTATTTAGGGATTTTTTCTCATAAAGAAAAATTAGATGTACATTTTCTTTTTTAAGTAGAGGAAAATCCGGCGAACACTCCAGTGGGGGATATCACGGTATACACTGCTGATGAGACCTAATAAGGTCGAAACAGCTGTCCAGTGTTTCCGGATGTTGCGCGAAAGTGTTCGCCAGATTTTCTGGTCAAGAAAATAAGGTTTTAAAGTTGAAGCAAATAAAATAACTCCAAATTGGGGAATCAATTTGCAATGTATGTATAATCACAAAATGAACACAAAATGAACACTGACTTTGTGTCCGAGTTTATGACGGTGGATTTTCAATTTACTATGTAAATAACTTATTAAACTAGACCCTTATTTGATTCCATTTTTATGCAAAAATGAATGCAGAAAGGATTTTTCGTTAAATCACAAAATTGAGTACCCTTTCATTGCCCTTACTTCCGGGTCCACAAGGATCCGAAATGGTTGTACGTGTAAGGGTCCCACTTATGGGTCAAATAGATCTGTTTGCAAATTATTCGTATTTGATTTGGGACTGTAGAATACACCGACTGCACCTCTGCAGAGGGGTAAGACCCCCTCCAACAAGTGTCTTGGATAGGACACGAAACCATCTGGTGAGGTTCCAGCGATGCTGGGGCTTTGGGGAATGCGGAGCACCCTGTCATTGCCATTGCTCCCAGGTCCACTCTGGCCCGCAATAGTAGCACCTGATAAGGCCCTATCTATGGGTTAAATAGAAGTAAACTGCAAACTTATGCTAAATTGAATTCTTTGAATTAGAACTGTTTGACTAAACTGAATAGCTTGAAATAGAAATGTTTTTGACAATTAAACTGTACTTAAATTTAAACTACGTGCTTAAGCTAAACTGAATTGTTTGAAATGGAACTGTTTTTGACACTGAAACTGTACTTACACTAAAATTAGTTGTTTAATATAGAATTGTTTTGATATTTAACTGCATGTAAACAAAACCTGTACTTGTACAAAACTGAATTAACTGAATTATAACTGAATAAATTGAATAACTTGAAATAGAAATGTTTTCGACAATTAAACTGTGTACTCATGCTAAACTGAATTGTTTGAAATAGAACTATTTTTATAAAAATGGATTTGGCGTTAAATAAGCTACAAATGTTGATAAAACCCAATCAAAGAACCAAGCAAATCGTATTTGATTGGACCAGGTGCCAAAAAACCTCTTAAGAAACAACTACACAAAAAATGTAAGTACAAATGTACAATGAACACGATTCTCCAGACTTGTAAACACACCGTTAAAATGAATCGATCAATCTAACATAAACCATGGAAACTTAAGAAAATGGTACTCAATTTCGTGGTCTTATTTACGGCAAACTTCAAAATATATGTAACAACATTTTTTCAAAGTCTTGTTACAGTTGTAACCTTACGAGAAAGTTGAAAAAGAAAATTGTCACTTCATTGCCGGTGACGACAACCACAAATGCTTTTATCATATTCTCAAACTTATTCCTTATCTTACAATCACTAAGCAATAAAGAAAGTTTTAAAAAATCCAAACCGTTAAACTCCTGAATAGATTGAAATATGTGTTCACCTCTAAAGAGATTCTAATATGTTATATCCCAAGCCACATTGGAATAAAAAAAAAAAAAAAGAGTCTACTGGAAAGCCCCTGACAAATTCAAAATTCCATATGCTGACTTGAAACCTAAAATTAATAGATTCTTTCATACAAACTGGCAACAGCGCTGGAATAACAACATCCACAATAAACTCTTCTGGATCAAATCCACTTTGGGAGAATAGAGACCAGTCTTCAGAAAATACAGAAAGAAATAAACCACTAAATGATGATAACACTTTATTCATACAAAATTTACATATTCCTTTACAATCAAACAAGAGCGAAAACCACGGTGAGAAACAAGTTAAACACCATACACTGTTAAAACGTTTTCATAGAATCTAAAACTTTCGTTCTAATCAGGAAACAATTTTCTTACACAAATTATATGAAAGATCTATTTGAAAATGTCAACACAGATGACATTTTATCCTTCAGGAGGGAAACAAAATTATACCAAAGATTATAAACGAGAACCTAATTAAAATAATAGAAAATAATCTCTCATCACGATACCCCCCTCAACCAAACGATGTCGACATATCACTAAATGAAATAAAAACAAAAGTGTATATATAGACGTAAAATGTACACTATTCCCTAGGCATAGAATAACCCCAGATGCGTTGATAATCCGTTAAAATTCATCAACCAACCAACCAAACCGTTAACGGAAGAAGTTGACAAACACGTTGACCATAAAAAAACGTTTACGTTTATTTACAATAGTTACATTTCTTTGGCTGCTTCTCTGAAGAGAAAACCTGATTTTATACATTTAGGAAAAATGTCAACTTTCAATTTATAAGTTCCAATCTACAGCATTGGTTTGGTTTAGTTTGGTTCAATTTCGTTTGATTTTCTTTCATTCTTTAATGACTTATCAACCTTGGTTGGTTATTTAATGCCAAAACCATCCTTGTAGAAGAACAGTAGTAATGCTACTTTACCCATAGCTGGGAGGGATAAGAGGGTTCATGCCTTTTCCGAGGGTATTAGTCCAAAAATGAATGTAATAATGCGTCTGAAGTTCGAACTCGCTCACTATGATGTTGCAGTCCAGCACGTTAGCCACTACGCTATGGAAACACCCCCAACATTATTGGAAAAAAAAACACAAATCTTTAAGAAAACGGATGACTATGGATGATAATTGATGTTGTTTATGACAAGTTAGGACAATTTATGATCACTTAATATTTGGTTGGGTATCCATTACCAAAATACTAATCTCAAATTAGGACATGGGATCAAAGAAGAAAACTTCTAAGAAATTTCCTTTTTTTTTTTTAGATATTTCTTAAAGTTTTCTTTTCAGAAAATCGACTTTTCGCTTCAACTGAAGGATCTTTGTCAACAATAATCAAGGAAAATAATCATTTCCTATATTGAAGTTTCATTAAAATTTGAGCTGATAATTAAAAAAATAGTTCAGATTTCACTCAGATTTTAAAGCCTGAATTCTCAACTGAGTTAATTAAATCTTTCAAATCCTTTGTAATTAACTACAGCCGACAATTTAACGTCCTTGAGTTTTCCAGTTTAATGAGCTTGCTTCAGTGGCAATTGAACTTTGACCTGTCACCTGCAAATCCTGCTTCTACAAATGTCCAGGACATGGAATTACCACACTTTGAAGACTTTTGTGGGAACTGGACACTGAATAATCTAGCATCAATAAAACACAAAACATTATTTATTTAATCGCTGAACATTCTGCTTTAGATTACAAGATTATTCTATAATTTTCCGTTCAACATTGAGTTATTCCAAATTTTCCTCCTCAAAACTTGGAAAATAATTATAGCATTAATTCAAATAAGTTAATCTAGTTTGTTTCGGGAATATTTCATTATGCCAGAATGTTCATCTATTAAAAAAAAATGTTTTGCATCTTATCTGTCTCTTTACTGCTAAACCGGACATTGGCATGAGGGTTAGAGTGTTCGCCAAAGGCCTGGGAGACCTACGTTCAATCGCAGGTCGAATCATACCAAAGACTCAAAAAATGGTACTTGATGCCTCCTTGCTTAACATTCAGCATTATAAGGTATGGATCAAGGGTAGTGGAGTAATCCAGGGAAAGGAGTAGTGCCCCTACACCTTGATGTAGTAGCTATTAAAAAGGGAGCCTTCGGGTCACCCTTGACTAAAGGGAGACAACTTTACTACTTTACTTACTGCTAAATACAAAATCTTGATGAATTTCAATCATTTTTCTTTGCTTCATTTTTTGTTTATGTCTCTCAGTATCCAACCTTATTTAAGTATTCGTTTGATTAGAACAAGAGATATACTGTAGAAATCTGGATGGTTGTAGTCTCGTGAATCAATACACCTTTGCTGTGATAGATCTTATTCCTTTTTTTATTCAAAGATCCGTTAATTAAATCGAAGTTGTGGTCATGTATGTTCCCGTGGCGCTCCATAGCATTAAGTCTTTTATTATCTTTCGGTTCTTCTTCCATTTATCTGTTCTTTTTTTTTTTTTTTTTTTTGATTCTGCTACTTCTGTTAATATACTTTTTTTTCGTTTTTGTTTTGTTTTTTTTGTTTGTTTTGTTTTTGTTTGGGTGGGGTCGTTGTTTACACGCTGTTTCGCGAATTCTTGTTTCGCACGCGGAATTACGTTTTGTTTTTTTTGTTTGTTTTTTTTTGTTGTCTTTTGTTGTCTTTTTGGGGGGGGTATTTCTTTTCTTTTTTTTTTACTTTTGATTATACTTATAATTGTACAGAGGGGGAGTGTTTTTTACTATGCTTATTTTAAAACAGGTTTTTTTTCTTGCGTTTGTTGATAATAATGTGCATTTTGCTTTTATTTTTTTGTTTTTTATGTAATTATTTTCGGCTTTGTATATTGGTTTAGAGGGTAGAGTATTCGTCAAAGTCTCGAGAGACCGGGGCTCAATCCTACGTCGAATCATACCAGATTTTAAAAATGGTACTTGATACCTCCTTGCTTAACACTTATCATTATAAGGTACCTATCAAGGGTAAAGTGAAGCAATCCAGAGAAAGGAGTAACGCCTTCCCTAACACCTCGGTGTAGTAGCTATTGAAAAGGGAGCCTTCGGGTTGCCCTTGACAACGGTCGCCAACTTTACTATGTTTTGTATGCTTTAGCTTTTTCTTTTCATTGCAATAATGTCGGATTTTGAATGTATTTTCGATGTATATTTCTTCCTTTCTTCCGGCTTTTATTTTGTTGCTGTGAAGTGGATAGTAATTTATGAGGTTGTTTTTAATGGATAACAGAACCATACATCGTATTTCAAGAAAAGAGGCTATAAAAACGATTTCCATTTGAATGCTTGGCAAAATAAACATATAATCAGGATTTCGTTGTCCATCACAATGAAGTGGTGCTGGCTTTTCCGTTGTGACATGATCGTACTTGTAGCAGGGAGTCAGACAAGAAACGCAACAAATCTCAAATCTCAACAAATTGTTGGCTTTTTTTACATTTATGGCGTGAACGATTTTGAGAAAAATGAGGACTTGAGAACAATTTTCATTTGTTGACTTCGATTTCGAGGCTTTGTGGTATAATTACAAAAGATTATCAGAATCCATTGCTTTTCGCGTGAATGTAATATTTTAAAAATGATTTTATAATAGAAATGCATTGAAAATTATTTCCCTGAAAAAATACAATCAAAATGAATTTACTATAAAAATAAATTGAAAATGATTTTATTATAAAACTGTATTACAATTAATTTCACTATAAAATTTAATTGGAAATAAATTAACGAAAAGATAAATAAAAAGGAAATGATTTTACAATAAAAATGTAATGGAAATTATTTTACAATAAAAATCAGTTCGAAATGATTTTTATTATAAAACTGCATCAGAAATGATTGTACTATAAAATGTGTTGGAAATTATCATACTATGATATGCATTGGAAATAAATTTATAATAAAGAAATAAATAGGAAATGATTTTAATATAAAATTGCATTGGAAATTAAAATATTTTAGAAACTGTTTTAGAATAAACATTCATCGGAAAGGGTTTCACTATAAAAAAAGTCATTGAAAATGATTTTGCAATAAAATTGTTTAGAACAGAAATAATTTTACGGTAAAATGTATTGGAAATTATTGTGGAACGAAAATTTATTGCAAATCATTTCAGTGAAAAAATTCATTGAAAATGATTTTACAATAAAAATGTTCTGAATGGAAATATTTTTACTATAAAAATGCATTGGAAATGATTTTGCATTAAAAATTATTTTACTTTAAAATTGCACTGCTAATTATTTTGCAAATAAAAATGTATTGGAAAGGTTTTTAGTATAAAAAATTATTGGAAATGATTTTGCTACAAAAATGTTCCGGACGGAAATGATTTTACAATAAAATTTAATGAAATGATTTTAATTCAAGAATCCATCAGAAATGAACTTACAATAAAAAGGCATTGAAAATGATTTCACTGTAAAAAAAATAATTTACAATAAAAAAACACTTTACGATCGGGAATTTTTTCACTAATAAAGATGCATTGAAATTGAATTTACTATAAAAATGAGTTGCAAAGGATTTTACTGTAAAAATACATGGAAAATTATTTTGCTTCAAAAATGTATTAGAAGGGAATTTGTTATAACTTGAATTTACTATAAATTGAATTTACTATAAAGAGCATTGGAAATTTTTTCTCTAAAACACATTGCAAATAATTTTTTACAATAAAATGCATGGAAAAGGGTTTTTATAATAAAAATGCATTGGAAATCATTTTACTATAAATATGCATTGCAAATGATTTTCCCAATAAAAATGCATAGAAAATGATTTTACTATTAATCTTTTTGAACATTATTTTACAATGAAAATGCATTGAAAATGATTTTACCATATAATTGTTCGGCAATGATTTTACTGTCAAAACGCAACGGAAATGTTTTTACAATAAAAATGAAGAGCCCGTTTTTTCTAGCTGGATTTCAAACTGTTCTGTCTTTTATATAAGCAAAGTTGGCGACTTTAGTCGAGGATGATCCGAAGACTCCCTTTTCAATAGCTACAACCGAGGTGTAGGGAAGGGCGCTACTCCATTCCCTGGATTGCTCCACTTTACCCTTGATTCCCACCTTATAATGCTGAGGTGGTATCAAGTACCATTTTTGAGTCTTTGGTATGACTCGACCTAGGATTGAACCCCGGTTTCCCGGACCATTGGCAAACACTCTACTCTATTAGGATAATGGCTCGGGTTTTTTATGGGACAGACAAAATATCCTTCCAAAATATTAATAGTTTCACCATGACTATCTCAAATTTTACGCTTAATGATTGATTTTATAAATCAGAACGCTTAATATAGCCTAACCACTTGCTTTCCCAATGGGCCAAACTGCTGCCGACAGCACAATGCATTCAAAGGCAATTGAATCAAAAATAAATACTCGACAGAAAACAAATAAATTGACGGTCTTCAACAACGCAAACGTCGAGCGTCATCGATCGTCTACAACGAAAATGGCAAGGTGCCACTTCGATGACCGGTGTTGGTTGCTGGGAGGACGAGCTTCTGGGGAATTGGCGCGAATCTCTGGGACACAAGACGCTAATTATGGACCAATCAGCATCGTCTGGAAATAGACACGGTGGATATTTTGAGTAGCACCCGAGGTGGAATGAATGGAGGGCTGGGTAGTTTTCACATCAGCAGGGCAAAACTAGTCAGACAGAACGGCACGCAACCCAGGGGATTTACTTTTCTTCTTCCTGGAACCCACCCACCGACTACCCAGTGTCCCTTCTAAGGCCATTACTGCCAAATAGATCTCCTGTCTCAAGTTGGTGCACTAACATCGACTTCGCTATATCTTGTATCATTTGTAGCTTTTATAACTGTAGCTTCCTTTAGTAGATATTCTTAATGAATTGACAAATTAGAAATTCATCCCTTATATGTGAAGACGAAATATAGAGGTGTGCTTAGTGCATCGGTTAAGAAATGGAATCAGTGACCGGAGTTCAAATCCTGCTCTAGGCTGAATGTAATTCATTTCACGCTAATACCATTACTCCCTTTACTCTTCCCTTTTCCCAGATAGAGGTAAATAGTAGGGCAGACTGAAATCTTCATTTAGCCTTGGTATGACAATCAGTCTTAAAAGAAAACTCCAAATTCAAACCAGCTGTACTCCGACAAAAAAATTGACCTTGCATCACATATTGTCCACGAAGGTTGATATGTCATTAAACAAAGAAACCAAAACAAGTATATTGCTCGTGATTGATTGATTGATTGATTGATTGATCATAACGGCATGTCAGTTGGTCTAGGGTTATTTTATGCCTAAAGGTTAAAGACTAGCAGTCATTGTGCATTCAAATTCACATTTTTTGTTTTGTTTTTAATGAATAGGAATATTTTTAGCAAGTAATACCACTCTGGGTCAGAATGGAATGGGGAGTAATGACGATGATGGTTTGATCCATGCTCAAGATACCTCTTTTCGGGATTAGATAAATATTTGAAGACAACCACAACAAATTGGAGAGGAGTTCGGAAATTAATGCCACTTATTTATTTTTATTGAAACAATTTTAGGAAACAGAATGATACTGTTGGTTAGGGTGAGTTTTCAGCAATAAAACATGATTTTTTTACTTGGCTGTTGATAAATTTGACATAATAAACGGCAATACCGAGAATAATCTTTCAAAACTCAGAAATGGTTGGTCAATGTCTCGGATCCAATATCCAGCTTTTAGAATTTATTGTGTCACAAGATGGATGCACTCGTTTAGATAAAACTTTAAATCTAAAATGGCTACCCCTCATTTAGCTTTTTATAGTAATTGAAAGATTTATTCTTACCAAAATACAACGTCTAATTGCTATATATTTTAGACAGAAAACTGTTTATGTTTTACACCAAGAAAGAAATCCAACTTGGTAACGCATTTGTGCTGGCGAAGAATGAGTAACCGTTTGCTACGAGCGTAAATATCAGCTTCATTTAGTTACAATTATGACGCCGTTGCTAGGAATATCTTTCTCAATTCTCAGTGGATCACCTTTCCTACCCAGTATGTAACATATTGACCCTCAACCGAGCCATCAATCAAGAGATGCACCTGTGTAAATAAGCGGAAGAACAGCGAAACAGGTGCATCTGGTCGAAGATATTGGAATATCACCTTGACCTGTGGACGCGGTTGAATTCGGTGATGGTGGCAGATGCGTGCGCCCACAGGGAGCAGGTGACGTAAGACAATCATATAACCAGGTGCCACAGACGGCTTGAGTCAGTTCCAGTTCCAGTTGGAGTTAGGATGCCAGCGGAGTGAGAACCAGCTCCAGACAAAGGGCTTGAGCCCTCAGTGACCCACGGTTGAGCAGTTCAGCCAGAATGCAGAAGAAGTGCTGCTATGGTCAGAAGAACCTGTAGTCAATATGTAGCCATCTGTCCCCGTCTCCAACTCACCTCTCACACACAAGAAACATTAACCCTTTCGAGATTAAAGTGTAAGAGAATATATTTTTATAAAGAAGCGTGTTCGTTCGTTCGTTCATTGAAATTCGTCATTATATTTGATTATGTTCAGCATATATTTGTATTATGTATATGTATTATGAGTATGCAACAAGTATACCTTGTCTTGTATTCTTGTAGGGGTGTCCTCGTGGTGTAATGGTTAAAGCGATGAACTGCGGAATCGTAGTACGCGAGTTCGTACTCCAGTCGCGCTATTATGTTCACTTTCGGGCAAATACCCTTGGGAAAGGTATGAACCCCCTTATTCTCCCTCCAGCTATGGGTAAATAGTAGGACGGACTAGGTTCTTCAGCCTTGTTGAGGCAACTAGTCTAGGAGAAGGAAAACTCTGAATTCAAACCTGTTAAACTCCGCTTAAAAATTGACCTTGTGTCACATCCTGCCCGAGCGGAGGGGTTGGTAAATAGTACCTTGTCTTGTATTCAATTTACGCCAGTTTGCTGCCTTCGCTTATGTGATTAACTGTTTTATCCTATTTACCCAACCCGGGCAGGATATGACACAAGGTCAATTTTTAAGCGGAGTTTAACAGGTTTTCAGAGTTTTCCTTCTCCTAGACTAGTTACCTCACCAAGGCTGAAGAACCCAGTCTGTCCTACTATTTACCCATAGTTGGAGGGAGAATAATTGGATTCATGCCTTTCCCAAGGGTATTAGTGCTATGTGAAATGCAATCTGTCTCGTCCAGGATTTGAACTCGTGTCGCCGTGTTCATTTCCTACGACGATAACAATTACACCACGGGCACCTCCTTGATTAACTGTTTTATCGCCGTCATAACATAACCTACGTTCGCAATTAATATCATTTTACTTCTTGCTAGTTTTTCACGCCAAAGTTAGTTAGTGGTCTTTCACCAGAGACTAAGTGACAACAAGTCTCCACGGGTCTCTTAGAATTTCTAGGTATTCTTCTTCACTTTCGGACTAATACCCTTGATAAAGATCGGTTCCAGAGAGTTCCAGTACAAGTATCTCTATCTAACACTAATGATTCTATTCAATGTCAATCACTTATTTGCACACAGTTAAATGGTTTCAAGTATTGCTATTTAACATTAGTAATTCTATTTATGGAGTATTTGTATGTAGTGTATATAATTTGCACACAGTTATATGATTTCAAATAGCTAATAATAATGATCCCTAGTAAATGATTGAACAGTTCTATTTGACCCATTGATTAGCACTCTAACAGGTACTATCAGTCTGGATCAGAGTGGTCCTGGAAGTAATGGCAATGAAAGAGTACTGCACATTCCCTAAATCTTCAGAACTGGAGTCTCAACATCAATTGCAGTTTAGTATCTAGCTGACTTCACACTTGAAAAAAAGGCTAAAATGCCTTTATACTAAGTTCCAAAAAAAAGGAGAGAAAACTATGGACATATATATACTCAAATAATGCTAAAGCACAGCTGGATTCTATAAACAAGATGTGGATGAATAGCGCTCTGAACTGTGAGGCATACTCCTCTTTTGAAAGAGTATCTTCCGATCAAAGAATCATCACAACAAATACAGGGTCAGGCAAAATTATCTGACACATTTGTAGGTCTAATAAAAGACAAATAAAGTAAAGAAACAAAAAAATGTTTTTATTTTCGAAAAGTACATACACACTGTCGAAGGTGTTAACGAAAGTTGTCTATAACTCGACGGGTTATTTCATGTTGAATGGCAGTAATTTATTGACGAATTGCATCTTTAAGTTGTTCAAGTGATTGAGGACGATTACTGTATACGTTTGACTTGAGGTATCTTCAGAGAAAAAAATCGCACGGATTTAAATCAGGTATGTCAGATCATTTTGCTTTACCCTGTATATACCAGTGTCTACGCAGAAATAAGAAACAAATTAACAAAAATACACGTTATGACTTAGCAATAGAGATATTAGCAATAAATATACAGTAACTTACCAACAGAAATATCAACAAAAATATACAGTAACTGTAAGAAACAAATGTGATATTCTTCAGGAAATATCTGAAACACATACTCCAAATGACGAATATGAAAATTTCGTCATTACTCAGATGGAAGCAGCGGCAGAGTGCAAACCAATTAAACCAAGAGCTAAACGTAGAGTTCCATAGGAGTCACTAGTAGTTAAGATGAAACCAGATGACATGAAAATGGAATCCCTTCTTAAAAAAAAAGAAAATAACAAATCCTAACGCGCAGAAACTTAAGAAAACCCAGAAGAATAGATGCATACCAAAAAGAGAAAAACTAAAAGCAACCAGCCAAGAAGAATGAATACAAATGTGGAAAGACATTTCTTTCTTGGAAACTTCCCTAAAGTCACTGATAAATCTCTCCCAAAATTATTAATTGCAAACTAGGACAATTTATAGCGGAAGAATTTAATGTGGAACCGACAAAAATTAAAAGCAGAAAAGCTGCAGACGTCGATGAAATACTTCCAGATAAGAAAATTTGATGGCTTACTTCTTTGGTTTGGCTTGTTTGGGTTTTGTGGCATATCAACTTTTGTCGGTTATTTAATGCCAAATCGATTTTTATACAGATAATCACTTCTATTTCAAACAATTCAGTTTAGAATAAGTATTGTTCCAATGACAAAAACAGTTTCATTACAAACAATTCAGTTTAGCATGAGTACGCAGTTTAAATGTCAAAACAGTTCTATTTCAAACAATTCAATTTAGCATATTTCCGCAGTTAAGTTCTATTTGGCCCAGAGATAGGACCCTATCAGGTGCTACCACACCGGGTTAGAATGGACCTGGGAGGGATAGCAATAAAAGGGTACTCTGCATTCCCCAAAGCTCCAGCATTACTGGAACCTCACAATCAGATTGTTTAGTGTCATATCCAGGACACTTTTTGGGGAGTCTTAACCCTCTGCAGAGAAGAAGTCGGTCTATTCTACAGTCGTAGCTGACTGAGCATTTTACTTCTTTGATTTTACAACGCCGTATATAAACAAAATACAATAGAAAGATTGACAAAAGGCTGCATCCTCCCCTTCCCTAGGAAAGGTGACCTCGGAATCACCAAGAACTAGAGGCATAACTCTTACTTCTATAGCTGCTAAGGTATATAATGCTCAGCCTGAGAAAATATACAGGGAAAATCATGACAGTTTTCTGGGAACTAGATCCACATCATCACAAACTCTGACAATCTGATGAATCATCGAAGGAGTTCGTGCAAAAAAATTCGAAGCAACACTGTTGTTAGTAGATTTCTCCAAAACATTTGATTCCATACAAAGAAGGAAGAAGGAGAAAATACTTTTAGCATTTGGTCTCCCCAAAGAAACTATTACCACTATAATAATGCTTTATAAAAACACGAAAGCAATGGTTCGCTCACCGGATGGAGTCACAGACTTCTTCAACATTGTCACTGCAGTTTTGCAAGGAGATTCATTGGTACCATATTTGTTTATAATCAGCCAAAACAACGTACTTTCAACATCGATATATCTAATAAAAGAAAATGGCTTTATACTTAAAAAGGTAAGAAGCAGACGATATTCTGCAGAAACCATAACAGGCGCGGACTATGCAGATAAACTAGCACTTCTTGCAAATACACCTGCATAGCCTGGATCAGGCAGCAAGAGGCATTGGCCTCTACGTGAACACAAATAAAACAGCTTACATGTGTTTTGAACGAGAACGAGCCATCTCAGCATCGGAAATTAGCAAATTCACGTGCCTCGGCAGCAGTGTCTCATTAACTGAAAGGGATGTTGATATACGCTTAGCGAAGGCGTAGGTTTCTAGCGATAGTCTATCCGATTGATATAAAACAGAATTTCTTCCAAGCTATGGTACTGTCAATACTTCTGTATGGATGCACCACATGAATACTAACAAAACGCACAGAGAAAAAGCGAGAAGCGAACTATACAAAAATGCTATAAGCTATCTTAAGCAAATCCTGAAACGGCACCCTACGAAACAACAATTATACGCAAGTAAGATGAACAAGACATACGGGATACAACTAGAGAAACAAAGTGATATTCTTCTATCGATCCTCATTCGATGGACGTGCCAGTGTTGGCCGACCAACAAGCACTTATTTATATCAGCTCTGTGCGGATGCAGGATGCAGTTTTGAAGACCTGCTGTGAGCGATGGATAATAGGGACGAATGGAGAGAGAGAGTTAAGAAAATCCGTGCTGTCAGCATGACATGATGATGATGATGATTTCGACCTTGCTTATTACGATGTCAAAATTGAGCCTGTTAGCCACTACGCCTCTTTGTGTCCGGAAAAGAGATCTCGGGAGTGTGAAGTACACCTTCATTGGCATTACTCCCAGGCCCACCCTGGCCGGAATGGGGTATCTACGAGTCAAATAGATCGGCTTGAAAATTATTTAAATTCTATAGGACTGTGTGAAAAAAATCTTAAGAAACAACAACTCAAAAATGTTAATAGGGACGTTCAATGAACGCGATTTCCTAACTTCATGGCATAAAATTACCAAAGATTGGTTGACATGCCGTTAAAACAATTAGTCAAGCAAACAAACAAACCAGACTAGCTCCTATTGTAGTTGGGTATTTAACAAACTTGAAACAGTAATTCAACTTTTACTTTCCAAAGACAAGTTTTTTTTTAAAAAGTGTTTACTGGTATAAGTCCATTGGGATTTGGCCTCAGACATTTCCTTCTTCAGTCCAATGATCTATACCGTCAATATTAGTTCCCAAATGTACTGTTGCACTGGGAGATGTAACTTTGTGCATTGCAAAAAAATAATAATTATAAAAGGTAAAAATGAATTAATGAAAACTTTCATAATTTTTATCTATATTTCTGTACTTGTCTACGTGACAACAAATAACTTAATTCATGTTGACAGAAGCAAATCAAATTCATATTATGGTTTCAATATCCAATGATTATGAATTTGGGAAATCAAACATGAAGAATTGCAACGTGTTAGATTTTTGACTTTATTAAGAAAGAGTATACTTCAGAAAATAAAAAAAAGATTTAACTATTTGGATCCAGATTTTTACTTTATATGTATTGAGATTTTCTTGTATCCTGTATATGACATAAAACTGAATCTGATGGTGAGGCTTAAGTTCTGGAGATAGGGAGAGAGTGGAGTACTCCGTTTTTTGCTAATGCTCCTAGGTCCACTCTAACCAGGAGGAGTTGTACTTTTTAGGAACACATCTCCGGCTCGAATAGATCTCTAGAACAATTATTCGTATTAGATAAGACTCTTAAGAGGTTTCACATAAAAATGTAAATATGAATATACGATGTATGCGATTACCTAACCTCTTAGCATATATTCGAGATAAATTGGCATGCCCTTAAAATTAATAAACCAATCAATCATTGTTATTTTCTTCTTTTACGAAAATTAATTGACGAAAAGGGAGACTGGATACTGAAGAGGAAATGGTTTGTTTCATGTGCCTCCTCATATATGTCACTATGGAATATTAATTCTATGGAACGCTCTGGCACATTGGTGTACCACAAGATGTAACAAAGGGTAATGTGAAAAATCATATGCAAAACCAGCCCAGGAGAAATGACTCCGATTGTAATAGAAGATCTTATCACTTTGAAACAATGATTAAACTTTTTTCCATCATTAAACACAAACAGTTATCATTGGGATGGAAATCCTTTCATAAAAAGTCCGTATTATCTTCGTTTAAAATAAAATTATTTTATTTTATATGGTTGGGGAATTAGTCTAGTACACAGGCCGTACGTTGCTTTCAATTCGTGCTGTTACTAAATGGTCACCCATTTCAGAATTGACCAGGCTCATCGCTGCTTAACTTTGATATAGCAATAACCGGTGCTTTTTGGTTTGCCTAGGTTTCTTTAGTTAATAGAATGTCGACCTTCGTGACTTATTTAATGGCAAAGGCATTCTTATTGAAGAACAGCAGTGATATTATTAACCTATAGCAGTGAGGAATAAAGTGTTCATGCCTTTCCCAATGATATTAGACCGATAGTGTATATAATAACATGACGATGTTGAAGTTCAGTACGTTAGCCATTACGCCACAGAGACTCCCTCCACCAGCTGCTTTTAGTGGAATTAGAAAGTAAGTAAACATGAAGAACGACCTCTTGATTTATTAGGGATTTCTATTCGATTAACTTTCGATTGCTAAAAAAAGGCTTTATGTCTTTTAATTCAAACTTGTGGTGTAATGGTTATCGACGTGGGAAATAGAAACGGCGACCCAGGTTCAAATACTGGACGAGACCGTTTACATTTCCCTAAACGTTAATACCCATGGGAAATGTATGATTCCAATTGTTCTCTCTCTCTCTCGATGTTTTGTAGATTGTTGCTTCCAGGATTTGTTGAAAACACCACGACTCTAAAATACTTTAGCTTTACACATGTCTTTTTTCAAAGATTATAAAACCGGGACATTGGCCCAGCGGTTAGAGTGTTCGCCAATGGCCCGGGAGACCTGGGTTCAATCCCAGGTCGAGTCATACCAAAGACTTTAAAAATGGTACTTGATACCACCTTGCTTAACACTCAGCATTATAAGGTACGGTTCAAGGGTAAAGTGGAGATATCCTGGGAATGGAGTAGCGCCCTCCCCTACACCTTGGTGTAGTAGCTATCGAAAAGGGAGCCTTCGGGTCACACTCGACTATGGTCGCTAACTTTACTTTATAACTCTAAAGCTTATTGCATATACAAATCTCAAAACAACCAATCACTCCATTATATATATATATATATATATATATAAACAATGTTTATTTTATGTACACTTTTAATGACTATGACTTTAGTATGATAGAATCATTGTTACTCCTTGTGAATCTTTCACACCTGAGTGACAGAAAATCTCCTCAGATCTCAAAGACTCTTTTAAGAATCTTAATAATTTTAGCAGTGTTGTGGTCTTGTGAACCGTTCTAAGCGCACAATTTACAGTTGGTATCACCATCAACTTCTTCCACAATTTTTTTAGCTAACTGACAAAATTCAAGCATTTTTCCATCTTTTCGTTTTCTTTTATATTTATTACATGATCTGCTGAAATTGTACAATTCACTGAGTGACTATTAAATAACACGAGCCTTATTTTCTGGCCAGGATTTGGTGTTCTGTTTGCACCTCAGAGTCCCTTAACCAGTCAACTGAGGCAGTAGAATACACTGACTGCATGTCTGCAGAGGGCTAAGAATCCCCCGCAACGTAAGTCTTGGATATGATACTAAACAATCTGATCGTGAGGCTTCAGTAATGCTGGAGCTTTAGGCAATGCGGAGTACCCCTTCATTGCCATCTCTCCTATGTCCACTTTGGCCCGGAGTGATAGCACCTGATAAGGTCCTATTTATGGGTCAAATAAAACTAAACTACGTAATTACGCTAAAGTAAATTGTTTGAAATTAACAGTTTTACATCTAACTGTGATCTTAAACTGTGTACTCTGGCTAAACTGAATTGTTTGAAATAGAACTGTTTTTGTCATTAAACTGTGTACTTAGGCTAGACTAAATTGTTCGAAATAGAACTGTTTTGACATTTAACCGTGTGTAGACAAAAGTATACTTATCTTAAAATAAATTGCTTGAAATAGGACATTTTTGACATTTAAACTGTGTGTTAACAAAAGAATTGTACTTATGCTAAACTGAATTATTTGAAACTTTTATCAAAATGATTTAATTCGGCGTTAAATGACCCGAAAAGGCTTGATACACCGTAAAATAAAACAATCAAACAATCAATCAGAGTCCCGGAAAATGTTTTGCGTCTAATTTTCTACAACAAATTCTGATTTGTGTATATATCACTAGTCAACATTGCCAAATCTTAATCTTTTGAACAATTCTCAGTGGATCACCTTTCCTACCCAATATACCTTGTCTTGTATTCAATTTATGCCAGTTTGCTGCCTTCGCTTATGTGACTAATTGTTTAATCTCCATCATAACATAAACTACGTTCGCAATTAATATCATCCCCACAGTTATGGGTTAAATAGTACCACAATAATGGCTTTGGTATTAAAGCAACACACTAACGTTGATAAGCCATTAAACAGAGAAATTTAACCAAAGCAAAACCAATTCTTCCAGTGTCTTAACCAGATGGAGAAAAAAATTGCCCCGATTGCCAATAACCTCGAAGATAAGTCCAGGTCATGTAGACTTAAAAAAGTAGATTGCGAAGCCGTGCTCCAAGCCAAAGCGACAAATTCGGTGAATAGCACTCGGAGGGTATTAGGCATGCACGCAATCTCACAATCCAATGCTGTTATATTATCCTCTGCTTCTCACCAGACAAGATTTGACACAAGGTCTTTTTTGTTGTAGGGGGTTTGAGGAAGGTGAAGTCTGTTGGACTATTCTGGTCATAGGCTCACTTAGTGCAATGTGAGCCAGATGAACCTGCTGGACTTGAGTTCACTAGATGAGCCTGCAGAAACTGGACTCACAAGGTGAAACGTGAGTCCGGCACGTACGCCTGCTCATAGCTAGACCTGAAAGTCTTGTGCCTTGCAATGCTTATCAATGATTTCATTACCCACCCGAAGCTGTGGGCTATTCGGCCTCGAATCAATCACTGACTTTGAAACCCTATCCAGCACGAATGCCAGACGGCCAAGTTAAAAGGCCGGTTACCTGTGTCAGGTAAGCGTTGTTGGTTCATGGCCTCAGCAAACGCACTGGAATGGTCGAATTTGGCCTCACGTTATCAAAATATAGCAAAACTTTTGACTTAGTGTATGAAAAGTATTATCGTCTTTACCGATTTATGATTATCTTGCTTATTTTATGCGCAGATCGAAAGATTATTATTATTATTATTATTATCAACACTATTTAGCTCTAATTGTTGTTTCAGATGTTTCAAGTTAATAACAGGTATTTGTATGTGTTATTTTGATCTGAGCCTCAAAGCTGGTTAAGCTGATCGCAGAATTTTTGAATTGGAAGGAAATAAAATAATATTAAACCATATTGCCCAAAGCTGGCTTAAGTCTTTTAAGGATGATAATGAGTTGCGAAATGATTGGCGACGTAGTTGCAGGAAGAGAGAGTCAGATAGACAGGGTATCGCTAATATTTACACCTTTATCTTTTTCTTATATTTATCTATTTGGCCGGATTCTCTGGTCTTCTTGGGTTTATCTTGGTCTCCGAGTCCGCTTCTGTTCTTATAAATGGACACAAAGACTTAATTGATCTTCGACGTCTTTATTCACCCAATTTCCTAAGTCAACCATACGGCTGGAAATAGCCATATTAGGCGTGTGTTCGTTAAGACGCCCCAGATTAATCTCTAATTCTCTTCCTAACTAAACCGTTCTCATGACTGAACCAACCAATCAGAGAGCTGCTAAAAAGGTCAGCTTTTAAATCATATATTTTGAATACTACACTTACCTAACAAAATTATTAGGCGACTGATTCATTATGTAAGAAACGTATCCCAAAAAATTGGGCACCTCACGTAATTTATTGGTTAGCGAGTTTGTTCAACTGGCTTTTGTTTGCGAATTCTTTTGTCACTGTGTGTTCCATATTTGTGGCCTTTGAGTCAAGGTAAGTTAAACTTGGTAAACAACGACTTTGCTTTTAAAATAATGGCAGCAAGAGGGAGACCATCATCCTTAGCATCATCATCCTCATCAAGCATCATCATCATCAAGGCATGCTGACTGCACAGATTCTTTTGACACTCTCTCACTATCCGTTCCTATCGGTCATCGCTTTTGTTAAGTTCTCAAAATGGCACCCAGTGTCCGCTCACAACTGATAAATGTAAGTTTTTGCTACACTCGAGTATCTATTTATAGGAGTCCATCGAAAAACGTCGCTTATGAGATTGTCCTCACTTCACCAATACGGTCTTATTTGAATGGTTTGCAAGATGAAAGGTAAATGGCAGTGCAGCAGCTATCTTGGTGGGTGCCGTTTCCAGGGCATGCTCAAAATAGAACGCAGCGTCTTTGTGTAGTTCTCATCAAAATTTTTCTCCAAGTGTTTCGTCAGAGTCCAAGTGGTGCAAGCATACAATAGTACTGACACGGCAACAGCTTGAAAATGTTCCCGATTTTTTGTTGTTTTTTATCATAGAGATCAGATTTTCATATATTTGATAGCATTCCATTCGCTTTCAGAAGATGAGATATTGTTACCTAGTTATATGAACTGATCTACTAATTTCAGAGCCATTTGATGAAGAGAGAGCGCCCTCTTGCTATCAATAAATGAAACGTTAATTTTATTCAAAATAGCCTCCTTGGCATTATGAGTCCCCACTCTCCGAAAAAAAACCCCGCAAACTTGACGTACCTAAACCCGGACCAGAAATACCTGATGAACCCATGGCAGTTATAGACAACACTCGCAAGATTTTCCATACCCACAACTCATCTTCATTTTTCCTATTTTGGGGAGACAACACGTATTTTTTTTAATTTACTTTTATTCATTTGTTTCATACTGACCCTTGACCCTAGACCGAGCCGTCAATCAGAGATTCACCTCTTTAAATAAGTAGAAGCAGTCGCATGATATATCGGAAGTGATGGACGTTATAAAATAATATATGCAGACACCTGCTTGTCAGTTGGAGGCAGTGTGAGTCAGTGCCAGCTTGCAGTCACCGAGAGCGCCTGCTTGGGGCAGTGGCCGAAAGGTCCTCCGGTTGAGTATCCACGGCCGAGAAGCATAAGAAGTGCTAAGTGATAACACAACGTGGTATGGTCAAGAGAAGAAGTTATGAATCAATATAGCAGTCTGTCTTTGTCTATCTCTGTCCGTATGTCCCTCTCACACCACAGAAGCTTTGACTCCAAAAAGAATGATGAGAGATATATATAAGATATATAAAGAAGTTCTGTCCTTCATCCTTCATCGCGGTATACAACACATTCCTTATATCTCTCTTGGTAGATACAGCTTCAGTCTCTCTATTTTGAAACACAACTCGTTTTTGAAACAAATTAACGTTTTATTCATTGTTTATATCTCTCTTGGTAAATACAGCCGACGTCTCGATACTTCTGGAACACAACTCGTATTTGAAGAAAATTAGTTGAAGAAAGTTTTTTTTAAAGAAAATTAACGTTTCATGTGAACAGTTGAGCAACTTACATAATGAAGTGATGATGATGATATATATATATATATATATATATATATATTGCTGTCTCGACTGCTCATTAGATAAATCAGTGTCATTTTGGAAAAATTATGAAGTCAGTCTCGATACTTTTTGAACGAATTGTTTTCAAAGAAGAAAAAAAAAAAAGAAAAAAGAAGAAAAGAAAAAGAAAAAGTAAAAGAAGTAAAAAGAAAAAGAAAAAGAGAAAGAAAAATGAAAAGAAAAAAAACAGAAAAATGAAGAAAAAAGAAAAAGAAAACAAATGAAAAGGAAAAAATAGAAAAGAAGAAAAAGAAGAAAAAGAAAAAAGAAAAGAAATTGAATACAAAGAAAAAAGAAAAAGAAGAAAAAAGAAGAAAAAAGAAAAAGAAAAAGAAAAAGTAGGAAAAAAGGAAAAAGATTAAAAAAAGCACTTGACTAAAACATTTTCCTGTCGTAAAGAAAACGAAAAAGGAAAAAGAAAAAAGAACTAAAAAAAAAAAAATGAAAAAGCACTTGACTAAAACATTTTCCCTTCATAAAGTCTGCGTTAATTAAATCCTCAAAGCCATCAGCCAATCTCGACTTGGCTTTTCAGCCGACAAAGAAACGTCGATTAACGGAAACAAAATCGGATAATAGATTTTCCCGCCTTTTCTTTCGATTAGAATTCCGAGCAGCCGCCATATTGTTTATTGTTTTTCTTTTCTTCTCTTGTTACACAGACATGGAAAATGTTGGTGATTATCACTCCGGATAAAAGGTCGGTAGGGGTGCTGTGCTGTGACAATAGACATGCGTATATTAGATGAATAGATTAGTTGTGTTGTATATGTACACATAGGTAAAGAAAGATGCTTAGATACAAAATCCGATTTTTAGTTTATGCATACAAAGTGTGATCAAAAAACATCTAGACAGAAAAGCTTCTGAATTTTATTAATTGTAAAATTTAAAATTTAGCTGAAGACACGCTGAGCAAATTATATAATAAAGTGATTATGTCTAGACGTTGAGACGAAATCTGAACTGATCAGTACCGATTTGAAACAAAAATATGAAGCCACTATCACTAAGTGAAGAGAGAAACTGAATGTCTTTTAATAGTACCACAAAAATTATGTCATGAGAATTGATAATACGTAGAAGAATAGCAAATGTGGGTTATGTACTGACAGAGATGAAACAGGTAATCATAAAATAAGCGAATACTGCAAATTGACACAAAAGTAATACAAGCATAAGCATGACTGGGTAAGAAAGGATCCACTGGGAATTATGCAAAAGGCTAAAATTTGACGATGATAACAAATTTTTATGCACAAATTAGAATCTATCCTAAAATAGGAGGCTCGTGAAATTCTCTGGGACTTTGAGATACAAATGGATCTCCCAATCCCAGCCTGAAGAAAGAGGAAATGATTTTATGGATTTTACTGATCCAGTGGACTATACGGTGAAAATAAAAGAAAACAAATAAACAAATACCTGGATCTTCCTAAAGTACTGAAGAAATTGATGAATATTAAGGTGATGTTAACAGCAGTTGTACTTAGTAGCCTTGGAACGGGCCCCAAAAGCCTTAAAAATACACAAGAAGAACTGAAGACCATAGGAAGAATCGAGACTATCCAAACAACAGCACTGTTAGAATTAACTAGAACACATACAAGAGTCCTGGACCTTTTTTAAAAAAGTATGAAGCCAAAATCGATCCTTTCTTAACTAAAGATTTTTGGCAAAAAACAGAAATTTGTAATAACAGCAGCCTCCATACTCACCAGACCTAATTTTATGCTATCTCTTATTGTGTCTTACGAGGTAAATTCATCTCAAGGTACATTTGGGAACATGTGATCCATAAAAAGAAAAACGATGGCGCTGCTTCACACCATATTAAAGGTGCTTCGTCATTTGCTGAATACCAAAGGGACAATTTATTATTCAATTCTTTCTTAGTAAATACAGTTTTAGTCTCTAAACTCTCGAAACACGCCTCGTATTTAGAAGAAAATTAATGTTTCATCTATTACTTATTTCTGTTTTGGAAAATACGGCTTCAGTTTCGATACTTTTTGAACATATCAATTAACAAGCGCTCTCCGGTAGGGTTACTTAGTCGGCAGTTAGATGCCATTAAGTGAAATACTACGTGACTCTCGCAGTCACTGACGTAGAGGGTAGATCAGCGATGTCTTGTGCATATAATTTTCTGGGGCAGGGGGTCGTTTCTTTTTGGGGTCGGGGGTTTCGTTTTTATTGGGGGTTGCAAAACAATCTATCATCCGTATCTAGCCGTTACTTCATCTCCTGTCCAAATTCTTATCTTTACGACTTGTGAAAAAACAAGTCGTAAAGATAAGAATTTGGACAACTGATAAGAATTTGGACGACTGATTCAAAGCTCAAGATATCGTCAAAATGCCGTAGACAAGGTTTAGGAAAATATGAATAAGTTTGCTGATAGCGATCTACAAAGAGAATTTTGCAAAATATTTCAGGCCCAAAAAAAGAGTTCTTTGAAGAGACACTATTATTCAAGTTAGGTTACTTTTCATCGATATTGCATGACCTTTTTAGACAAGCTTATTATGCTATCAATAAACAAATAAATAGATAAATGGAATAAAGTAAATTGACTGCTGATCAAGTTAGAAGTGTTAAATAATGGATTGGCGTAATCAATTGTTTGGCAGGAAGAGTAAATTAGTTTAAAACGGTAGTGTAAAAAGACCGTTGAGTTTATCTGATGTGTGATGACTCTGAGATCAAATAAAAGCTTGGTTCTCATTGAAAGCGCGTAACCACAGAATCCCGGAACGTTGAGAAATTAGATAAAAACTTCAGTTAGTGAGAAGCAGTCTTCTAGAGTTGTTAAATGTTCCATCTCTGCTCGCAAATTCCCTGTAGGCAGTAACGGGTAGGCAGTAACGGGTGATGAAGTGTTGTTGATAGTATTAAATAAAAAGTGCAGATGAAAATTGTGGCCAAGTTATTTGGCATCCCGACACAGAAGAAAAAAACAATCGATGTTGCACCAACGAACCGACACAAAGACGACACAAAATGGCGGACGACAAGAAGATATAGCCTGAATGATCCTAGGAAAGATCAATTGAGGAGATGGGCGATGGCCGATTAGTAAAAAAGTCAGAAGCCGAAATAGTACGTAATATATACCTTGAAGGAGAATTCAACAAAGGGAAGGGTTACTCGCCCCCGAATAATTTATCTCCAGCAAGTTTCCTTCCGATAAAGTCAAATATATATATATATATATATATGTGTGTGTGTGTGTGTGTGTGTGTCACCCAGTCGACTACCTAGACCACCGACGGGTCACTGCTACAATAAAGGATTGAACCTGGATTGTCTGGCCATCTGCCCATGTTGTATTTTTGATCCAGATAACCGAAGATGCTACTTGCCAATCTCCAAATAAATCAGACTAGGTTGATCATTCAAAGAAAAAATTAATTTAAGTCGAAAGGCCAGAGACAAAAACAAACACAGGGTGTTCAATAATTAATAGTAATTTTAGTTAACAAAAACAAAACAAAGTTTGTTTTCAAAAAAATAATTAAGTCAGTTTTTAAAAATGAATGTCCGATCATATAAGTCCCTTGAGTGAAGTAATGCGATTCAAAGACCTGGCCCCTAAAAGCATTGATTCTGAGAACGTACTCCACGCCATGGAGGCAAATTAGGCTGGCTCGGTATCTTAGAGTCCAGTATGATTTGTCAACTTCCCGAATTGTGCCACCCGTTACCAAAATATTTCAAACCACTTGACTCACACTCGTATCAATATTGTTTTTTCATTCGTTTGACCAGAATTATTGACACTTTATTGATACTTCAACTTGTACAAAACCTCTGGATTAGAATGGACCTGGTATTGTATACTGGAATGAGAATACTATAATGCTTATATATAAATGTATCATCTCTTCTTGTTTATTACGAAAGGTACGAAATGGTTGCATGAAAAGATAGTCGGTATAGACAAGAAACAGCTAAGATTTACACCTTAACCCTCTTCGTATACTCATCTATTTGGCCGGATTCTCTGGTATTCTATCTGGGAACTTCTTCGAGTTGTCTTAGGATTTACCTTGGTGTCTGCGTTCGCTTCTGTTCTTATAAATGAACACAAAGACTGAGTTGATTTTCGACGTCTTTATTCACCCACTTCTCCAAGTCAACCATATGACCGGAGAGAGCCATATTAGATGTCCATTCGTTACGCCTTCGACTATTCTAAATTCATCATCATCATGACCCTTTCTCGCCATCCCTCTCTATCGTCCATCGCTTCCGGTTGGTCTTCAAGGCTACATCCTGTATCGGCACAGAGCTGTTGTATGTAGGTTCAAGCTGGTCGTCCTGCTTTTGCTCGTCCATGTGAAGGGTTCCACAGGAGTATGTCACTTATGAGTTCATCCCTACTTCTCCAGCAGTGTCCTGCATGTCTGGTTCGTTTAACTCGGATATGTTTCATGATGGGTGGTTGGTGGCCGTACCGCTGCTGCTTTGTTTGGTGCTACCTCCAGGACTTGTTCAATATTGCTCGCAGCATTCTTGTGTAGTTGCCATGATTCTAAATTAACTCTACCTAAATAACCCGCTCTTACGACTGAACCAACCAATCAGAGAACTGCTAAAAAGGTCAACCAGAGGTCAAGTCTTGTCCATCATATCACTGGTTATTTTCCATGACGCGTTTATACATTTTGTATCTGGCAGCCGACGAGTCAATATCCGGTTGGGAGTTGTACTGTTAATTCCTAAATCCCCACACACTAATAGGAGTTGCCAGGTAGCGAATTTCAGCCGATAATCACGAATTTAAACCTATTTATGGCATTTAAGATGCAGGATGGATTTTTAAAGAATTTTTAGTAAAAAAGTGTGCCCTATATGCCGTCAAATACGTATATATATATATATATATTGTTAGGTAGCAGTCTTTCATTTAAGCATGTTGGATTAAATAATAAAGATACATTTTGTCTGTATATTTTTTATTAAGATCATTTCAAGTTTCCTGATAAGTGTCTTGGTTTCAGGTTGGAATTTGTTGATGAATTTACCAAAATTATCTCGAGCGCTTTCGAACCTTTCATAGGCTATCACCAGAGGTTGCTTGCATGTATAAAACCAAAAAACTTTCAAAATTCTTTAAAAACACTCTTTATACATGCAAGCAACCCCTGATGATGGCCTACAAAAGGTCCGAAAGCGCTTGGGACAATTTTGGTAAATTTAACAGTATGGTTGGAAAAATAGCCATTTTAGGCATCCATTCATTACGACACCTGGACGACATCAAATTAACTCTACCTAACTGACTCGTTCTCACGACTGAACCAAGCCATCAGAGAACTGCTCAAAAGGTCAACCAGAGGTCAAGTCTTGTCTATCATATCACTGGTTATTTTCCATGACTCTTCTTCTAAAGAATTACCAGTTAAGTTTTGAATTAATATATTTTAAATTCTACACTTTACAAAATTATTAGACAACCTATTCACTATGTCACACACCCATAGTTTTGTCAACCTTGAAATGTCCCATTGTAATAAAATGACATGGGAATAAATCTATCCACCAACTTTAAGGTCAAATCATGTCATCTATGTACACACTAAAACAAAAATTCCCAAATGTTTTGTATTCAAGAGCACACCTTCTAGAAGAGCATATAACATCATTTACTTTTGAAGTCTAATTCAATTCAAACTAGCATCTACCAAAATATTGCAAAACTTTTGATTCACCCAAGTATTATTGAAGAAAAAAAACAGACCTCAATAAAAAAAAAAAGGGGTGGGGACGAATATTGACGATGTTTGCTTTCAATTTTCAACTTGTTTAGGTTAACTTCAATTTGGTAAGGTTTGGCATTAAAGTTTCGATCAAGCTTTTATTAAACATATTTTGAATTCTACACTCACTTTACAAAATTAAAAAGTGACCTATTCATTATGTAACACTGGCAATAAAGTTGTTCTTCACATTCTCCATATCTCTTGATCTGAATCCTGATATGTGGTTTATTACCATGACCCCAGGACACATTGTTTCGGAAGGGTCTTACCTCTCCGTTGGAGATACAGTTGATAGGTCGGATCTCCGGTTAAGTTAGAGGGAAAGTTTCACTTGTTTATCAAACTAATTTGTCTCGACCGAGTTTTCATCCTATAAAATCAATCATTCTCATACACTACAAATAAAATTTAAAAAATTAAAATTTACTTTTTACCTCCACCTTCTCTCTCTCTCTCTCTCTCTCTATCTCTCTATCTATCTATCTATTTCTTGCGGGGGTGGTCTTACCCAGGGGATACACTTGCCGTATTCTAAGTAATGCTGACAGAGCTGGTGACCCAACTAGGTTTAACTACTTCCAAGTAGCGACAATTCATTAGTTCACTCTTGATACCACCAACTCCCAATCTTCTTTTTCCCAGTCTCTAAGATCAATGATATCACAATATCTCACTTTATTAATTCTCGTCAAGTGCTTAAAGAGCGAGTTTCCCCGCCCTCTGCAAATCCTGCATAGGTCTATTAACTCCTGACATTTGATGATGGTCCTCCAAGAGCATTGTTAATTTCCACATGATCACCTGCTTAATTGTATCCAAGAAGATGGGAATGTCTGGGAGGAGTATTGTTTGATTGGTTGTTTTGTTTGATGGCGTATCTACACTTTTCAAGTCATTTAACGCCGAATTAAGACATTTTGATAAAAGTTTCAAACAATTCAGTTTAGTATGAATACAGTTTTTTGTATAAATACAGTTAAATATCTCAGTAAATTCACTTAAATATAAGTACGCAGTTATAATGTCAAAACAGTACTATTTCGAACAATTCAGTTCAGCATAAGTACGCAGTTTAAATGTCAAAACAGTTCTATTTCATACAATTCAGTTTAGCATAAGTACGCAGTTTAAATGTCAAAACAGTTCTATTTCATACAATTCAGTTTAGCATAAATACGCAGTTTAAATGTCAAAACAGTTCTATTTCGAACAATTCAGTTTAGCATAAGTCCACAGTTTAGTTCAATTGACCCATAGTTTGGACCCTGTCAGGTGCTACCACACCGGGTAAGAGCGGACCGATGGCAATAAAGGGGCATTCCGCATTCCCCAAAGCTCCAGTATTACTGAAACCTCCACAGTAGATTGTATACTGTCATATCCAGGAGACTTCTTGTGGAGTCTTACCCCTCTGCAGAGATGCAGTCGGTGAATTCTGTAGATATGATCAGAGAATTTTAACTGCTTTCCCAAGATTCCGCTTTCAGATGCTAGTCTGGGGCTGAAGAATGTAGGTATTCTCTTGTCTATGGAACCTACTGGGTTTTCTCTTCGGCCTTTAAGTATATATATATATATATATATATATATATAAGGAGTAGGTACATGAGATGTAATGTTTCTCGTCGTAGGATATGGAACCCCTCTCTGTTTGTGTGTGTTTGTTGTGTATATGCATGGGTGGCTCATCTGTCTCTAGTATTAAAAGAGGGAAATGTTAAAAATGAAGTTAAGGAAAACTTTTTCACGCATATATATATATATATATATATGTGTGTGTGTGTGTGTGTGTGTGATACTCATCTTTCTATCAAATTAGAAGATAGAAATGTTGAAAATGAAGTATAGGAGACGTTTGGTTTGGTTTCTTTTGTTTAATGGCATATCAACCTTTGTAAGTTATTTAACGGCAAGGCCATTCTCCTAGAAGAACAGTAGTGGTACTATTTAACCCATAGTTGGGATGACAAGGGGGTTCACACCTTTCCCAAGGGTATTTACCCGAAAGTGAACGTAATAGCGCGACTGGAGTATAAACTCGCTTACTACGATTCCGCAGTCCATCGCTTTAACCATTACACCACGAAGACACCCCCTCTATAGGAGACGTGTTCACTCACGTATATATATATATATATATATATATATATATGTGTGTGTGTGTGTCTGTGTGTGCGTGTGTGCTCACGCGCGCACATTATGATTATAACCATTTTTGCCTGACTGCGTTTGTATGCCTGCTTTTCTTAGTGCAGGTGCCTCAACCCCCCACAACTCACACACACACACATCTATCTGTAATCCATTAAGTACCAAAATCCCTCACTGTCATGTTCCACTAGTTTCTCTGACATCAAAGATTATAAATTTCCTTTCTATGCTGCATATTGCACCACCCACCTTCGGTTTATTTCATTTGTTTGTTTGTTTTGGATTTGGATTGTTTGTTTGTTTTTTCTGTTTGTTTTTTGTTGTTGTTTTTTTTTTGTTCCTTTCTCGTTTTATTTTCCTTTCACGTCCAAATCTATTTCACTTATTCTTAGCTATAAAGGAGCCATTCACAAGCAGACGGTGGAGTAATCCCGCCATATTAATAGCTCAACATTCGCATCCAATCAAGAGCTCTTCAATCTTTTGATACAGATGCACTGATCCAGGGTTCAGTTTACTGAAAGTAATACGTCATTTTACTTGAACTAGCTTCATAGCGTCCATACGTGTCATTTCGTCACTAATATAGTCTTATCATCATATATCTAATCCGCTTACTCTGGTACGAAAGAAAAAGATTCAAGGCCTTCTGTAACTCATCGCCAACTATTATTTTTCTCCTTTGAGAGCTTTCCGCAACAGCGTTTGCCGATAGTTTTCTCTGGGGCCTGAGTGGCAACAAGTCTCCTCAAGTCTCCAGGACTCTTCTCAATATTCTGGCCAATCTTAACAGATCTTAGTTTGTATGGTCCCCACTCGTTCTCTTATTTCCGATTCCTCCAGACCTTTTACTAATCCTTTGGTGACTGTACCGAGTGCACTGACTACAATTGGTATCACCGTCACTTTCCTTGCTTCCCAAGAAAAGTCGAGATACTTATTTTCTTTTCGCTTTCTTTCGATTTTTTGTGTTCTGCCGGGACGGCAAAGTCCACGATTCGGCGCTTTTTTTTTTTAATTGACTATCTCTAGGTCTGATCGTCTGACCGAGATTGGGTGATCCGTTTGTCTCTCATTTGTGCTTCCCCTTTTCCAGGACGGGGTCCGGGTTGTGCATGTACCATTTGTTCGTATGGTAAAATTACAGTTTCTTGCACGATTCCCATTGGATCACCTTTCCTACCCAGTCGTGTTTAGTCTTATACTCTTTTTGCGCTAATTTTCCACATTCGCTCATAATATGATTGCCTTGCAAGTCTTCTACTGGAGTCTAAGAGACAACAAGTCTCCTCGAATCTCCATGATCCTTTTCTGTGTTCAATACGATCTTAACAATGCTGTTATCTGGATAGTCTTGATTCTTCCACTGATTTTCAGTTCTTTCAGACTTTTTTCCATGTCTTTGGGAGACCGTTCCAAATGCGCCAACTTCAATTGATACCATCATCATCACCCTCATCTTCCACAGCTTTTTTTTTTTAGTTCTCTGGCAAGGTATAAGTATTTGTTATATTCTGCCTTCTTTTATTTTCGATTTTTTTTTTATTATTCTATGGTCTGCTGGAATAGCAAAACCACTAGATGACAAGTTCTTTTTTTTTTTTTGCTAATTATTATCGTTATTATTTCACTCATTTGAGATTTTTTACGGCAGCGTTAGTGGATGGTTTTCCACTGGAGTCTGAGTGACAGCAAGTCTCGTCAAGTCTCCAGGACTCTTCTCAGTATTCTGACCAATCTCAACAATGCTGTAATTTGGATGGTCTGCACTTGTCCTCTAATCACCAAGTCTCACAGTCCTTGTTACAATCCTTTGGTGACTCCACCGAGCCCATCAATTACAATTGACTTCACCGTCACTTTCATGTTCCAAGGTTTTTTTAGTTCTCTGGCAAGATCTAGGTACTTATCTCTCTTTCTTTTTTTTTTTTTTTCCTCTTCACGCTTTTTTTCAGTGGTCAGCCGAAACTATTCAGCAGGTTCTTTTTTTTTCTTTTTTTTCCTTCTTTTTTATTGACTATCACTCGGTCTGGTCGTCTGGCCGAGATTAGATTATCCGTTTGTATTTCAAAATCCCAAAGAATTTTGTACGCCTCATTCTCTAGGAAAGATTCCTGGTTGGACATATACCATTTATTCGTATAGTCAAATTTAAACTTCTTGCACAATTCTCTGTAGATCACTTTCCCCAACCACTCATATCTAGTCTTAGATATCTTTTTGTGCTTACTTACTGCTTTCGCTTAATATGTGGTTAATTATTATTATTATTATCGCTATTATTATAATTTCACGCTTAGGGAGTTTTTGGAACATGTTTTAACGAGTCGTTTTGTGCTGAAGTTAGAGTAACAGAGAGTTACCTCATGTCTCCAGGACTCTACAAAGTACCCTAACCGATTTTAGTAGTACTGCAGTCTATATGTCTTGGGTTCTTGGGGAATATTCCAATTATAATTGGTATTTCCATCAACATCTTGTTCCACAGATCTTTCATCTCACTGGCAAAACACAAGTATTTGTTTATATTTTTTCTTTCTTTTATTTTAGTTCTATAATCCACAGAAACAGCAAACCCCCTCGATGAAAAGTTATTTTTTTCTTAATTATAATTTTACTCCTTTAAGAGTTTTTCACACCAGCGTTAGCTGATGGTTTTTCACAGGAATTTAAGTGACTGCAAGTCTCCTCAAGTCTCCAGGATTCTTCTCAGTATTCTGGCCGATCTCAAGAATTCAGTAGTCTGGATGGTTTCCACTTGTCCTTTTATTTCCAAGTCTTCTAGTCCCTTTACCAAACATTTGAGGATTATTGCAAGTGCACCAGCAACAATTGGTATCACCGTCATGTTCATGTTCCGTAGGTTTTTTGGTTCTCTAACAAGGTCTAAATATTTATCCCTCCTTCTTTCTTTCTTTTATTTTTA
Organism: Sepioteuthis lessoniana; assembly: GCA_963585895.1. Classification (NCBI taxonomy): domain Eukaryota; kingdom Metazoa; phylum Mollusca; class Cephalopoda; order Myopsida; family Loliginidae; genus Sepioteuthis; species Sepioteuthis lessoniana. The sequence goes on from OY757946.1 coordinate 22,052,371, forward strand.
CTCTGTGGTCTATCGGGACAGCAAAGTCTACCATTCAACAGGTTCTCTTTTAGTTGTCTAAATTTCTGAAACGAAGGTTGATGATTTTTATCATTAAGGGTTTTCGGACTATTCTCTTCATCTTTATTGTTATTTCCACAACGTTTCGGTCGATATGTTCTCCGGCCTTCTTCAGGTGTTTGTCCAGCAGGACATATAGCGTAATAGTTGTAGGTATTGGTTCCCTAAGCTTCTCAGGAGACAATCATCTGGATGTTGCAGGTTCAATCCCGACTGCAGGCGAGTAACAATACAGGAATACTTAACACTTGTACCCGGTTATGGCTAACGGAATCAGAACAGGCGATCCCCGTGGATTCAATAAAGGATGTAGTTCGAAGTTCCGAGTAGGTTCCCGAGTTCGACAAACACCCGAAGAAGGCCAGTGGACATATCGGCCGAAACGTTTGGGGAATAACTATAAAGATGAAGACAATTGTCCGAAAACCCTTAATGATAAAAAGGTTCTTTTTTTCTTTTTTTTTTTTTTTTTTTTTTGTTGTTGTTGTTGACTATCATTCGGTCTAGTCGTCTGGCCGAGATTAGGTGATCTGTTTGTATCTCAAAATCCCAGAGAAGTTTGTGCATCTCATTCTCCATTAAAACGAGTGTCATTTTTGGCTTCACTATCCCCACCAAAACCTAATTAGTAAGTAAATTTTTGTTGGTATTGAATTGTGTAATATACGAAATGTATCATTGATTAAACAATTTGACATGTTCGTCAAGTCTCTTTTACAGGATCTTGGAGTTTCTTTAAAGGGCCTCACTTGTAGTTTGCTGTCACAGCAAAATCCACAATATGACCGGTTCTTTTCTTCGTGTTCATTAAAACTAAGTCTTTTCTTCCAGTTCGGATTGAGTGATCTGTTGATATTTCAAGGTTCCAGAAAATCTTATGCGTTTAATTTTTAAGGACAGTCTCTGGTTCGTGTATGTGGAATTGAGATTTTTACACTCTAGCTTTAACTGATGGTTTTTCACTGAATTCTGAGTGACAGTAAGTCTTCTTAGATCTCCAGGACTCTTCGCAGTATTCAAGATAATTTCCGTAGTACTGTGTTCTAGATGGTCTCGATTCTTCCGCTGATCTCCAGTTCCCTTTAGTTCTTTTTGAAGCTCTTGGGAACCGTTCCAAAATCACCGATTACAATTGATATCATCACCTTAATGTTTCATAGTTTTTTAACTCTCTGGAAAAATCTGGCAAAATTCTGGAAAATTCTGGCTAAATTCAGGGAAAATCTGGAAAAATTATGGAAAAACCGGGCAAAATGTGTCTATCTTTTTGTTTTCTTTTATTCTCACTCCAACATCTGATCGGTATTGAATGAGCCGTTTGTATCTCAAATCCCAAAGAATTTTATGCTTCTCATCTTCTTGGACAGATTCTGGTTTGTGCATATAGCATTTTTCTGTATGGTCAGATTGTAATCTCTTGCACAATAATCAGCTTTCCAACTCAGATTTATTCTTGTATTACTTTTGTGCCACTTTACTGTATTTTCCTATAATTTGATAAAGTACTTCATCTCTGTCAACCACATGACCTGTACTTACTATTATGTTGCTTATTATCATTTTTGTCTTAACATAATTAGTTGGCCCCGTCAGCTGGGGCTGCAGAATACACCGACTGCCTTTCTGCAGAGGGATAAAACTCCCCCAACGAGTGTCCTAGATATGACACTAAACAATCTGATGAGTTATATTTCAGTAATGCTGGAACTTTGGGGAATGCGGACTACCCCTTCATTGCCATTGCTCCCAGGTTCACTCTTACCCGGAGTGGTAGCACTTGGTAGGGTCCTACCTATGGGTCAAATAGAACTGTTTGACATTTAAATAGCATCCTTATGCTAAAGAGAATTGTTTGAAATGAAACTGATTTTACAAATAATTGTATGTGAACTGATGATTAAGTGGATTGTTAGCAATACTTGAAAACATTAAACTGTGTGCAAACAAATGATTAATAAAAAATAGAATTATTTGCATTAGATAGAAATAAGTGAAACGATTTAACTGTATATAAAATGGACTCAGACTCGTTTAAAAATTTTATCTACAAAATGTGTTTAGAAATGATATATTTAATGTATTTCTATAAAAAAGGATTTCGCATTAAATAACCTACAATGGTTGATATGCCATAAAACCTGACTAAACCAAATCATATATATTTTATGTATACGTATAAAAAGGATTTCGTTGATATGCCATAAAACCGAACCAAACCAAATCCTATATATTTAATATTTATGTATAAAGAGGATTTGGCATTAAATAACCTACAATGGTTGATATGCCATAAAACTGAACCAAAGCGAGCTAAATATAATTGATTTTTATGTCATTGTTTTTTGCAGCAATCAAAAGAGATTTAGGTTAAACCTCCAAACGTTCCTCATACAGATTTGTCACTACATGACCCCCATGTCATCCTGTCTTTTGTCAATGTTCCCGCTGTCAACAAAGGTAATTTTGTGTTCTCTCTTATTTGATCATTCATAGCTTTCAAGGTCGCCTTCTTGGTCTTCAGTAAATAAAATCGTTCGTCTATGGACGTTTGATTTAATAGAAATATAAAAAGGACAAAAAAATTTAAGACATACAGCGAATTTATGTTTCTTACTGTTCCCTTTTTGGCAAATGTCTAAAGTTCTTTATTTTGCATCTGATGGCCGCCGCCAGTGATCTTAAACGACCCAGGAGGTCATATTCCATAATCGATGTCCAATGTGAGGAATCATTTTAAACAAGGCTTCGTTTTTGTCCGTATCTCATTGCTTGTGTACGTAATTGTAAGATTTGAAAGAACCGTCGTATTCACATCCAGTTTTAAAATGTAAAGTTAAATTCAACCGTCGTATTCACATTCAGTTTTAAAATGTAAAGTTAAATTCAACCGTCATATTTACATCCGGTTTTTAAAATGTAAAGCAATGTTAAAAGGATTAAAAGAATTTTCATATTCCGCAGAATCGGTGAGCCAAAATGGTATATCAGCAACATCGAGAATTCAAAGAAATGGCACAATTCTTTGAATATAATGATTCTTCTAAAAATTTGTGAAAACACGAAGTTTAATACTTGAGTTTAAGATTACGACAGGTGATTGATTGATTGATCGATTTTAACGGCATCTCAATACATCTGGGATTATTTTATGCCAAAAAGTTAGAGAATTAAGTACAATGTACATTTAGATTTTCATGTTTGCGTTGTTTCTTAAGTTTTTTTGTACACGGTTATTTGATATCAAATATTCCGATCAAATGATTTTCAAACAAATCTGTTTAACCTTACAATGAGGCCTTAACAAATAATACCATCCCAGGCCAGAGTAGACATGGGAGTAATGACAATGAAGGGGTATTTCACTCTCCCTATAGCTTCAGAACTAGTACCTCAACATCAGATTCAGTTTAGGACACTTCTTTCAAGGGGGTAGGGATCTTACACCTCTGCTGGGGATACAGAGCACGTATTCTAAGCCCTAGTGACAGGGGTCTGTGTGTTTATCTCAAAAAAAAAGAAGAGGTTTCTGATTATAAAAACATCATCGGGACAGAATTTAATTTTAGAAATTCATTAAATTTTTTCTTTTTTAATTTAGGAAAGGCTAATTTTGGAATTTTAACAATTAAAAAAAATTCATTGTAAAATTTCAATTTTTTTTATTCTCATTTTCTAATTTGGAAATAAAATTTTAATGTTAACTGTTCATAGCTAAGCAACTTATACTATAAAATGTTAACGTATAAAATGTTAATGCACACGATGTTAATGAATAAAATGTTAATGTGTAAGATGTTAATGTATAAAATGTTAATGCATTAAATGTTAAAGTATAAAATGTTAATGCATAAAATGTTAATGTATAAAATGCTAATGTATAAAATGTTAATGAATAAGATGTTAAAGTATACAATGTTAATGTATAAAATGTTAATGCATAAAATGTTAATGTATAAAATGTTAAAGTATAAAATGTTAATGTATAAAATGCTAATGTATAAAATGCTAATGAATAAGATGTTAATGTATAAAATGTTAATGTATAAAATGTTAATGAATAAGATGTTAATATATAAAATGCTAATGTATAAAATGCTAATGAATAAGATGTTAATGTATAAAATGTTAATGTATAAAATGTTAATGAATAAGATGTTAATGTATAAAATGCTAATGTATAAAATGTTAATGTATAAAATATTAATGTACACGATGTTAATGAATAAAATGTTAATGTGTAAGATGTTAAAAACCTCTAAATATTGTGTTAGTAACTCGCAATGGGAAAAGTATTATCATTATAACTATTATTATTATTAATAGTAGTAGTAGTAGTAGTAGTAGTAGCAATGTAATTTTTAACTTTACTTTTGATTTCTTACAATCCTTCACCCAAGATGGAGAAGGAAGCTTTTGATTCAATGTATTTTTGTTTTTCACTGCCTCTTTTGGGTGACATTTTTTTAGTCATATTGATAGAAATCTTCAGAAGAGATGATCAATTCGGGAAAGTGCATTTATTTGTATTTCGTATAAACTGGAACCTGCAAAGTTTTTTGTTGATATGTTTATCTGTCCTTTTCTTGATCATACCCAGTGCTCCCACTATTATTGGCACCATGGTAATTTTAAGCTGCCACATGTTTTAGATTTCAATTTTAAGGTCTTTGTATATAATAATATTCTTTGACTTATATGTTATTACCTGTTGATACTGCCATATCAATTAGAAGGCGTGTTTTTCTTTTATAGTCCTTAACTGCAATATCTGGTCTATTGTTGTTTAGTTTTCTATCAGTTTGGATAGCAAAGTCCGAGAGAATAGTATTTTCCTTTATTTCTGTTATTCGTTCTGGTTGGTGTTTATACCATTTTTACAATCCAATATACCGTAGTATTTGCACACTTGTGAATAAATGTAATATCTAATTTTATCATAACTTTCTTTATATTCTATTGGTGTTAAGACTGAGCAACTGAACCCTAAGTGATCAATAGCCTCGGTTTTGTTTTATGGGAGGTTGAGGGAGTCGCACAGTTTATATATTGGGTTTGATCAGGGTTTTTTTTTTTATTACTTTTACCTGATTCTTTTTTGAAGGCTCTGGTCCTGTACTTCTATTATTAACCACTCTGTTTCCACCTTCAACCCAGCACTTATCAGCCATCGATTAGTCTTTTTTATATCTTTATCATAATTTTCAATTCCTGGTGCCTATTGTCCATCTAGGGTTTGTTTTTTTGTTCCCAGGCGTTTTATAATTGATTTAATTTTCATGCTTTTGCTTTTTTTTTTCTCTCTGCTTTTTGCTTCATCTCTTGCCTCATCTTTTATATCTATTTCCTTCGGTGTGTGGTCGAGTTAATTAGCAAATTTATTACTTTCTTTACTAATTGAATATTTTTCTTTTTCTCCTCGTATGTGTTTTCTAACTGTAGCGTCCTATCTGTTGTAGTGTCTAAGTAAGTAAAGTTGGCGACCATAGTCGAGGGTAACCCGAAGGCTCCCTTTTCGATAGCTACTAAGTATTTATTAAATCCTATAGCGGTTGTTTTGGAGGTCAATTTTAGTTGAATTATCCTCTTCCACGACTTTCTCTCTTGAATGAGAGACGATCTATATCTGTTCTTATGTAATGCATTCTGTGGCTGGTGATTAGTTTCCGGACTTTAGTATCCTAAGATTTTTTTTTTATTTCAGCTAACATCAATTTTATTATATTAAAACTATATGTCACACCTTGGATTGCCATGGTGTTAATGGCTAGAACTTTATTTTTTGCATTCAATGCTGTTTTTAGTATGGTTCTTATTTTCCTATAAAATTCTTATCTTATTATATTTTTACTTACAGTATCATTAATACCAATCGCTTCATTTATTCCAAAATATTTACAGGCTTTATTGTGTTCCAATCCTGTAATTTCCGTATTTATATCGAGAATGATGTTTTTAGATTTTCCTAGTGAGGCTTTCTTAAATGTGACCTTCGCATATTTATCCAGGCCAAATTGCATCCCTATGTCGTAACCATATCTTTTTGCAATTGTTAGTTTAAGTTGGCGACCGTAGTCAAGGGCAACCCGAAGGTGTAGGGGACGGTGCTACTCCTTTCCCTGGATTGCTCCACTTTACCCACGATGCGTACCTTATATTGCTGAGTGTTAAGCAAGGAGGTATCAAGTACCATTTTTAAAGTATTTGATATGACGCGACCTGGGATTGAACCCAGGTCCACCCGGACCATTGGCGAACACTCTTCCCACTAGGCCTAGACTTTCTAAATCGTCATCATTTTTTGCTTATAACTTTAAATCGTCCATATAGAATTGATATTCTTTTTAGTCGTAGTGTTGCATTGTCATCTGCTGATTCATGCAGAAATATATATACTGGATGCATACCGAAGCAATGATAACAGACGCAGTAATAAAGGACGCAGGAAGACTTCTTTAACAATATTTTACCTCTCAAGGGTTCGAAAGGGTTCGAAAGGGTTGCATGTGAGAGGGAGCTGGAAACCGAACATAAACTTCATATTTTGACCCCACTGTTATGACCGTCACGTTGTGTCTTTCTTGTTCTCCTGATGCTGGGGTCCACTCCATCAGGGTTTCCGAGGGCCCCCTCGGTCAGGTGTGGCTTTCCCTACTACATCTGGTCTCTAGCTGTCTGGAATTCTACTGGCAACTGCTTCCTGGACTCGAACTCAACTGAGTTAAATAATAATTCAACGCCCACACGATCGCCCACTGGATCTTTGAAATCGAATGTTTAATCGTCATCAAGCGGAAATAACTGTCATGCAGTTCAGAGGTTACTCTCTTCCGGTGCATCACTGTAGTGGCACCGTGGGACCTTCACCTTGTCCCATATTATAAGCCTTAATCCGCCCACGCGATCTCTTTCAATTACTGGCCATTTGAATGTGTCACTTCCTTCCGTTGCATCACCTTGGAATAGCATTTCTTTGGGCCGGGTCGAAGGTCAAAATATAACAGTAGTTTTATATCCATTGGCAGTGTTTTTTAGTTCTTTGAAAGAGAGATATAAGAGCTATACAAAAAAACACGTGGCGCAGCGGATAGAGGCGTTGAGTCTCTATGGTTCCAGGTGAACATTGTCAGAAGATAGCGGTTTCAAATCCTACCCAAGCCGGCCAGAGGTTTACTTGGTCAAAAACGTGGTGCGATAGACAACAACTATGGAAGGCAGTAATTACTGGGGATACGGTTACAAGACTCAGCATTCCTATCCGAGGTCGCGGTAAAATCACCTGAAGAAGGCCAGAGGTGAAATTTGGCGGAAACGTAGTGAAAGAAGAAACAACACAAAAACTACCAAAATGAGGACAAAAAGTCTGCAATAAATGAAAATTAATTCTCAGATTAAGAAGCCTCATCTCAAAATGATTCCAATTAAAGACTATCATCTTATTCATTAAGCGCAGATCTTTGCAGCCATTTCTTTTCTTTTTGCATCCTTCTTGTTTTGAAGGGAAGATATTCTTATATTCTATACTTGGGTGAATTTTTTACAAACGACCCTTTTGTGACTTTTGTAGATTCTTTTATCCCCATATCCTCACAAAATGTTTTCACAGTACGTAATCCTATTTACCAACCCCTCCGCTCGGGCAGGATATGACACAAGGTCTATTTTTAAGCGGAGTTTAGCAGGTTTGAATTCAGAGTTTTCCTTCTCCTAGACTAGTTGCCTCACCAAGGCTGAAGAACCCAGTCCGTCCTACTATTTACCCATAGCTGGAGGGAGAATAATTGGATTCATACCTTTCCTAAGGGTTTTTAGTGCTATCAGTCTCGTCCAGGATTTGAACTCGTGTCGCCATGTCCATGTCCAACGACGATAACCATTACACCACGGGCACTTCACAGTACGTAATAGGCCTTCTAAATCATCGTATTTTTGCAAATATCTTTAAATCCTCAGGATAGAATAAATTGTTTATTTTCTTACTGGTAGTTTTATATCCATAGTCTGTGTTTTTAAGTTCTATGGAAAAAGGTATATTATTATTATCATGTAAGCACTGATAGTATTTATATGAGTTAATAAGATTTGGAGTAAAACACTATAACACTTTTGATGTATTCTAATAAGTAAGATATATGACTCGATAAGTACCGGTTTCTATTTTGCATTTCTACAAATACAAAATACGACGTCTTTTTATTTTGGTAGTTGCATTGGTTGAAGATATCAGAATGTGTATACTCCTCCACAGACCTTCAGATCTTAGTTTAATGATACGTTAGTGTTAATTTGACAAATTTCCGTAAACAAACAAAAGTTTTTCTTTCGCTGGTTGCAAAAGAAATTTTATTTAGACCAGTCATTGTGATTTATCTATCTGTCTATCTTTCTCTCTGTCTTTCAGTTTGTCTGTCTGTCTCTATTCATATTTATCTGTTTGTCTTTATTCATATCTATCTATCTATCTATCTATCTAAGACTCAACATATCTATGTAAGTCTGACCATGTATATCTACCTATCTATTCAGTCTGTTCATATCCATCAGTCTATCTAACTAACCAAGTTTGATCGTATCAATCTACCCAAAGTTGACCATATCCATCTATCTATCTATCTATCTATCTATCTATCTATCTAAGTCTGATCATATCTATTTATCTGACTATATCTGTCTATCGGTGCCTGCCTCGTTTGATAAAAAATATTACTAGCAAGTTTGATTCTCACTAGGTGTCCTATTATTCTACCCTTCTAACCAACTGAAGTTAGCTAAATAGATAACGTCTATATTTCAATCTATGTCAATATCTTTCTTTTAAAGAGAGTAAGAGAATATCTATTAAGCAATCTATCACTCTATCTTGGCGCCTTATAAATAACTATGACAAAAAAAAAACAATTGTTAAATATCCTATCAGAAAAATCAACCTCCAACGCATTTTATGATGTGCAATAACTTGAGATCAAGTTCATACATAATTCATCTATTATCATTTAATGGTTGAGAGCTTTGAAATTTTTTAACTTTCAGATCTTGGTGGGGGGAGCTCTTCTGCAGATGATGCAGTTGGCTTATTCTGAGGCAGGCCAAAACAGACTGAGACGGATAGATGTAAACAGCAAACTTTAAATAGTTTTCTAAATCTGATATATATATATATAATTAAAATAATTTTTATCATTAAGGGTTTTCGAACTATTGTCTTCATCTTTATTGTTATTTCCACAACGCTTCGGCCGTTTGTCGAACTCGGGAAACTTCATGGAACTTCGAACTACGTCCTTTATTGAAACCACGGGGGTCGCCTGTTCTGATTCCGTTAGCCAAGTGTTAAGTATTCCTGTATCGTTACTTGCTTGTAGTGAGAATTGAACCTGCAAACTCCAGATGATTATCTCCTTAGAGAACCAACGCCTATAACAGTTACGCTATGTGCCCGGCTGGACAATTCAGGGTGAATTTTTGGGACTTATAAACTTAATGTTCTTACTTGACTAAAATTACTACTATTATGTATGATTTTTTACCTGTGCTCATATTCAGATTTTTTTTTTCATCTAGCCTTCTTAATTATCGGTTCCTATATTGTATTCAACTCTATACTTGGTCTACTCAACAGGTCATTGTAGCCCAACATATGTGCTGATTCCGTAAACCATCTAATCCTCCAATGTTCAGCACTATCAATTATTTCAACTTTATCCCATAAGGGCAGATGGTTTCCTTTTTTCTTCCATATATGGTCCGCCATACCCGACTTTTCAATCTCACCTCGTACTACTTCCTTCTAGCCTTACTTTTAGTGGAAATAACAATAAAGATGAAGACAATAGTCCGAAAACCCTTAATGATAAAAACCAACAACCTTCGTCTCAGAAATTTAGACAACTAATGAAAATAATGTTTGATTATTAAAAATAAAGTTTGATTATTATTATGTTTGAAAATAATGTTTGATTATTAAAAATAAAGTTTGATTATTATTATGTTTGAAAATAATGTTTGATTATTAAAAATAAAGTTTGATTATTATTATGTTTGAAAATAATGTTTGATTATTAAAAATAAAGTTTGATTATTATTATGTTTGAAAATAATGTTTGATTATTAAAAATAAAGTTTGATTATTATTATGTTTGAAAATAATGTTTGATTATTAACAAAGAAAAGACGAAAATCACACGTGCTACTTTCAAGTAGCACGTGTGATTTTCATCTTCTCTTTTTTTTTTTTTTGCTGAATTCATTTTTCCCAGATATCAATTTGTAGAATTTGCAAATTGCACAATCTAAATTTTTTTACATCAACAGAATTATCATCATCATCATCCTCATCATGTCGTGCCGCCAGCACGGATATCCCTGACCCTCTCTCGCCACTTCTCCCTATCACTCACCGCCTCCGGCAGGTCTTCAGGGTTACATCCTGTATCCTCACATAGTTGCTGTATGTAAGTTCGAGCTGGTCGTCCTGCTTTTGCACGGCCATATGTGGGGGTCCATAGGAGTACATCGCTTATGAGCTCGTCCTTGCTTCTCCAACGCTATAACGTTTCAGTTCTAAGGAACCATCATCAGGACTAGAAAGAATGATATCTAGTGATGTTAAATCACGAAAGGATGTTTAATGTTTAAACATTCATCAGTGATTTATCATCACAAGATATCATCCGGATATGGTTCATTAGAACCGGAACGTTGACTTTCCTTTACATTAAATTCTTCTTCTTGGATTACCTTGTATATCAATATATATATATATATATATATATATATATATATATATATATATATATATATATATATACATGTATTTTCAAAAGGAAGAAGAAGCATTTGAACTCAGGAGCCAACTGGAAGAAATATATCAATATTGGTCAGTATGTCTTTAAGTCCTATCAATTTAAAATGCTGAATTTTACAAAATGTTATGCTGTATTTTGTTTGTGAAATAATGCTTAAACTATGCGTTTTAAATGTAAAGACACGCTTACTGTACTATAAAGCCAAATTGATGTTAGTCTTTCCAAAAGTCAGCGAACAAGGCAGAATGTTTTTGAATCTCTTCTATCGAATAATTTAAAAATACGTAAAGAAAGCCCTAACAGTAGTTTAAAAGAAAAAGCCTAAAACACCTAATGCTACCACAGCCCCCCACCCCAAGAGGAAAAAAAAATTTAAGCTCTATAATTCCTGAAGCCCGCTAGGTTCCCAGCTGTAGTAAAAAAAAAAAAAAAATAAAATAAAAATAAGATAAATAAAAAGCCTAGGAAAAGTCCCAATACAGCAAAAAAAAGCGAAAGTCAGTACCAGTTAAAGTCATACGAAAGTACCTTAATGTTGGACTTTAACTAAGTTAAAACTTAAACCAAAATTACCCCCCCCGTTTCTTTCTTTTTTTTTTTTTTTTTTTTTTGCGTACACATGGGAAGCAGCATGATGTACGTAAAGGTATTTGAATAAACCCATGGACGACCAAACTCAATACCTAAACAGGTCCTGGACGTGAGTTTGACGACTTTACGCTCAGGATCGTTAGTTCGATCGGGGAACTACTGCTGCTCCTCTATAAGAGTGGCTTCTATAGAAGAGAATAAAACAGCCATCGAAAGATAACCATGACCCACACTCAAACCACATACACAAACCGCATCGCTCTTCGCGCGGGTAAAAAAAGGGGCGCGTCCTGCTGAGGTTGGAGCCCTGGCCTCAGTGTTCGAAAAATCAGCTACAGAGCTCAAACAATCAAAACTACTAAAATGCAAGCAAATACTACAAATAGCCACATTTAACGTAAGAACCTTAAATAGAATAGGACAACTACCAGAGCTAATCGCATCGGCCGAAGAACATAAGATAGACATAATATGCATACAAGAACACAGATACACGCACACCGAAGATACCAAATATCATGAAACTGGCAATGGCTGGTCGCTCGCCACTGTATCCGCATGGAAAAACTCTGTCAACGCCGCAGTAGGAGGGGTAGGATTACTTATAGGACCTAGAGCATTAAAAACGCTTAATAGCGTTGAGAAAATACAACCTAGAATGATGGCAGCTACATTTAACGGAAACCCCAGAGCAACAATCATCTCATGCTACAGCCCCACCAATGTTAGTGAAGAAACTGAACTAGTCACCTTCTACGATGAGTTATCCTCATTAGTGCGTAGCATCCCGAAACACAACATGTTAGTCATTAGCGGAGACATGAATGCCCAAATCGGGAAAAACGGAAACAACAAATACAGCCTCCACAACACGTCAAATAGGAATGGGCAACATCTAACAGATTTCATGATAGAAAATAGATTAGCATGCCTCAATACAAACTACCAAAAAAGAGAGGGCAAACTATGGACATACACGTACGCAAACAATACTAAAGCTCAGATAGACTACATCCTTATAAACAAGAAATGGAAAAATAGTGCACTGAATTGCGAGGCATACTCCTCTTTTGAGGGTGTGTCCACCGATCACCGAATAGTCACGGCGAAAATACGGTTAAGCCTACGAAAAAACGCCAAACGAACAGCGACCACCAAACACTATGACTGGGCCCTATTAAACAACAAAGATACAAGAGATAAATACGTATTAGAATTAAGAAACAGATTCGAAACACTACAAGAAAAGACGGAAAAAAGTACACCAAACGACGAATACGAAAATTTCGTCAATGCACACCTCGAGGCAGCAGCAAAATACATTCCAACAAAAATTAAAACTATGGGAAACTTTAGCGGTGAGAGAAAAACGTGCACTAGTAAAAACAGCCTCCAAAAACTATCGAAAAAACCCAACAAACACAAATGCCTTAAAACTAAAAACGGCACAATATCAATTAGCAGGCATATATATAAAGGAACAGACAGAATACATTCAAAATCAGATAGATAAGATTAGAGACTCGGTGGAAGATAGACAATCTAGAATAGCCTGGCAAACAATAAACGAAGTGAGCAGAAGAAAGAACACAGCCAAAGCAAAACTTAAAGCAGCAAACCAACAAGAAAGAATAAAACTGTGGAAACAGCACTTCGAAAACTTACTTGGAAGCCCACCAAAAATAACGCATGAACCAATCACCAGAATAATTAGCAAACAATTAGACATTAAACTAGGACCGTTCACACAAGAAGAACTCGACTCGGTTCTCAGAAAAATTAAAAATAGGAAAGCTGCAGGGCTGGACGAAATTCCCCCGGAAGTATGGAAGACCAGACCATTCGACGACATACAGCTCTGACACTGCAACGCAGTATACAATCAAAATCCGATAGATAGATGGATGAAGGGATGCATACTCCCCTTCCCTAAAAAGGGGGACCTCGGATTAGCCAAAAACTACCGAGGCATAACACTTACATCCATAGCTGCCAAAATCTACAATGCCCTACTACGAAACCGAATAGAACCCAAAATCGACAACATACTTAGAAAAAAACAAAATGGCTTCCGAAGAAATAGATCCACGACCTCACAAATATTAACCATCCGCAGAATCCTTCAAGGTGTACGGGCAAAGAACCTACAAGCGACATTAATATT